>CM076575.1:1170871669-1171239784 GCA_034641835.2 Pinus albicaulis | reverse complement strand
CGTTCTAAAAATAGCATCTGCGTGTTTTTATGCTGATTTTGCTTGTTTTGCTGTTCCTTTTGCTGTTCCTTTTCTAAAGGAACAACATTCGGGATCTCTGCTGTTCCTTTTCCAAAGGAACGACATTATTACGTTTCTGTTGTTCCTTTTGGTTACCACTGTTCCTTTTGTTTTAAAGAAACAGCGTTCTTTTATGGCCGTTGTTCCTTTTTGAAAGGAATGGCATTTTGAGTATTTTTGTAGTATTTTTATCTTTGCTGTTCCTTTTCCCAAAGGAACAGCATTTTCATTTTTTGCTGTTTTTTCTATCATCCGTCATTGTTTCTTTTCCAAAGGCACACCACTAGCATACTTTTGCTCTCCTTGTGAAACAGCCTGTTCCTTTTGCTGATCTAAATTGAGGATGCTTCTTGTCTGTCTTCTTTCTAGTCTTTAAGATACAGCTATGTATTTGTGCAATGAATATAAAATCACAACATACCGAAATCCGCAAATCATAAATCGCTATATTTATAAGGCTCTGCATTAGTAAGAGGACAAAAGGAAGGACATATTTATTTCTTATCTTTTGTTGTCATTGTTTTACTAATTTTGCCCTGATTGGTTATCTTTATCATGCTGATTCCTTTAACCCTCTTTGATTATTTAGGAATAAGAGCAAAGGGCTTATATCTTCCTATTGAGATAATAAGACTTCTTCCACCATTCCCACTCTTAAGGAGTGTTGAACCACCCTTTGTGTATAAATAAGGAAAAGTACACTATAAAAATATATATATATATATATATATATCTGAACATGATATGTGAGATGTCAAATGCAGGATAGGGGGTCTCATCGAGAGCCAGCCTACCATGATCATGAGGATGGAAGTGAAGTGGCATTCCCATTATGGCCACCACACTAGGGATATGGTCCAAAAGGTATATCAAATAAACGAACCTTGGAACAGGAGGTCTCATCACGAGCCGGCCTGCCCACATTTCGCTCCTTCCTCGTGAATGGAATTATGGTTAACTGGTCACCAAGCCAGCATAATGGTCTACATTCTGACATAAAAACATTCCTAAGTATACACAAAGGATCATGGTTCTGAGGGTGAAGAAAAACAACTCTGCCAAGGTTATGGACACCTATCGGCAGCAGAGCACTGTTAATGGTATTGAAGTCACCTTGGTTACACCAATGGGTAAGATACTAATACTCTTTTGTTTCTTATATCCTAGGAACTAATCATATATTATTTCCCGATTTATACATCGCATGAACGTTTATAATCACCAATCATGGCAAAGGCAGTGACCATGACCACTTGAGATTTGGCAAGTACGATAGATGTCCTATCCACCAGCCTCATATCATAACATAGCAGCCTCTTACATAATACGCGATCAACTCTCCGCTTCGATTTCGGTAATTCGTTGTCCTCCTAAACATGGCATAATTCCATATGCTGTTCCTTTCTGACTCGGTTGCAGATCGGGTGCTGCTCCTTTATTTGCCGGCTGGGACAGCCTATCACATTGCGGGGGGGGGAGGTTAACCTCATCATTCCCTGAATTACGTGTCAGCTCACCATTCGGGAAAGATAGTGTACGACGGTTTGGCATGGTTTAACGGCATGGTATTTCTATTTTTACTCAAGTTGTTGTTCATAATCCATTTCCGTTGCATTGTTGCATACTCTCTGTTTTTTCTTGCGATTATCACCCTCTCCGTGTTTCAAACAACACAAGTAGTTGCTGTTCCATTTAGAATCCGCAGCGGAACCATGGGAGGAAGGGCAATTCGAAGCGAACCTCAGAAGTTGACAATCTCCGCTGCTGCCCGAGAGATCCTAGAAAGAGCAGGCTGGTTGAATTATCTCGGTCGCCTGCAGGAGTCTAATGAAACAGTAGCGACGGAATTTTTGCAGAACCTGCAGGATGATCACTCCACAGTAAGGGGGAAACGGATAGTGGTCACCGACGATATAATTGCAGAAGTTTCGGGACTACCAGCCACCGGACCAGTATGGACATTGAAGAAGGAAAGATTACAGAAGATCATGGAAATGTTCCAGGACGAAGGTCAGAGCTTGACAATTAAGGGGAAGGGCATTCTGCCAGCAACGCTAGGAGAACCCTGGACGGAATTAGCAAGAACAGTGCAAAGCTACATCACCTGCGAAGGGAGGAAAGACATGGTAAGACCACGACATCTTAAACTCTTAGCTGTTTTAAAGCAGAAATGCTCAGTAAACCTACCTGCACTTCTGAATTCATTACTGCATGATGCTGCACGAAGCATAAAAAAGGCACAGCATGTAGAATCAGTTGTCAGTCACCATGGGTTAATACGATTAATAGTTAGTCATAGTCTCACCCAGTAGCAGAGCAGCTGGGAAGAGATGATTGTAATGATTGAGGGGGGATTGACAACACCATCTCCAAAACGTAAGAATTCTACAAGCACACCAGAACGGCCGGTAAAACGCAGAGAATTAGTTAAACAAAAACATGTTGCTAGTGCATTAGAACGACCAGAGATACACCAGGAATCGGCAAAACATAAGCATGCCAATAATGCACCCGAGCAGCCAGAGGAGCCCAGAAAATCAGCCCGGATAGCTCGGATGAGAGGAAGACTAGAAAAGCCCAGAAAATCAGCCCAGTTACCTAGGATACGAGGAAGGATAGAGAAGCCCAGAAAATCAGTCCGGTTAGCTCGGATGCGAGGAAGGCTGGAAAAGCTCCAGGAAAGCACCAGCCAACCAGTAGTAATTGAGGATGAGCAATCCGAAGAAGAAGCACCCGAGCATTCGGAAACATAAATAGAAGTAGAAACTGAACAGGAGGAGGAAATGGGACAGCAGGGAGGTAGCCCATTACGAGACCCAATGGGAGAAGACGAATTGGCCGCAGTACTGGCCGATATGGGTAAGTATGGCCAACCTTCTAGTTCAGCAGACCTCCACGACAAACCTCAAGAAGAAAACGCATCTGAAAAATCACATGCAGTAGAGTCAGAAAAAGGGAATCTACCTGTTCGTGATGAAGAAGAGATGAGAGATATTGAACGGGAACAATCTGTTCCCAAGACACCAGAGGAAATTCCAGAGGGCGTAGGAGCAGAAAAAGCAGTTGCCCAGGAAGGGACAGGACCAGTCAAGATTCCTACCCCAGAACAGCCAGAGCAGAATAGCGAGGAAGCGCCCCAAGAGAGAGATTTAGAAACCAGTCATGGTCCAAACCGCAGCAGACAGCCTGCTGTTCCTTCTAATGAAACGGTGGAAATTAAGAAATTGCGAATGGAACGACAGAAATTATTGAATACAATAACTCAGCTCAGACAGAAAATTAGGGTTCTGAAAGCAAACCAGAGGGTAAGAAAGACCGGAGGGAAGAAAAAGAAGGCCAACAATCGCCCTACTGTTCAAAACCCTACTGAAAATCCAGCCGTCGTTCCAAACGTTGCTGAGGAACAGCAACAGACTGATATTCGCGTTAAAATAGAAAGGGATGATACGAGGACCAGCGACAAGAAAATCCAGACAGAGGCACCACCCTCAGGGGTAATAAGGGTTCTGAACTCCAAACAGCATAATAAGAAAGTTCAGGTAAAACTCCCGGCCTCTACTGACCTATGGAAAAAAGATCCGAAGACAAAAACCTTGCATAAGATGATGAAGCAAGCACAACAAGAAGCCGAACAACTTAAAGAGCAAACGGTTCCCCGAGAAAAATATGAAGAATTACAGCAGCAACTAGAGGACGTCAATCAATCCAAAAGCCAGGCTTTTGAAGGGTGGAAAAAGGAACAAGAGGAAGTTGCACAGGTAACCCGTAGACTAGATACTGTTATCAAACAGATGAATACCTTGTGTTCTTTATACAATGATGTTTTAGCATGTAGGGCCCCTGCTAAAAACTATGCTCTGTTTTTATTAGAACGGTATTTACAATTAAAAATAAAAGTTGTTAAAGCAGGCGCCCCTATACAAATCAACACCGTCAATGACTTTATAGACTGCTGTAAACATTATGGAGTGAAAGTCCAGAGATTGTTGTGTGAACTTTATTTGCATGACCTTGTGCTAAATCAGGAGACTGAGTTAAACCCTGCCCCTTTCATTGGAGACATCCAATTACAAGCATTCATTTCATTCGGGGTTAATCATATTAAGTGGCTCAAATCCTATGATACTTTCCAGAGTCAGGAAAATGGTCTAGATTTACGGGTAAGGGCTGAGCCTAGGAACCCAGTGCAGTTGTGGAAAGCTCATAGAAACCTCATAAAGACTCCGGGTGTCAATGAAACATTAGGACCCATGCATGAGGCACTCATTCGAGAGGGTTTAGAATACTTTCTTTCCATCAAAGACCTGGCCATTAATGCAGCCAAATTTCGGTACCGAATCTCTGATCCAAACATCCAGCTCAGGGAACCATTTAAGTATGAGAATTTCGAATTAGCTGCCAACCGTTTGAACCTCTATGAGAGAGTAATTTGAAGAAGAAGTCACCATATAATAGACTTGACTTAACATTTTGTATCCTTCACCTATACCAGGCCCTATGAGAGCAGATCAGCTTGACTATCAACACTAGCACTGCTCAGATGAACTCTCCAGCATATTCACCTGCATAACACCTGTACTTTGCTCGCAATAGAGTCAAAATGTGCAGGAATGGTATCAAAAAGGCTATATCATGATTGTAATTAAAGTCTTTACCACATTGAAGTAATAGTAACTATAAAACATATGAATCATAATGTATGACTAATCACCATATATTTTTTACAGAATGAGAGGGAACGAGGAATTGCTGCTCCAAAAGAAGAGACAAAGTCGAGATAATTGTTGTCCCTCTGAAGGTGAACCGAATGCAAACAAGGCTAAACAGATTAAAGCAAGTCAGCCCGGAAAAGAAGGAGAAGACACCAGCTCGGCGCAAAAGAAAGGAAAGAATGAAGAATTAACAGTTTGGCGAATCCCTCAGGATCTTCGATCCTGAGGGATCGCTGCTTTATTTATCTTGTTACTTGGACATCTCCGCCGTCGCCTTTATATAAAGGGACAAAACTATTAGCTTAGGATATAGAAGGATACGCTTTTATGTAATTTTCTGTTAAACATCAACTCTGGTTATTAAGTCTCGTTGAGAACTGGTTCAGTGTATTCTTGCCCGATGTATTAATAAAAGCTTGGTGATTATTTCATCTCTGCGTCTGGATTAACTTAAATCGGTGTATCCTTGGAGGCTAAGGGCCCGGCCCCGGAGGACACTTGCTTCTGTACCATTACGACTTGATTTCTGCGTGGTTTGTTTATCATTGTTATTTGGTAATTTGATATGCTTTATAATTTGATATCACATGCTCTGTTAAAGATTGAATCATTGAGGTTTTTACAGATAGAATCGTGTGTTGACTCCGTATCAAGTTATTAATCTTTTCAAGAGTTAATTGCATGTTCTTACTATTCCATTACAGAGCTGTTATACTGAACATTCGTGTCATACATTCGTTTGAGGTAGTGTTCTTCATAATCGTTGGATTCAGAAATAATAGTGTTCTATTTGGAAGCACAGTCGTATTCCTGTTGATTAAGGTTGATCAGATTATTATTCCAGCGTGTTGTGTGCGTTTATGATTTACTAGAGCTGCTCCATAATTCATCAATAGTTATTGTTGTTCCATTAGTGTGTTTTGCGTGAAAGAATGTTATTTGATTGTGAAGAGTGCATTTGAGTTAATAGATTAAGCTTGGTTACAACTCACGGGACTTAGTTATTCAATTGCTGTTCCATTTTAGATTTGCTGTTCTATTCCAGAATTGCTGTTCAATTCTTTATTTGCTGTTCCATTTAATCGCATTTGTTGTTTTGGCGTGAGAGATGATCTAAGGCTGTAGTGAGCATTGGCAGTCACTGTCTAGCTCCCAGACCCGTGGTCTATGCTCTAGTTTCCTTTCCATCAGTTTCCGAAGGGATGGGTTATCACTGCCGAACCCTTGACTGATAAGCTGTTGAGTTTTCTGAGTGTGTGATTTATTCTTTGAAGTAATTTAGTTACAGACAAGCATCCATTTACTCTTGTATTTCTTAAGCACTGTACTACTAGCATTACTCTGACAAGTGATAGCCTCGGATTGAGTCACTCTTTGTAATAACAAAACGCTCCCGGATTGACATATTAATGTGAGGTAATTAGAGGTGAAAGAGACCCTTTTTATAGCTCTACATTTCCTACTAAATTTTCTGAGTTGAAGGGGATTATAGGAGATCTTGGAGTAATGAAGATCACCCTGAAACCAGATGCTAGGCCTGTGAAGCAGCATCCTTACAGGTTGAATCCAAAATATAAGCAGAAGTTCAAGGAGAAGATGGAAAAATGGTTGCTGCAGGAATTATTGAACTAGTAGATGAATTTTATTGGGTAAGCCCCATGGTGGTCCAAGAAAGAAGACTAAGGGAGAAATAAGGATCTGTGTGGATCTACGCAAATTAAATGATGCTTGTGTGCATGACGCTTTTCCAACTACTTTTTCCGATGAAGTACTAGACAATGTAGGTGGGAAGGAGGCCTACTCATTAACTAAGGGATTTTCTAGATACCACAAGATAAGAATTGTGCCTGAATACCGGAGTAAGACATCCTTTGCGACGGAATGAGGATCATTCCAATACACAGTGATTCCATTGGTCTGAAGCATGCACCAACTATATTCTCGTATGTGGTGGTTGTTTCTTTTAAGGATTATATCCATAAGTTCTTAGAAGTATATTTTGATGATTGGACTGTCTTTGGATTGTTGAAGAAACATGTTTCCAGTCTGTGCTTGATGTTGGATTTGAAGAACTGTATATTCTGCATCCCTTTTGGTATTTTGTTGGGACATATTGTTTGTTAGTAGGGATTGATGGTTGATCCAACAAAATTTGTTGTCATTATCAATTTGGATCCTCCAAAGAATGTAAAGCAGTTGCACTCAATCTTAGGGCATACAAGATACTATCAGAAGTTCATTCAATGTTATGCACTAATCACTGCGCCGATGGATAAATTGTTGAAGAAGGATGCCTCTTTTTGCTAGGACGAAGACTGTTAGAAGAGCTTGGATATTCTTAAGGAGAATATGGTAATTGTGCCTATACTGCTATTCCTAGGTTGGTCAAAAGAATTCCATGTGCATGTTGATGCTTCTTGTATCGCGCTAGGAGCTTGAGATATTGACCACCCAATTGCATTTGAAAGTTAAAAATTGTCAAGTGCGGAGTGAAATTAATCAACAATGAAGAGAGAAGGGCTAGCAATGGTATATTGCAAAAGTTCTGCCATTACTTACTTGGAGGTCATTTTAAGATGTTCACTGATCATTCTAATTTAAAGTACCTGGTGAAGAAGCTCGTGTTGGGTTCAGACAGTCGTGCGCATAATAGCCCGCATCCCCATAGTTATAAAAAATGACCTAGCCTCTTCCACGACCAACTCCTCCTCCTCTTCCTCGTCCTCTGCCCCGAAATCCACCGTGCTCAGAAAGTGATGCAGGTGAATCCGACCCTTAACCTTCATCGTGCATTCTATAGGAAGCAACATGTTCAACCATTAGATCAAATTTGTGGAAGTTCTTTTCATCATGTCCCACAGATCGAAAAAATGTGCTATATAATTGTTTGAGATCTGGAACATATTTACCAATCATAGGAAAAAAGTTTGTTGTGTGTTGTGTCATCACTTGAAAGATCGCACACCATAGTGTGGGGTTTTCACTAGGCCCTATCGCATTCTTAATCGGACTTGATCCTCCAATCGCTAGATAGTAACCATATACAGGACATTGATCCTTGTGGTGTCCTTCGTCTTTGCAGCACACACACCATACTCCTGCGCACATATCCTTTTTGTTTTTCTTTCTTTATTTCTTTCCAAAAACATTGTATTTCCAAGTGTAATGCAACTAACTGGCTCTGGATTTTTTGAGCCCCAACCTGTGTAGCTTGCATAGGTGAGGCCTCTAATTTCATTGTGATCTGCACATATTCAACTTGTGTCATGATATTCTACTGGGATAAAGGTTGGCACAAATGTGGCAGTAGCATTGCAATGAACCATTCTTTATGCTGTGTATCATCAATAGTAAATCCTCCGTCTTTGATGGTGTGCTTAAACCGCTAATATGCCTCCCATACAAATTCATTTACTTCTCGGTGAATTTCCTTTAATTCAGTAACACATTGAGCATATGATTTTGGCTTTTTGAACTGCTCCTTTAATGCAGATTTAAGCCCATTGATCGTCGCATTAGGGTTTGTTTCTACATACTCATGTACCAGTCCAACGCATGTTCCTGAAATGCAATAACAAGTTGTGCTTTCTTAACATCATCATTATTTAATTGCTGCGATGTCCACACAGCGTCTGTGACAAACCATAATTTTTCAATATCTTCATTTCCAACACCCCTGAAATTTTGTAGCTTCATGGAGTTAGCCATATCAACTTCTGGTGGTGGAGGTGGGGGTGGAGTGGATGAGATGAGAGTGTGAGATGAATTTGGAAGTGGAGTGGATGGGATTTGAACTATAGTTAAGTCCTTGTCTTCCGAGTGTGAAGATTCACTAGAGCTACTTGTTTCAGACTCCTCACTATTAGATCTACCTTTGAGGGGACTATACAAAAAATATTCTTCTTGATCCACTTTATAAATCTTCTTGTTGCGCGTGAAACTAGGAGGGTCTCTTCTAAACATTCACTCAATATGGTTGCACAAGGTACCGTTTTCACATAAAATAATTTTAATCCATAGTTTCAATGAGCGCATGAACTTATCTCTAGGACCCTTGAAAAATCTCCTTTCGGCTTCAGAATATGACACAAAAGCATCAACAGCAAACTCAGTAACAAACCCACTCAGAATGCTATCGATCAAATAATCTATCGCACGGGTAATATTGTTGCTAGATTTATCCAATTGCTGGATCGGTTCAAGAGTCCACCTGGTGATCGCGTTATCTTTCCAACAGGTCTAAAACTCAGCAAGCCGAGACAACCACTCTTGTAGTTCTGTCGCGAACGAAGCAAAGAAAATTTCGCAGATCTTTGTATAGATATACTTTTGCTCCCAATCTTCAGCAGATAATTTAGGGTTTTGTTTTCTTGGATTGCAAACTCGTGCACCTTCTTATCAATCTTGCAATTCGTTCTTCGTCGGATGCCACATCAAACTTCCCTCAAATAGATCTAGATCTCGGAAACATAACCATTTGTTGTCTTGAGGGGTTCCGACCTAGGTTTAGAGTGTTCTGCGCAACCCACAAAACCCTCCAACTATTGGCCCTTTCGGTAGTGATCTGCTTGCGCAAACTAAACTCTCACCCGAAGTAGTATGGAGGGTGCTAGAACTAGTTTTCTGCACCCTAAGGGAGCATATGATGTGGATCTTAACCCTTCTTCACAGATCTAATGACTACTGTTCTGCGCAAGAATTTTTTTAACTCAATTCAGATCTAACCATATAAAACAAGATCTAATTGCAGAAAAACCATTAACTTTGATGTATTCTTGCACGCATAGATAATTATACTTAACAAAAGATGAATTAACTATTATGAAACCATCTCCCAAAATAGAATAAAAGAGAGATCAACACCTTAGAAATCAACCACTTCGAGGGGGAAACCTCCTTTACATTACATAAATGAACAATTCTTAGATGATATAAATGAAAAAACCTCCTTTCTATATATAGGAGTCCATGGAGTCACAATATAATCCTAGCCGACTAACAATATTAATGTATGTGCACAACAATAACAATAGTGGCTTTTATGGGGCACAATAATAACAATATGGGGGCTACAGGGGTACAACAATAACAATAAGGGGGCTACACTAACAAAAAAAGGGGATACACTAGTATTATAGGGACCTAACATGCCCCTCTCCTTCAAACAAATGTTGTCCTCAACGCTTTATTATTTATCGATGCTTCTATATAAAATTCTCATCCTCGGGTAAACCCATGAAGGTGGGTTACACTTTTGTGAGAATCGGGGGCGGAAAAGTCATTTTCCCAACAGTTCGTCTGAACTTTTATAAAAGTTAGGCCGAACACATTCTGTCGTTTACATTGACGGCGTATTGATGACGTGTGCAAACAAATTTTTGGTTGGAGATGAGAAAAATGACAACTAAAGTTCGGCCGAACTATTAGTTCGGCCAAACCATTTGTGCGACTGAACTTTTAAAATAATTCGGTCGAACTTTAGTTTATAAATACACTAGCCCAGAAACGTGGATGGGTTTCGGGCTTATTACTGTTGTTTGCTGTTGCTTGGGTCATAGGCGCTTGCTGTTTCTTGGGTCATAGTTGCTTTCTATTGCAGGGTTATAGTTGCAGGGTCACAGGCGCAGGTGAGAAATTTGTTGATGTTGGTTTTCCGTGTTGTTTTGGTTGTGAATTTTTTTTATTGTTGGTTTTCTGTTTTGTTTTAGTTGTGATTTTTTTATTTTTTATAATTTTATAGTTGTTTTTTTTTTGTTTTGTAGGTAATTTTTAATCTGTGACTTCCTCAGCCTCCTTCCTTTATTCTCGTTGCGACCTCGATCTCTTCTTCTCATTGCGACCTCGACATATCCAAATTTCCAGGTTCCTACGTCTCTGAATTGTCATATGCTTAGGATTTAATTCCATGGGAATTATGTGCTTCTATAATTTCTTCTGTGTATTCTATAATTTAATAATAAATTTAATTACCTCTCAGTCTCGTGTACTACCCAATTGGGTGCTCCCTCGGCCCACAAATTAAGTAAGAATATCTGAAAGCTCATTACTTCATGAAACTTCACTAGTTTACAAATATCGAAATATGGATAACCTGGTTACCCTATATTATTACCCCGTGGGGGCAGAGTCTCTCTTTTGGGTAGTTGTTGGTCCATGTGCAATATGGTGCTTCGGTAAAGAGTGTCTCTCCTCCCTCGGTAGAGAAAGAGTCCTCTGCTAAGGTCAATTGAGTAGCACTATTTCTTGTGCTATCGAAATGGTTATGACCGAGAGTGGTGGGAAGAGCTTAGAGCTTGCTTCTTCAGTGTTTTTAAGATACAGATAAAGCCTCACAATGGGAACGATTTAGGGCTTTCTTTTTATTTGTGCCCACAATTGGTGTTTGTGTTTCCTACATTGTTGTTGGAACATGCATAGGTTGAAAAGGTGGGCTCAAAATCAACCTATCAAAAATCCACCTAAATATCGGAGGCCTCCTAATGTGCTACAAAGAGATAACAGGGACGATGGGCCAAAAGCAATGTCTTCTTGCTTTCTATACGAAGTTTGACATTGTTTAGGAGATAAAGTCAAATTGTATTTTTAGTGCAGCTAGTCATTAGCCATTATTACAGTGCATATGTCGAGGGTGTGTCCACCTACCTTTGTAGTCATTTATGTTACTTTATTGGGTTACTTGGGTTGGGGCTTAGACTATCTCTTGTTTATGGATTTATCTATGCAAGTCCCTTATTGAACTAACCTTGACTTACATAGTCAGTTTCTTGACCTATCTGTCATGATTTTTTTTTGTTTATTCTTCTTTTCAATATTGACTCTATATGTGATACATTATTTATTCATATTTTAAATAATGCATAAAAATCTTCTCCTATTAGTTGCTTCTTTCATAAACACACATAATCTTGTTTATTTTAAGTTTTTATAACAGCTCCTATCAAATTTTCTAGTTTTTTTCCAGAATTAAAATATACCATAAGGTACCCTCGGCCCACAAGATTATATACATGTTTCAAGAAAGGACTAGTCTGGCCTTGGACTCTGTCTGATGTCGAACTAACCTTGCCTTACATAGTCAGTTTCTTGACCTATCTGTCATGAATTTTTTTTTGTTTCTTCTTCTTCTCAATATTGACTCTATATGTGATACATTATTTCTTTATATTTTAAATAATTCAGAAAAATCTTCTCCTATTAGCTGCTTCTTTCATAAACACACATAATCTTGTTTATTCTAATTTTGTATAACAACGCCTATCAAATTTTCCATTTTTTTTCCAGAATCAAAATGTACCATAAGGTAGCCTCGTCCCACAAGATTATATACATGTTTCAGGAAAGGACTAGTCTGGCCTTGGACTCTGTCTGATGTCGAACTAACCTTGCCTTACATAGTCAGTTTCTTGACCTATCTCTCATGATTTTTTTTTTCTTCTTCTTCTATATATTGACTCTATATGTGATACATTATTTCTTTATATTTTAAATAACGCAGAAAATCTTCTCCTATTAGCTGCTTCTTTCATAGACACACATAATCTTGTTTATTTTAATTTTGTAGTACAACTCCTATCAAATTTTCCAGTTTTTTTCTAGAATTGAAATATACCGTAAGGTACCCTCAACCCACAAGATTATATACATGGTTCAAGAAAGGACTAGTGTGGCCTAAGACTCTTTTTGATATCGAACTAACCTTGCCTCACATAGTCAGTTTCTTGACCAATCTGTCATGATTTTTTTTTTTTTTTCTTCTTCTTCTCAATATTGACTCTATATGCGATATATTATTTCTTTATATTTTAAATAATGCATAAAAATCTTTTCCTATTAGTTGCTTCTTTCATAAACACACATAATCTTGTTTATTTTAATTTTATATAACAACTCCTATCAAATTTTCCAGTTTGTTTCTAGAATTAAAATATACCATAATACCTTAGTCACAAAACCATTATCAAGACAAAGATACTTATTTGGTTAACTTAGATAGTCCACGAAATTTTTTAGGAATAAATCTCTCCTCCCTTCCTATGAGACTAGAAATTACGTCTCTGTCTCCCCCAAGCCCCGATACTTCTAGAACAATTTTGTGCCAAGACTATTATATACGTAATAGTTTGAGTCTTTTATAAAGCATTTTTTTTATTCTGTTAGCAAGCAAGCATTATTAGCAAGAAATAAGGTCAGGCCCTGATCAACCTACCTACCTTATTAGGTTTACCAGCCATCAAGGGTTTCCCAAAAAGGTTCGACGTTTCACCAGTGACTTGCAACCATATTCTATCTATTTTATATTTAAAAGATTTAATTTTGCACTTCTACATTTCATAAACTGCACTCTTTCACAAAGCTTTAGGTTTGACCAAATGCTCTTATCTCCTACTGCTTCTCTTACTGGGAAAACTAACCTAGATATGCTTTAGGACTCCCTCTATAAGTAAGCCCAACAAAAAAGAAAGCCGCCAGTAGCAAGGCAGTTCTTCAATCTTCACAAATTTCCAATTCAGTAATAAATTAAGCCATATCAGAGTTTGTAAAAAAGGGTTATTCATTATGCAATCACAATGATTAATATCCCAACCATTTCAACTTCTGGTTACATATAATACTAGTGATTACAAAGCTCGTAATTAGTGTAATGTTTGTGTTACTGGTGTGCTTATACTAGTCTGTTACCCTTCATCCTGGTTGATACCTTTTGGAATTTGAAATAGTTTGCTACCCTTCAGAAATACCTTTTGGAATTTGATTTCTTAAACAAAGAATTCTATTGTTTTTGAGGTCATCTATTTCATTTTAAAAATATTTTTCATTTGTCTTTGAGGTCAACTATCTCATTTTTAAAATATATTTCAATTATTTTTGAGGTCATCTATCTTATTTAAAATATTTTTCAAATTTGCAATTTGTTGTGGGTACAAAATGTGTGGGGGGATTCGATTGCTTGAACAGAGAATTCTATTGTTTTTGAGGTCATCTGTTTCATTTTAAAAATATTTTTCAATTGTTTTTTAGGTCACCTGTCTCATTTTTAAAATATATTTCAATTGTTTTTGAGGTCATCTATGTTATTTAAAATATTTTTCAAATTCACAATTTGTTGTGGGTGCAAAATGTGTGGGTGTTGATGGTCATTGCATTCATTTACACAATGTGTACCCAATTGCAAGAAAATAATTGAGATGAATGACCTATTCAATAACTAATAAGTTGCTCCCAAAACATTCACAGACTCAAGAGGAATAACCCAGACTCTTTGAATCATCCTAACCAAGATCATACCAAATGGGCCCAACTCTGTTGCAAGTTGAGCTTAATTTGATTTTAGAATTCTGAAATACTGATAGGATATATATATATATATATATATATATATATTATTTTGTTTATTTGATTCTAAAATATTCTTGCTTAAAAATTTGAAATTCTCTTTAAATTGCAGGTTGAATTTAACTCAGATTGTAAATTTTAGAAATACCTTTTGGAATTTGATTGCTTAAACAGAGAATTCTATTGTTTTTGAGGTCATCTGTCTAATTTTAAAAATATTTTTCAATTGTTTTTGAGGTCATCTGTCTGATTTTTAAAATATATTTCAATTTTTTTTGAGGTCCTCTATCTCATTTTTAAAATATTTTTCAAATTTCCAATTTGCTATGGCTGCAAAATGTGTGGGTGTTGATGGTATTCAGGCTAAATTTCTTTAAATCTTATTTTTTCCCATCTATTTTTGGGATTTTGTCTCCAATTTGTTTCTAATTATTTAGAACACCCTCAAATATAATTTAACTAGCTCATGAACCTTAAACTTCTTGAATCAAGTTGAATCATCCTAACCAAGAGATAATGTACTGAAAACTAGTATAAAATAGAGTAATCACATAAAACAACAACAACAAACAAGTAATGGATATTATATGTCTAGATTGACATCGAGTGTTTTATGATGTAATGGATATTAATAATCTATATTGACATGGTTGTATTTTATTAATGTACCTAAATTTACACGTTCCATGATGATTCTAATCTTGTAAAATCTTAAAAGTGGAGTGTTTTATGATGTAATGGATATTAATAATCTGGATTGACATGGTTGTATTTTGTTGATATACCTAAATTTACACCTTCCATGATGGTTCTAATCTTGTAAAATGTTAAAAGTGGAGTGTTTTATGATGTAATGGATCTTAATAATATAGATTGACATGGCTATATTTTATTAATGTACCTAAATTTACACCTTCTATGATGCTTCTAATCTTGTAAAATGTTAAAAGTATAGTGTTTTATGATGTAATGGATATAAATAATCTATATTGACATGGCTACAATGATATGATGATAGTATAGGTTGATGTTCAAGTTGTAAAATTCTTGTACATATAAGGGATGAATGATAGTACAAGCCAAAAATGACATTATTATAGATTATTAAATAATTTGATAGATGCTAAATCATACTTCTTATTAAGGACATATAACTAATTTGTAACTTGAAAATTCTTTCTTAGTGTTCTTAGCCTATTTATAGATGTCAAAGTAAAGGTTTCTAGATGTGATTTCTCCCATAAAATTCAAGGCAAACTAAACGACAAACTAAATTCTAAGGCAAACCCTGTACATGTCATTTCTCCCACAAACTCATAAAGGTGTGACTTTTGACATAACTTCATCAACCACTACCACTAGTTGTTTTAGTAAGTGCATAAAATAATTTTGTAAACCATGCACATGTCATTTCTCCCACAAACTCATAAAGGTGTAACTTTTGACATAACTTAATCAACCACTACCACTAGTTTTTTAAGTAAGTGCGAACCACTACCACTTTAAGTCAAACCGTGTACTTGTGTCATTTCTCTCATACATGTGTCATTTCTATGTCATTTCTATGTCATTTCTCCCATAAACTATAAGACAATTCCATTCTCCCATATACTATAAGGCAAACTATGTACATGTCATTTCTATCTTGAACTCTAGGCAAGGCAAACTGTAAGGCATGTCATTTCTAGATCTGATTTCTCCCATAAACTTTAAGGCAAACCATGGACATGCCATTTCTCCCACAAACTAAAGGATTTTTCCCATAAATTCAAGGCAAACTTCAAGGCCTAAAAACTGAACTTAAAGTGGCTAAACTTCCATAGGATTTTAGTCTGTCTGTTGAGTGTTAACTTCTACAAGTTCTAAAGGCAGAGTCTGTAATGGGCCAGGTAGCCTCTGGATCTCATCTTTTCTGAAAGGTGACATATCCAGTAAATGCCCCTACAGTCAATCTCTAGAAAAGATCTAAACAAAAGTTCTTCATTTTAATATCCATAAACCACAACCACTTTAAGGAAAATCGTATACATGTGTCAATTCTCCCATACATGTGTCATTTCTTCCATAAACTCTTAAGGAAAACTTTAAAGCATGTGTCATTGGCTTTTTCCCATTAACTTTAAAACATGGGTCATTTCTCAAGGCTTTCTTCCATTAATTCAAGGCAAACTTTAAGGCCTAAAAACTAAAACTAAAGTAGTTGAACTTCCATAGGATAGGATCCCCCAAACTCAAGACTTTCTGCCATTAATTCAAGGCAAACTTTAAGGTCTAAAAACTGAACCTAAAGTGGCTAAACTTCCATAGGATTTTAGTCTATCTGTTGAGTGTTAACTTCTACATGTTCTAAATGCAAAGTCTGTAAAGGGCCAGGTAGCCTTTGGATCTCATTTTTTCTGAAAGGTGACATATCCTGTAAATGCCCCTACAGTCAATCTCTGGAACAGATCTAAATATAATTTCTTCATTTTAATATCCATAAACCACTACCAAATCTAAATAGAAGTTTTTCATTTTAATATCCACAAACCACCACCACTTTAAGGCAAACAGTGTACATGTGTCATTTCTCCCATAAACTCTTAGGCAAACTTTAAAGCATGTGTCATTGGCTTTCTCCCATTAACTTTAAAGCATGTGTCATTTCTCAAGGCTTTCTCCCATTAATTCAAGGAAAACTTTAAGGGCTAAAAACTGAATCTAAATTAGTTGAACTTCCATAGAATAGGATCCCCCAAACTTAAGGCTTTCTCCCATTAATTCAATGCAAACTTTAAGGCCTAAAAATTGAACTTAGTTTGTTTGAACTTCCATTTGATTTTAGTTTGTTTGAACTTCCATAGGATTTTAGTCTGTTTGTTGAGTGTTAACTTCTACAAGTTCTAAAGGCAGAGTCTGTAAAGGGCCAAGTAGCCTATGGATCTCATATTTTCTGAAAGGTGACATATCTTGTAAATGCCCCTACAGTCAATCTCTAGAACATATCTAAATAGAAGTTCTTCATTTTAATATCCATAAACCACTACCACTTTAAGGAAAACCATATACATGTGTCATTTATCACATACATGTGTCATTTCTCCCATAAACTCTTAGGCAAACTTTAAAGCATGTGTCATTTCTCAAGGCTTTCTCCCATTAACTTTAAAGCATGTGTCATTTATCAAGGATTTCTCCCATTAATTCAAGGCAAACTTTACGGCCTAAAAATTAAACCTAAAGTAGTTGAACTTCCATAGGATAGGATCCCCCAAACTCAAGGCTTTCTCCCATTAATTCAAGTCAAACATTAAGGCCTAAAAACTGAACCTAAAGTGGTTTAACTTCCATAGGATTTTAGTTTGTTTGAACTTCCATAGGATTTTAGTTTGTCTTTTGAGTGCTAACTTCTACAAGTTCTAAAGGCAGAGTCTGTAAAGGGCTAGGTAGCCTCTGGATCTCATCTTTTCTGAATGGTGACATATCCAATAAATGCCCCTATAGTCAATCTTTGGAACAGATCTAAATAGAATTTCTTCACTTTAATATCCATAAACCACTACCACTCTAAGGAAAACTGTGTACATGTGTCATTTCTCCCATAAACTCTTAGGAAAACATTAAAGCATGTGCCATTTCTCAAGGCTTTCTCCCATTAATTCAAGGCAAAATTTAAGGCCCAAAAAGTGAACCTAAAGTAGTTGAACTTCCATAGGATAAGATCCCCCAAACTCAAGGCTTTCTCCCATTAATACAAGGAAAAATTTAAGGCATAAAAAATGAACCTAAAGTAGCTGAAATTCCATAGGATAGGATCCCCCAAACTCAAGGCTTTCCCCCATTAATTCAAGGAAAACTTTAAGGCCTAAAAACTGAACCTAAAGTGGTTGAACTTCCATAGGATTTTAGTTTGTTTGTTGAGTCTTAACTTCTACAAGTTATAAAGGAGTCTGTAAAGGGCCAGGTAGCCTCTGGATCTCATCCTTTCTTAAGGCATGCCATTTCTAGATGTGATTTCTGCCATAAAATTTAAGGCAAACCATGCATGAACCATGTACATGTGTCATAAATCTCCCTTAAACTCTAGGCAATGCAATATTTAACACACCTCATCTCTAGATGTGAATTCTACCATAAAATTTAAGTCAAACTTTAAGATAAACCATGCACATGTCATTTATCTCATGCACATGTGTCATTTCTCCCATGCATTTGCAATAAATGTTAATTTAATATATTTTACGGAATTTGTTTTTTCTGGGATAAAAAAAACCCACTAAATATGGTTGAAAAATGGACATTATGCATATATTTTTCTTTCTATCCCACTCCATGGAAAGCAATGATTACATATGTGCTTTGCAATATTGCGACTAGCAAGGTCCTCCAAAGGAAAATGAATATACCGGGAAGAAAAACAAACAACGAGGGATATAATATTGCATTGATAGAAGGCTTGGGAACAACTAGGGAGTATGGATAAAATGGAATTGTAGTTTTCGCCAATTCCGAACTTGTGTGCAACCAAATGAAAGGCATGTACCAAGTTAAGAATGAGAGGCTAAAACAACTACATGGAAAATCAAACAATATTGTTAGCTAATTTCAATTTTTTATATAAGACATTATACAAATGTTAATAAGATGTTTGTTGATATATTGCGTGGGGCAATGTCAATTCAGGATTCATCTATCAAATATGAATTAATAGATGAATTAGAATTATACGGGGCAATGCAAATGCAAGATTCATCTCTCAAAGATGAATTAGTTTTGAGACGCTCTTCTTCAAAAAATCAATATTCATCTCTCAAATATGAATTAGTGTTGAGACGCTCTCATTCAAAATTTATTGATGGACACTGTAACATATGTTGGATATGTTTGTGTTTTGTACTTATAAATGCGTCTTTTTTAATGGCCCTATGTTTTTTTCAATTATTTATCAAGTGTACTCCCACCATGTAAAGTGCAACTTGGTGAACTTCACATTTGCAACAAGTGGTGAACTTCACATTTTTATAAAATTAAAATGTGAGGACTTCAACAAATTTTTGTTTAAATGGAGTTTCACGCTTCTTTTTTAATGACCATGTGTTTTTTTCAATTTTATACCAAGTGTTCTCCCACCATGTTTTCAATTATATACCAAGGGTGTTCCCACCATGTAAAGCACAATTTGGTGAACTTAACATTTTTATAAAAAAAAATTCTTAAAATGAGTTTCACACATCAATTAGTGCTTTGAAAGATGTGTTTTACAAAATTTGTGTACACGAAATTACATTAATTTTTTGAAATTTATTTTAAATAGTAATTTAAAAAAATAGTTGTAAATGTCCACTTTAGATATATATCTACATATATATATCATGGAGGATGAACGACGAAGATCAATAGAATCCCATATCTCTACGAGAGAGGGGGATCGAGGGATGTTCATGGTATTTAAATATAATCTTAAATCTCCATACATATACATACATGTGTGTACATATGGAATTGATTTTTTATCAATTTTGTGAGTTAAATTAGTTGTTAATAAGTTTCATTTTTTATTTTTTAGGAGCTAAGAGGAGAAGGGTGTCTACTCCATCAATGGAGCATGCCCATGGTTCATGCAATCGTGGTATGGTTCACACAATTTAATCAATGAATATGTACATGTATTTATATGTATGAATGTATTTTTGAATTGATTATAAATTCATATTTATTGATGAAGCTTATTTCTCGTCTCGTGAGGTTGGTGGTGGTTCAGATTCCCTTAGAGGGTCATCAATAAGTGCTAGCGGATTGCGTGAAGGTGGTGATATGTATTCCCCCAGAGGCCAATCAATGGATGGTCGTGTTGGTTCTCAACCAATCGGTGGTCATGGTGGTCCTCAGCAGGGTCGTTTTGGTTCTCAACAGTCTCAAGGTGGGTAAGATGCTATCCAACCACATTGAGGTGGCCATCAATTTGAATATTTTTTTCATTCAATTTGTACAAATTTGTTTATATGTTTTTTTTAATATAAAAAATTATATATATTGATGCAGAGGCTAAAAATGATGCTCCAAATGTTGCTAAAAAAAGACGTAGGTTAAAACGCGTCATTCAAGAAGAATTTTGTCCACCAACAATGACTTATCTGGCCAACATTTCCGATATAACTTGGGAAACAAAAATGCAACAATGCACCTTAGAAATGTGTCAACGTCTTCATGCAAAATTTAAGAGAGATATCGTGGCTTTGACTCTACCTGATGAGAGTCGACAAAGGTTGGAAATAGTTACACACTTTTTAGGTGAACTAGTAGATATGTACCGAAAGCTTAGGCCAACCACTGATACTTTTGTAGAAGTCATGAGAAAAAGAAAGGAAACAGTGATGGATCCCAATAAATGGGAGGTTTTTAAACAAAGAGTTACAACAGAAATGGCTAAGTCTATGTTTAATTTCAAAGAAGGGCTGAAAAGAAAGATGCTGAAGGTGCAATATTTCAGGCACCCTCATATAGCTCACTATTTGTATGATAGACACCTTGCGGCATATGGAAGTCTCCCATGGAATGACGAGGTTCCGCTTTATTTTGAAAAATTATTTTATGCAGAATTCTTTTTGCAAATGAAACCAAATTACAATGACCTTCTCTTTGAATTTTTTGGTCCTGGGAAAGGTCGATTGTGTGACCGTAGGGGCGCTAGGCACAATGTTGAGTTGCCTCGCCCTGAGCCACCATTGGTTAGTTGACCTTTTCGTGTCAAAAATTTGCGGTCAGAGATAGAAGCCACTTCTGAAATTAGTTGAAAAGCAAGGGATGCCATCATTGGCAATGTTCACAGTGGATTGAGTGGAGTCGATGTTTGTTTGAATCAACAAAGAGCACGTGAGAATGCACACACTAATTTTGTGTATTATACAGATGAAGAGGTTGACAATATGAGTGTTGAAGATCTCAAAACATATGCAAATAATTGTTGAAGATCTCAAACATACAACACTTTTTAATAAAGCTTCCCTTTATGCCCGTGAGGTTTGTAGGGCCATCAATAAAACAGAATTTTATGAAGGTGATGATATGTATTCCCTGCAGGCCAATCATCGATGGTCGTGTTGGTTCAACCACCGGTGGTCGTTCGGGGTTCTCAACAAGCCTCGCAGTGAGCGAGATGCTAGCCAACCATATCGAGGTGATCATCAATTTGAATATTATTTTCATTCAATTTGTACAAATTTGTTTATATGTGTTTTTTAATATACAAAATTTTATATATTGATGCAGAAGCTAAAAATTCTACTCCAAATGTTGCTCAAAAAAGACGTAGGACATAACGCGTCATTCAAGAAGAATTTTGTACACCAACCACAACTTATCCGTTTGACATTTCCGATATACCTTGGGAATAAAACATGCAACAATGCACCTTACAAAGGTGTCAACATCTTCATTAAAATTGAAGAGAGATCTCATGGCTTTCACTCTCCCTATTGAGAGTCGACAAAGCTTGAAAATAGTTACTCACTCTTTAAACAAACTAGTAGATGTGTACCTAAAGCTTGGGCCAACCATTCCACCCATACTTTTAGAAGTTGTGAGAAAAAGAAAGGAAACAGTGATGGGTCCCAATACATGGGAGGTTGTTAAACAAAGAGTTACAACAGAAATGGCTAAGTCTATGTTTAATTTCAAAGAAAGGCTAAAAAAAAGATGTTGAAGGTGTAATATTTCAAGCATCCTCATATATCTCGCTATTTGTATGGTAGACACCTTGCGGCCTATGGAAGAATCCCATGGAATGACGAGGTTCCACTTTATTTTGTAAAATTATTTTATGCAGAATTCTTTTCGCAAATGAAACACAATTACAATGACCTCCCCTCTAGATTTTTTGGTCCTGGGAAAGGTCGATTGTATGACCATAGGGGCGCTAAGAATGATGTTGAATTTCCTTGCCCTAAGCCACCATTGGTTAGTTGACCTCTTCATGTCAAAACTTTGCGGTCAAAGATGGATTCCACTTCTCAAATTATTCGAGAAGTAAGGGATGCCATCATTGACAATGTTCACAATAGATTTGGTGGATTCGATGTTTATCTGAATCGACAAAGAGTACGTGAGAATGCACATGCTAATTTTGTGTATTATACATATGAAGAGATTGACAACATTATTGTTGAAGATCTCGAAACATATGCAAATAATTGTTGCAATGGTTGGCAGGACCTAATTGTTCATGAGCAAGAGAGCATGGGAACGGTATGTGTTAATGGTTAGGGTGATTATTTTAACACATGTACAATTTGTAATAAATACATATATACATACATTTATTTGTATACATTAATCTAACAAAAATATATTATTATATATTAACACCATTTGCAGTTGTCACACTTGATGAATGAAGAAAGTGTTTATATCACGGTCGGAGCCTCCGATTCAGACAATCAAGATGGGTCTCACCATCAATCACACAATCAAGATGGTTCTCACCATCAAGATATGTTGGCAAAGGTTAGTGTTTTTTAAGTGAACATGATGATGAAATTTTTTTTTTATCTATTATTATATATATCGAAACATGATGAGATATTTTTAATATAAATAATTGTGCATACATGTACATGTATATATATAATAAAATGTTTTAACAGATTCCAATTCCATCCGATGTTTTTGGGATGGCGGTACTTTCTTCTTCCTTGGGAGATGTGCCAAATCCACCATCACAAGTATGAACAATTTTTCACTTTTAAATATGTTTTTAAGTTATATATTATAGCTCAAAAAGTTCCATTAAAAAATGAGATATCTATCTTGAGTTATTTTAAATTTTTTGAATTTTAGGTTTTTGGAGATTTTCTTTCTGAGCCACTCTTAGGAGATGTTCCAAATCCACCAGCACAAGTATTCAATTATTCACTTAAATATATATGTTTTTAAGTTATAAGTTATAAATTGAAGTTCAAAAGTTTTATTATAAATTGAGATCTAGATCTTGAGTTATTTAATTTTTTTTGAATTTTAGGTTTTTGGAGATTTTCTTTTGGAGCCTCTCTTAGGAGATGTGCCCAATCCACTAGCACAAGTATTCATTTTTTCACTTAAATATATGTTTTTAAGTTATAAGTTATGAATTGAAGTTCAAAAGTTTTATTATAAATTGAGATCTAGATCTTGAGTTTTTTTTTTCCAGAGAAAAAATTGGCAACTTTCTATTAAAATTAATGAAAGTTACAACTTTGCAGATGCATTTAAGCATTTCGAGACGCCCTATGGGCCCATGTACAAAATCACACTAATCACTATAGCTAGGCTACTAAAAAATAAGGTTACAACAATCCCACAGGGCTGGACTTGTCACACTTGCCCTTTCTCTTTTTCATAAGAGTGGCAAGCAAAATAGCTTAGGGAGAAAACTAAGTTTTCCTTCCCTTCTTCTTTTTGACCTTCCTCCAAGGACCTTGTGATGGCGTGGCAGTAATAAGGGCTAGCTGATTTTCTTCAGCATTTGTACCATTGTCCTTATCTGAGTCTGAGTTATCTGATATGTGTTGTCTTTTGTTTCCCCCGGAGTCTACTACCTCATGATCTTTTGCCACCTGTCCCAGGGGAGCGATGTCAAAGGGGTCTTGAATCTCATGTTCTTTTGTCTCTGTATCTATGGTTGTATGTTGTTGTTTATTTGGCTTGAGAGTGTCTTCTTCTCCTTCTTTTTCCTCCTCCTCTTATGACTCGCTTGTGGGAAATTTCCACCCTTTTGGAGTTTTCCCTGTCTTTTTTTTTTCCTATTGTCTCTTTTTTCTTCCGGGCATGTATTTTGTAAATGGCTAGTGTTTCTACATATTTTGCATCTAAAAGCAGTATTTTCAAAGTCAAGTGTATATACGCTCTTCTAGGCGTTGTGTGTCTATTTTGATAAATCGCCCCAGAATGTTCCCAATGCAAGCAATAACACTTTCATTCCAAAAATGCAAGGGCATATTGTAAATCCAGACCCAAAATAGCATTCTGGACACTTCCATGGTGTTTTCATCGAAATCTGGGAACCACGGTGTGATGAAGAGCCCGGTGGAGCCCCAAAACCATGGTCCCTCCCTCAGAATGATGTCTCTGGCTTCAGAGGATGCAAACTTGACGATGAAGAACCCCTTTGAACAGAGGTGTATTATGCATTCCATAGTCCATTTTGTGAAAATCCAATGGAAAAAGTACATTGGTTTTGGCCAGAAACTGTTAAATCTATAGATGATCGCTTGTGCTTCATAAAAAATTTGATTTTCATCTACTTCTGGAAGTTCTATGTTCACTTCTGGAATGATGTTCATTTGTTCAACTATGTAAGGTTTGGGACCATTTTCTATTATTTCCGCTGGGGTGGCAATTTTGGTTTTTCCCTTTAGAATATTCCTGTAGGATGGCCCTCTCAAATTTTCGTGTCTTGCGGTGCTGGATCCTTTAGAATTGCCTAAAATTCTGTATTGATCAATGGCCCCTCCTCTCAGTCTCAGATTGAGAATGATAGTGGAACTAGAGCATATAGAATACTCATGTAAGGTACTAAGTTTTTGTAGCGATCGTCCCCTGTAAATAAGAGATTGTAGATGGCTAAAATACCTGGTACTTTGATCAATTTTGAGTTTCAAATCTGTGACCTCTTCATAGTGTTTTGCCCAAATCAAAATGTTGTTTCCTTTAGGGAGCTTGATAAAAATCTAAAAATAGTCTTTACTTACCTCGTCGTCCTTAATGGTTGCGAGTTCGTCCCTAGCCTTCAACATAGGTTGTAGAGTTGGCAAGGGGGCAAGCCTCCAAGCGCTAGAGAGGGTCTTAGCAGGAGTAAGATCCACACTACCTAGTGTATGAGACAGAGGGCCACTAGCAGCCAAGAAAATAGTTGTTTGCAGAGTCCCTTTGAAGCAAAACAGTATTCGCCGCACCGCATCTGCAGCAAAAACCATTGTTTCATACAGGGTCAGGTTGTGGTGCCATAAATGTGAACATTCACCCCCAATCCCAGCGAGATTCGGTCTCCAATGTGCATTGATCCAAAGCTCCTACGATCTATGGCTTTCTGGAGGAAACACCTCTGTTAAGAGGCCATGAGACTTATTAGACCAAGAATCATCCAAAGTCGGTGCCAACGAGCGACATAAAAAGAACTAAGCTATCGAATGGTAGCTTTGAAATTTCCCGAGCCACCAAACAGTTAGATCGCTGACGAGGGGGATGCCGCCTTGTCTCTTTGATGTTCAGAACCAGCAGCCCTAGCCGCCATTGCTATTCCTCCCAGCCCTATGTTAATCATAAAATCTTGAAGATTAATAGGTGAGACGGGTTCATCAAATCTATGTTCTAGAGGGATGACGTCGGCTCTGCTTCCTGTTGCGGCGGTCGCAGCTCCATCGAAGACCAAAGAAACCCTAACGCTCTCCATCGCCCAAAATTCAATATTCCCCCTTCTAAGTAGAATTATCATCTAGATCTTGAGTTATTTTATACTTTTAAATTTTTTGAACTTTAGGTTCCTAGAGAGGATTTCTTTTCTCCACGGACTCTAGCGATGGAGTGTATGATGGAGATAAGAACATCCACACCATTTCAACCATTTGAACAAGTTTTCTAGCTTTTTTTTTAATATTATTGAAAATACGTTTATATATGCATTTTCATTTGAATTTTTTTAATATATATATATATATATACATACACACACTTGTACATGTATATTGTACAGTTTACTGTTGAAGATGTTCCAGTGGGGGGAGTTTTAGTAGACGAGTAACAAATGGAGAGGGAACCTCACAAGGTATTACATGATTTTTTTTACATTTTGTTTTTTTACATGAAGTTCTATTTATTATCATTCAATTTTAAAACATTAAATTTTAATGTTTGTACACATTGTGTACAGGTTCCCCATGCTTCGCAGGATAGCTCGAGGATCGTGAATTTTTTGGGAGAAACACTACATCCATCTGTATTTGATGGATGATGCACATGCACTATTTGATGGATGATGCACATGCATGTGCAACATCATATTTTCAATAGTTTAGTCTTAAATTTACTTGTTTATATATAGTCTTATCTAGATGCAGTCATATATAACTTGATACTTGTGAGATATAAATTTTGGACATATTTTATGTGAACTACATTTGGTACATGTGAATGTGATATAATGTTTTGTTTTTATTGGATAGTTGAACTACATTTGGCATGTGAAGTAATGTTGTGATCTATAATGTTTTTTTTTTAAAACTCAAGTTCTGGATAGTTGAACTACATTTGGCATGTGAAGTAATGTCGTGTTATAATTTGTTTTGTTTTTAAAACTCAAGTTTTGGATGGTTGAACTACATTTGGCATGTGATTGCACAATATAATGTTTTGTTTTTATTGGATAGTTGAACTAAATTTGGCATGTGAAGTAATGTTGTGATATAATGTTTTTTTTTTTAAACTCAAGTTTTGGATGGTTGAACTACATTTGGCATGTGATTATGATATAATGTTTTGTTTTTAAAATTCAAGTTGTCGTTTTCCAAACAAAAAAAAATTCACATGAATATATGTACATGTTTGAATATATATATATATCGACATGTTTATATATATCTAAAAATAATCATAAGATTCTAGGTCTTGTTAGATGTGTCAAACAATCAAAAAATTTTAAAATTTCATTCTATAATGTATATATATCCAGTACGTGCAACACTTTTCATCAATGCATGTATAGAAAAGATACTTTCAGGTAATTGCATTCTAGAACATATATATCCATTACGTGCAACATTTTTCATCAATGCACATAGTAAAGCTACTTCCAGTTAATTGCATTCAATAACATATATATGCATTACGCGCAACATTTTTCATCAATGCACATAGAAAAGCTACTTTCAGTTGATACTAGTGTGCATGTACCAAAACAATGTACATGTGCAAACACTTACACAGCTAACATAACAAGGCTTCAATTTTTAGTTGAGTTATGGAAGTTGTAAAACATGAATCCAAAGAGAAGAAATTGTTGGGCAGATCAATCAAAAAAATTCCAATGGAATGCCATCTTCAATTATCCGTTCATGATCGGATTTTGACATTTTCCATTTCTTAATTTTTGTTTCTTTCTTTGATTGAACCTCTATCATATTTATGCGTGCTGCACACACCAAGTGACTATATTGAAAACTTATGACATCAAGTTCATATTCTTCAAAGTAAACAAAAACTCCCCTTTGATTAGTTTGTCTGAAAAAATAACCTTTCTGTATAATAGACCCTCTGTCATATTGAAACCCGTGACCATTATAGTTTTCTAATAATTTCATCTTTCGTTAAGTGCAACGCATCAAATATTACTTCACATTTCCGTCATTGATAGTAGGTGCAATTACAACAAAAACATCTCCTACATAATAAAACAAACTTATATGTATTTAAATTTAGATCATAATTAACATGAAAAATTAACTTCAAAATAATTTTAGTATCTATTTCTAGATCTCTATCATTGAAAGCAATTCAAATGTTACCTTCTCTAACAAGATAAAAAACTTGATCACCATTAGATGATATTGTAGTCTCCTTTGATTGCATTTTTTCAAACATTGCAACGGACATTTTCCCCTTTGTATTTAGCTCTGTATGTTTCCAATATTTTACATACATTTTGTTTTCATAAACATCATTAGATTCTGTGTTGTCTATGCAAACATGAAAAAAACAAGAATATTTACTTTTATCCAATGCAAACATGTTTGTGGACAACTTTGTTTTAATTGAATGTAATTTTCGAGTCCCTTTTATTGTTTCAACGTCATTTCCAATCGATTTATCTACATATTCGACCCCAATATGCCAAAAAATCCTATATGGAAAATTCAAAGAAGAATGTAAATATGATATCAAAATACCATAAAAGATAATCACTGTGATAAATATACATTGTTTAAAATTGGATATCCAATAAAAATTAAATTGAATGTACCTTCTCACTTCCCTTGATCGGTTAGTCTCATGGCTTAGCGCAGCGATGCACCATTGAAAAAATTCTTTAGCACCCAAAAGTTGGTTTGCTGAGGGGTTCATTTGATATCTTCAAAGTGCTCGTTTTATGCATGCCCCTACACCATCATGTTCTCCTTTTCCATGACCAATCTCAAAGAAATTCCAACAATGTTTAATGCAGGTTTTCATATGAAGACAACACAACCAAAAGAATGATAGTGAAGATTTGAATTGACTTGCACATCCATCTGACCATATCCAATGTTCATTGAATTTTATTCCACGACTTTTCAAGGAGTCATAAATCTTTCCAAAATAGTGTTGTAAAAAATATGTATCATGTGTACCATCGTCACTGATATAAAAGTGATATTATTTAATAACATGTTGATTTTCATTCGTGCTTTCTATATGATCAATTGTTTTTGTCTCAACATGTCTATATAGAATATGGACAAGCATGGAGACTTCATTGCGATGATAGTGTTCATCTCGAATTTCTTTTTGTGTGAAACAAATGTGTAGTTTTCTTCGCAAAATCAATTACCGACAAAATGGTCCCTAGCGAAAACTTCATGGGATTTTTTGAATTGAAAGTCCCCGCCATCGAGCTCTATGAATGCTTGGTGTATCGATAAATTTTCCTCGCTTTCAAACTTTCTCAAAAACTATCAAGCAAAAATTTCTTTTCTTCTTGTGTAGTTCAATTCTTTTTAGCGACTATTTGAGCTCGAATCGATGTATCGGATAATATCTCATATTTCTTCCATTTAAACTCTTCGTAGTTGTGTACAAATGTATTGATCATTTATATCAGCACGAGATTTGTTTTGAAATGATTTGTCAAATTTTCAACAATCATCACATTTTTTACCACCAACACATTTCTTTTCGTAAAATACTCATCGCTTTTCTCTTCCACATAGAAATTTGGGATATGAGATCACAGCATAGTGGAAGGAGGGAGGTGAATATTTCAAAATGTTCTACCAAAAATGCGAAATGCGTCATAATATAACCGAAATTCCACATGATAACGACAACAACAAGTGTCGTTACACGACGTGATAGGTTTTACATACCATGGTTTTTGTTGCACGCAAAGCTAATCGATTGAGACATCAATTTCACGATCTCTTCATTTTGAGCTTTGTTTGAAATTGCATCCATTCAGGTGCAGTGTCCAAGAAATGTTTTTGATGTGTTTCATACGTATTTCGTGCTATTCTTCTCTTCGCATCACATCCCTTGCATTTGGCGTAAACACGTGAATTTTTCTTCCAATATTCATATATATGTAACATTTTCTCCAAGTCTATATTTGTGCTGTTGCCGCAAAGTCAGCTTTCCAACAAGCGAGTTCACATCATTTACATCTATTTGCAACCGAGATTTCCAATACTTTGAGCAAAATTTTTTCGTGAGGTTCCTAGGCTCGCGCATAGATCTTTACCAAGTCGATTCTCTCTAGTACTTGATGAAACCACCGCCATATGTATCAGTCACTTGTACAACCTGGAAACATTTATTTTTGTCTAGATCTTCTAATTGAATTTATAGCACTATTTATGTTTTGTATCACATTTTCTCTTCATTTTTTTTAATCTTTTGATGATTTTGAATACCCAATAAAGTCGTAGCTTTAATTTCCACTTCTTAATGGTAGGAGACCTTTTCAACAATTGGGCTTGAAACTACCACATTTTCCTTTGGTGCGCTACGTATCAACAATTAAACTAACTATATCGTATAACATGGCCGGCCTTCTTTTAACTCCATATGTGTGAGTGTCAGCTACTTTTCTAACATCTCATCATCGACATTGATTTGATCCGTACATATTTCGAATTAATAATACACATACGTTTACCTATTCAATAAATAACTAAACTAATAAATATGTATAATTTCCAATAAATGAAATGCATGTGTTCAACACACACACATGCATATATATATATACCTATATATGTATATACATATATATATACACACACACACCTTGTGATTCAATTTCTTCACTTGAATCAACATTTTCGCACCATCTTCAATCATTGGTTCAATATCTCTTTCTACTTTCTCTTTCAAAATTTTGTATCTCATCATCAATGTTCTGAGTGAATATCTCTTCCCTCGCTTTACATTCCAAAACATTTTTCAAATCTAGCTCATCAAATAAAAATTAAGCTTCACATTTTACACTAGGAAAATTTCAAATGTCAACCTATAATATTTACATTTACATACCCGGCTTCAAAATCTAGTTGAGGCTGATTTTCCTTTCAATATTTTGGAGAGTGCTTCTCTTCTTTCTTTCTGCATGTAGACTCTCTCCCTTGTTCTCTACGTTCCTCGAAAGGTCTCTTGTTCGATCATATTTTCTCGTGCAATTTTCCTTCGATTTCCACATGAGCACAGAGTATGAAGTTCAAAAAAATGTCCTTAAAAAAATTTAGACAAAAAGAAACTCAATTACATCACAAAAGATTTAATTTATAACTCATTTTAAAAATTTTGGCAAAAAATACATACTTCAATCCAAAACACTCTACTTTAAAGAAAAACTCCGAGAAAAAAATGTCTATATAAAAATGAAATGAAGCTCAAAATATTTTCCAAAGTCAAGCATTCATTTAAAAAGTTGTACAAAACTCATTTTAAAAATCGTTATAAAATGTACTTCCAACCCAAAACACATACTCTATGTCACTTCAAAAATACCCAAAAAAATGTCCCTTGAAAATTAAGCCCAACTTCTAAAATGCACTTTTAAAAAATACCTCCAAAAAGCCTCTAAAAAAATATCACTTTATACCTCCAAAACATGTCCCTTTGAATATCAAGCCTTAGAGTCCTTTCTCAAATTAAGTCCAAAAAATGTCTTTGGAAAATTAAGCCCAAAAACCTCTACGAAAACAGACCAGGTCTGTGCAGAAAATTAAGCCCAAAAACCTCTAAAAACACCTGAAAATTAAGCCCATCCCTTTTAAAAAACAAAATACATTTCCTAAAAAAATAATGAAAATTAAGCCCAAAACTTCTAAAAACAAAAAACCACAAAAAACAATGGAAAATTAAGCCCAAAACCTTCTAAAAACAAAATACCTTTAGAAATAAAGCCCAAAAAACATCAAAAAAATGTATCACATACCTCCAAGAAATGTCATTTGAATGTCATGCCAAAAAGGAGTCCTTAAACCCAAAAATCCATTGTAACCGTACCTTTTGGCAAAATCGCACCAAATGAAGACATGCGAAATTGTGCGAAAAATAATGAATGCGTATACGTCAATTTGTATTGTCGCAGGAAATGTTTTTTTGAGGGGCTTTCGTTGAATTTTCCGAAATTCGACGTAAAGTCAATTAAAAACTTTGGCCTAACTTTTGTAAGAAATTCTCGCGTTAAATTCTAGTGTCGTTAGACTTGACGCTCAAGTCAGCAGGAAATAGAACAATTCGAGCCGAACCTTTTTAAAATAAGTTCGACCGAACCAATACAAGCCTACAATTACGCAGTAGCTTTCAGCCGCAACTACTACTTTTTAAACTGACTACTCAAATCATGAAACTTTGTGAATTAAATGTCTAAACCAAGACAAGCATTTGCAAAATTCAATCGACTTTCGTGAAATATAACTCTTTATGGGAATTTCATAAATATTTACCAATTTTGCATTAATTTTGCAATAAAACGGTGCATTCTCCAAGGTCATTATGAGATTCCATAGACAATCATTACCGTATCTTCCAAACATATACGTCAGATATTGGAAAATTGAAATTATGGCGCATTGTCAATGGTCCGCTCAGTCTCTAATGGATAGTTTTTAGATTTTTAGTTTAGCAGTCTATATGTTGAGAAATTTTTGCATGCATCCTCGAAACATATTCAAAATATGCATTTTTTTCATATTGCATGAGCTCATTCTAGTAGTGCAATATGCACCGCTTGAGCCACAGTAAATATGACGAAACCGAAGCAGACTCTGCCTAGATTGTTGCAATACATTTTGTCTCTTCAAAACACAAAGTCTTTCAAAGAATACACCAACGCCAGACTAACATGAATTTTTATGAATCACTTTTGACAAGTTAAACACAGCACCCAAAGAAAGCGTTGAGCTGACATATCCAAATGTGTACAAACAAATTCCGAAAAACACAGTAATAGAAAGCTAATAAAATTTCCGACAACTTTTATTTTTATCGCAAAATGAAATTCTAGTTGGAAATTTTTTCTCAAAAAAGGGCAAAAAGTGTGACCCAACTTCACATCTTTCACCCCTCCCATGTGGAATCTTAGCGTAGGTTCTTCCACTTGTCGTAGAGATACTCTTAAAATTGATCGATGAAGTAGCTTGCCGCGTTCTTGTTTCCATGACTGCCACATGTAACTTTCTTTTGTCAGCGACGATGATCCTCCCCGTTGTTTCATTCGATTCTCAGCACTCGAAATGCTAGGTTATCCTTTTCGAGAGTTGGATGAAACTTCTCTGTTGATGGCATACGTGATATACCATTGCTTTTATCATCCATATTAGCTTTTCATTTGATCCTCTTCAAACCATCCAACTTTAGCTCTATGGTTCGTTTTCTAAACCATCTATGTCAACTTGGTTGCTCTCTTGTAAGATCAAAATTTGTTGCACTTGGTACCGTAATTTTGATATATATCATACTCGCAACTCTCTTTCTTCATGCGTCATAGTAGAGCTTTCTGCAGGGCTTTAATGGGCATGGAATAATTTTTAGGGGAATTTTTATGAACCCAATACCGATATCTAAGCTTTCAATTATGCTCCTAGGATCACTTCTTAAACCGATTTTTCAAAGCAAGACTTACGCAATTTGGATACACACACCTTTTTCTTGCTTTTGGAGGAGCGTGATATTGAACGTTTGACCCTCTATGGATTTTGGATCTTCAACATCTAAATTTCTGTCTTTGTAGTGCAGCCCTCTCCGAATCTTTCTTTTCCAATGCCACAAAGTCGGACTCCGATGCAGAGTCTTCAAGCTGCAAAGTATGCCTAATCTCCCACAATGACCTCAGTATGGACTCCGTTTCAAAAGTAGAACGAACTTAGCGCTGACGGCTACGTTGGTCACCGTTTCCTCCTTTCGATTTTGATGAATAGATACCGTAAAGACCACATTTCGGTACCTTTCGGCCACTTTTTACGTAATTCCAATCCGATGTCTCGTAAAGAGAGTTTATGACATTTTTCCCAAGGTCACTTTCTTTGAGATGAAATTCTGGGAGCCTCGCAGAACTCCAACTTCCACAAGACTCATATCTCTCGAAAATATTTTCGAACCAAGATCTAAAAGCTTTTAGATGACGATCCTTTCAGGATTTATTTCGCAAAATGGGTTTAAGCATTCTCAAACTCCTCCGTAGAAAAAAATTTACAATGAAAATGCCACGATGACTCGTTTGAAGCAACGAAAACCGTACAATCCAAAAGCTCTACACCACATACTATGCAAACCAACCCAAAACAGAAGAAAAGAGAGATCAACGCCTTAGAAATCAACCACTTTTCGTGAAACCTCCTTTACATTATATAAATGAACAATTCTCAGATGATACAAATGACAAAACCTCCTTTTCATATATAAGAGTCTCATGGAGTCAAAATATAATCCCAGCCGACCTAACAATAATAATGTAAGGGCACAACAATAACAATAGTGGCTTTTATGGTCACAATAATAACAATATGCTACAAGGGTAACAACAATAACAATAAGGGGGCGCACTAACAAAAAATAATGGGATAAACTAGTATTATAGGGACCTAACATTAACACTAGCACCATCACAAAGATCTATCTTCTAACAAGACTATTGCACACACATGCATTACTTGCATGAAATACAGACCTATTTAACTTTCGGTATAATTTGCACATTCAATAATCATAACAACAAAAGGTTTATAATTAACCAACACACTAATGCATAAACATGGGATTCATAATAGATCGAGACTCACGAAAACTTTCTTTATTAATAGATCTTCAATGAGTGCAATTTATTTTTCACCTGTTACTGACACAAAGCGAAGGCTCCCGCAATAAGAAAGGTCCTCGCACACAAACTCATGACCTCTTCTGTAGCCTCCACGCACACAACAACAGGAGCCTCGCCTCGACCTGTACCAAATTACAAAACATGCCCGAAATCGCATCATTACATTCAATTTTTCTAAAGAATCGTATCTTCTATCTAACCTGGACTCAATCTTACACACTTTACAGGACTTAAACGCAGCATAACATGCTCAAACCATGGCTTGAGACTCATGGTTCTCCCTTTTCTCACCACACAATGATAAAGGAGCTGGGATCTACCACCTTCAAAAGCTCTGACTTTCAGGCAATGTAATGCGTGAACAAACCCTAACCCAAAATTTGACCCTGTGGGACCCTAACCCAACACACACCGCTTCTCCTTAGCCACTGTAGTGACTTTTAGCCCACCATGGTCTTCTCCCGCTGTTCGATGAACACCCAACATAGGGCACAGAGGGTCGCCACCATCACCGTGAGATGTCCATCTTCACAATGAACACAGGGCTAGAGCGAACGCCCATCTTCATCGTGCAGAAGTCCTTTCTCCACACACTAGTCTCGTAAGCTCCGAATCACTACCTGGATACTTTAAGATCAACATCCTTGAGCAACAATCAGCCAAGCTAGCAAAGTCACCTTTATTTCCATCAAGGTTCTCCCTACGGCTCCAACTTAGACACTATCACGTTTGTCAAAGCACACCACAAGTTCCCAATCTCTGTCCACACTTGGTCTTCTCTCACGCTGCCCTCCAACAACACTGCAGGAGACCAAGTTCACATGTTGTAGCATCTCACCCCTGGTGAGGTGCATCATAGCCGGGATACAGACCCTCACACATGGTTTCCATAGACATCACCAACCGCTCTTTTCCCGATCAGTAGTAGGAGATATTGCACACACACATGCACCCGAATGTGTCCCCACCTACAACACCATCAATCCATCATACAAGGGTCCTTCCGCAACATACACCTTGTTGTTGTTCTCTCTGTCTTCCCATCTAATGTGCCTACTATCACCCTGGCTGCTTGGTAGGCCTCCAAAAAATCCACTGCGCCAGGCTCCTCCCAAACAACTCCTGCTGGGCAACTCTCTCAAGTTTGCCCATCAACTCGATTCACGCAAGAGTCAACACTTTGACCCAATACACGACAAACCCTTGCTCCAAGTCGATGCCCAATCACCGTGGAAACTATCACCGATCTAGGGCATCTAACCATGAGATCTTCCCTCTCCCCATTCACTTCCACACGTTTGCCCTACTCACGATCCAACTCGCTCAACACCTTTCGATCGACAAACCTCCATGAAAACCATCTACATTTTGTTTGCACTTGTTGTCCACCGCAGTTCTCGCTGGCTGCATACCCATGCAAACCCTTAATCCTCCAATCGAAATTAACAAGTTTAAGCCCATACGTCGTAGACCTCACCTCGGGAGAGGCACCTCCTATGCCACGTTGTCCCTTCCAGCCCTTAGTTATCCTTAATGTCGCTTTCCTAAAGACACCTCCGCATGTTTGCTAAGGCATGCGACCTCAGAAGCACAACAATCCTGAGGTAGCTCTTCGGCAGCAGCCCAAACAGTCACTCCCACCCAGCAATGTAATGTCCCTCCTACTCCTCGTCAGTATTCCCTAAAGACCTCCCAGTGCCCTAGAACAACTACTTAGACCTCCACCTTTTCTAAAGCCCTCACGATAGTCCCTCGACTCAAGTCCATTCTCATGCCTGTGACCTCGACCTCCCAAACAAGAGACTCACATCGCGGGACCTCGTCTTTTAACCTCCCTAGACAACTCCCTCAATAGATCCGCATTCCCACGCGTAACCTCAGACCTCCTGAGTGCAAAGTGTTGTCCCACGTCGCTATCATCGACCCTCTCTTCGCTATGTGCTAGCCTTCAATTTTCAGCAGTTACCTTTCTTCGAGAGTTGTCTTCAACAAAATGGATGCTAAACACACTTGCCTTCCTTACCCTCCTTTTATACGCACTGAGCTTTATCTAGGACGTAACATGTCAAGCTGCTCAACCTATCATAAGCCTAAAACACCTTTAGGATGACCTAGACACATGCAAGTGCAAACCCATTAGTAACCTTTCAGCACTCATAACTCCTCAACGACATCTCGTAATTAGATGACTATCGATGCACGATTGGTCTCGACGAGCATTATCATCCTCATGCATCACATGTTGAAAAATCATCATGGTTTTGGACCAAACATCGATGGGTGCAAACAAATCCTGGATCTCAATCCCACAAGCTCATTTGTGGCGCTTTGACGTCCAACCCTCTGAATACTAGGTCAGAGCACCGCCGCAAGCTGGCACAGAAATCCACTACTCCCTCTTAGCGAGGGAGGCACTTCCAAGACTAGGAAGTAACCATCACTAGTACATTTGTGAAATTCCGATTAATCGTAGTTCCGGGCACTTTTGTTACAATGTCGAAATTTCCAATTTACCTAATTTTTCAAACTCGCCACAAACCGTCGCTATACCGATGTTTAGGGATATCGTCGCTTTTGTGACGTTTATGTTTGTCGTTGAAATTGCGACATTTTAAACACTTAGTCGGTTCATTTATTATTTACGGGACGAAACGCGGAACGCACGTCGCCACACATTCGTCGATCCTTCGTTGGGAGAAACCGTCTTAAAAGCTACGTTTTCATATAGACGTTGGCTTGCGACGCTGTCGGGGTCAAACACGAAGATTTATCGCTAAAACAACACAACATTTTAATATGAAAGTTATTGTATTATTTAACATTTTATTAATATAAATATGATTTATTTGGATATAATAAATATTGCATCATTGGATAACATTTGTTTGGGTTGACAACAAACTTGACATGAAAACAATTACATGCGGATACGGTGCTAATACTTATTAGCAATTGTTCAACATTTGAATATGAAAACATTATATTATTTAACATTTGGTTTATATAAATATGATTTATTTGGATACAATGAGTATTACATTATTGGATAATGCTTTTTTGTTTTAAAACATGCTTATACATATCAAAAATTACATTACACTTATACATGAAAAAATTGCACATTTTGCATATTATTCCAAAGGTTAGGACATGCTTGGGATCTTTAAATCCTTGATTGGCAACTTCTGGTGAGATGAAACTTCACCATTCTTCTACCTTTATTTGAATGAGTGATTTGATATTTTAATTGAAGGTTGTAACAAAGATCTCGCAACACATAATACATTATTGAAAATGTATGTTATATTCCTAGTTGTTATGAATCTCACATCACCAACAACAAGAAAAAATTGGTGTTACAATCATTACAGTTAATAAAATTGCATTTATGCTTAACTACATAATAATATGCTCTAGAATAAATATTACCTATTGAATAAGAAGTAGAGGATGTACTTGAAATAGAAACTAAAAAGCAAAAGTGTATTTCCAAAAGAGCTGCTTCCGTGAAATTATTTTGTGGAAACAAAAAACATGACAAGTATATTCGAACGAGGGTTTGACCTTTGACATTTGGTGTGTAAGATGACAGAGAACCAACTATACAAGTCAAACATAAGTTACTAAAACAATTCCACATAGAGATCATTAAACAACCAAATTCACCATCCTTCAAAAGTATTACATCTTATATGAATACAATGTCCAAGTGACCTCACAAGTATATGAGAAAAATATACTAGTATACTCCCAAAATAGAAAGAATGCAGAAGGAATTAGGGTTGTTATGTTGTTCAAAGATCAAATGGATTATCATTTTAAGAGAAAATGAATACATCAAAAGGTATTCATAAGTATAAGTATGATTGACAGCATATTTTCAGCATGATGTCAAAGGTCATGAACACTATTCCTCACTAAATCTACTTCATCTGTTGTTCCTAATATCCCAAATAAGCAGGAATATAAGGAATGAATGATTGTTGTTATGTATCGTAATTTTGTTACAATTAAAATTAAAGCAATGTGGAATCATTGTTTTGTAAGAGATCCATAATCCAAAGTGTACAATAGGGCCAGATAGCCTTTATGAATTTCATCTTATTGTAAATATTATTCCCTATTTTTAAAATTAAAATCACCGATAAATTAGGAACATATTCTATATATTTTAGGGAATGAGATTTGAATATAAATGTTGATATTAATGTAATATTGTGCACGAATGAACTCAGATGCATAATAAATTTGACTAAAAAGAAATGGCTAGAACCATACTAATATATGTATAGAGAGAATAAAAACTAAATGAACTCTCTAGTTGTGTTGATGTACCAATAGGGGTGGGATTTAAGAGGGAATTACATAAACTAAAAGGAAGTGGCTAAAATTTTAATGGGAGAAAATTCACGACTTACACATATCAGAGGCAAGCATTAAATTTAGAAGGTATGAGAAGAGAATTATTTAAGGGGTATTTTTTTTTCAAGGCGCTATGTGGGGAGGAATATTTTATTTTGAAAGAGATACTTCACTATGTAGGAGCAATAAATTAATGAAAATCAATTTTCCAGAGAGTAGTATTGGATAGAGGCTTATGAACCCATTGTTAGTGTCTTGCTCATGGTTAGATGAACCCACTGGGAGGCCAAATCGATATTAGCTAATGTATTATGAGAAAATATACAGAATAATCTTAGTTTTAGTATATTTCGATGTTTATAAAATTGATTCCAAATATATTATTATTGACGTTGTTTTATAACATTGATAACTACCCCATTTATTAACCATATTTATATGAAAAGATACTTTATTTTCGCATATTAACATGATGAGAATCTTAGTGTCACTAATCCATATATTTTTCTATGAAATATCATTGTGCCTTCTGGCCGCCTAGGATTGTAAGCGTTCAACCTATGTGCCTGGTCAACTGCTTACCCGAGGGTGCCCGTACTGGCCATAAGTTGTGACCATCCTGGTGCTTTAGCACATTCTCATGTCTGCTGCCATTTTTCTCTATGGCATCATTCAGCATGCTGCTGTGAGGCCGCCCACCCATGCTGTCGGTAGGGCTGCTTGCTTCGAGGGCACCCGTATCGCTTTTGTTGTTGGTTGTGACCAACCGAGTGCTCGTAGCAATATTCGAGTGCCTCTATTTTTCCATTTTGCTCTCAGGCATCATTCGGCTGCGCACGATGTCACGCCTGGTGTGTTGCTCAACCGGCGCGTTCAGTCGGACCATTTCATTCGAGGGCACCCGTACGGGCTTTACACAGATCGGCTCGTGTTCTTGCAATGCCTTCGGCAGCCCATTTTCTCCATTTGTCTATGGTATTATAAAATCACCAGTATTGTAGAGAGTCACCATCGGGCGCGTTTGTCGGCTTGTTTTGCCGAGGTGGGCAATCAGACGCTTTATTATGCCAGACCACATCTGGCATTGCACGCTATACCACGCCTACTTGTTCTACAAACATCTGATCGGGCGCATTATGTTGGCGCTCATCAGGGGGTCACCAACTGCATGCTGCTCGGTTTCAAGCCGTTTATCTGGATGTTGTATCATTTTTTTGTTAGGACCACCGGGTTTTGCACATTCGAGAGGTTCGCCCATTTGCTCTACATCATTCGCCGTGCACACCACGTCGCTACCATGTTGTCCTGACCGGCTGCTCGTGTCGGTCGCTTTCGCTCGAGGGCAACCGTTAGCATTTTTGTTAGACCAGGTTTGCGCATAACCAGCCGCCTGCCGCCCATTTTTCTCATCGCTCGTCGAAAGGTCATAGAGGGTGCCCCATCAAGCATGCACCAGTTAAACAGCTGTTCGGGAGATGCACGATTACTTTGTTGTTAGACTGGCCAGAGCGAAAAATATTCGCGCAACCCATTTAATATTTTTCCCATGGCGACGGTTGCTCATGTATTGCGGTGAGGTTTTCTAATCGGGGCGAAATTGGTTTACCCGCCACTGAGAGACAACAGATTGGCTTATGCTTAGACCACCGTGTATTGTACACATTCGGTGGCCTGCTTTTCCATTTTCTCCCATGTGAATCCATTCGACCGGCGCTGGCCATGGTCGCTACTTTCAGACTGTGTCGCCTGATCACGCTACGGTTGGGTCGCCGTTTGGCGCCGACGCTTTAATAAATTGTGACTGACTCCGTGCCATGGCTATTTGGCGATTGTTGCTTTCCTACCTTATGGCATCGTCGGCTGCATGCGGCGGCTATGTTGCGCTGCAGAGGATCGCCGGATCAAGCGCATTCAAGGTATTTGCTTGCCCAGGGCGCCCAGACGCTTTTGTTGGTGCCAGACCGCCTGCGTTTTGTGCATTATCTTCGCGAAGACGTTTTTTTCATTTGTTCATGTGGCATCATTCGCCGGGCATGTCATGTCATAACAGAGGTCACTCCATTTCAGCGATTCGGTCGCCCGTTTACTCCAGGGCACCCATGACGGCAGTTGTGACCACCCTGCCGCCAGTATTGGCGCATTCGTGTAGCCCATTTTCCATTTGCTCCCATGGCATCATTTCTGCTTCGCACACCGCGGTCGCGCTCAGATTGCCACCGACCGCGACCGGAATGTCGGGTCGTTTTCTGCTTCAGGTGCTCGACGCTTTACTTGCCAGGATCGTCGGTGTTCAGGCACATTCAACGCCCGCTTCCATTTTTCTCCTTGTGGCATCATTCGCCCTGAGCGCTGCAGGTAAGCTGCAGGAGGTCGTCTAAACCAAAGAAGGTTTGTCGGGTCATTGTTCGAGGGCTACCAGACGCTTTTTTATGCCAGAACGACTGGTGCCTTTTAGCTCAGCGTGTCTGCTTTTTGCTCGCTTCCCCTCAGACATCATACCACGCAAAGCACACCATGTGAGGGCTATCATTTTCACCGTTGCTGCTCGGGCTGCGCCTGCGCTGCTCGAGGGTGCCCATATCGCGCGACAGACCGCCTGGCGTTTTGTGCATACCGGCGTGCACTGTTTTCCATTTTTTCTCCCATGTGGCATTGTTTATTCGTGTGCATCAGCCATTGGAGGTCGGGCCGCATTCGCAATGGTCACCGCCAGTTCAAGGGCACCACACGCTTTATAATAGACCAATTTCCGGCGCATTAGCACGGTTTATTGTGCCATTTTTCTCGCTTCAGCGGCATCGTCGGCCGTAGCACGCCATGTCGCGTTTTTAGATCGCCGCCTGACCGCACGCTATCGGCAATAAGCTGCTGAGGGTGGCGTATCGGCTTTTGTTGCGCGACCACCGGGGCTCGCATGTTTCGAGCAATTTCGGTCGCTGCTTCCTCAGGCATCGTCGCGGGCGACCGCGGTGGAGTAACGCCTGACCGGGCGTTGCCCAGGCCGGGTCGCTTTTTCTGCTGGCGCCCAGGTTAGCTTTAGCATACAGACCACCGGTACCTTGTGCAACGTTTCAAAGCGCCTGCTTTTCGGCTTGTTCCCCAGAATCGCTCGCTGGCGCCGCTATGTCGTCGTAGAGGGTGCTCACCGCCGGTATTTCGCCGCCGCTTCTGCCGAGGGCGCTTCTGTGACGGGGTTTTTACTAATTTGTAGACCGCCCTGGTGCCTTGTACATGTCTTGGCGGCCTGCTTGCCATTTTTCCTTGTAGGCATCATTTCTGGCCGGCGCACTGCCGCGCTCAGGATCGTGTCACCCGACCGGGCGTTGTTCTTGTGTCGGGCTATTTGCCGAGAGTGCCCATATCGCTTTGTTGTGACCACCGAGCTTTGTGCACACCGAGAGGGGCCCATTTTCCGTTTTCTCCCTTGTAGCATCGTTCGGCCGCATGCCGGTCACGGTCAGAGGTCGTCCGACCGGGCATCGTCTGTGTCGGGCCGTTCGTCGGAGGGCGCCTGGGGATTGGCCGAGCAGGTTGGGGACCACCTGTGTGCCTTGTGCATGTCCGGGAGACACGTTTTCTCCATTTTCTCCCTTGTGGCATCATTCGTCGGGTGCGCTCGTGTAGGCGCCCGACCAAGCGCATTTGGGCTGCCACTTTTGCTGAGGGCGTTTATTGCTTTCACTAAGTTGTGACCACCGAGTGCTCAGTACTGCCATGCCCGCTTGCCCTTTTTCTTCCTTGTGGCACGTTCTCGACGGCACACTCGCCGCGCCGCGTAGAAGGCGCCCACCGAAGCACGTTCTGGTTGTTGTTTTGTTCGAGGGCGCCCATCTCGCTTTTGTTGTTTTGATCGCCCGAGTGCCTTGTACATTCGAGCAACCCATTTTCCATTTTCTCCCATGTGGGACGTCTGCTTGGCACGCCGTGTCGACCATGTGAGGTCACCGACCGATAGCGCCTTGCCGGGGCCCATTTTGTTCGAGGGCGCCCGTATCATTTTTGTTGTTGTGACCACTGGCATTGCGCACGTTCGCTGCCTGCTTTTCCATTTGTTTCATGTGGCATCGTTCGGTCGATATGCTTGTCACGCTCATGATCGTGTCGTCGACCGGGTGCGGTCGGAAGTCGGTCCATTCGTTTGAGGGCACCCCGTACGTTTTTACTGTTGTGACCGCTCGGTCTTTGTGCACATTCGAGCACCCGTTTTCCGTTTGCTCCCTTGTGGCATCGTTTTCACGAGCGCGCTTGCGGTGCTGCACCACGAGGTCACCGACCAGTGGCTTGGCTCGTCGTCGCCCGAGGGCGCTCGTATTAGTTTTTCTGCTGCCAGACCACTCCGGGGGTGCCTTGGTGCACATTCGGGCAACCCGGCGTTTGTCATTTGTTCCCCGCGGGCATCGTCGGTCGTGTGCACCGTGTCGCATTGTGGGAGGTCGCCCCGACCGGGCATATTTACCCCGGGAGGGGCACCGAGACGCTTTTTCTTTAAGCGACCGCCGGGCGCCTTAAGTAACGTAATTCGAGCGACCCGCTTGGTTATTTGTCTATTGTAGCATCGTTGTCGGTGCTGCGCCTAAACCTATTTAACCCCAAACCTCTAAAACTTCCGAATCACTAACCCTGTACCCTCAACCTTTAACCCATTTAACCCCCTAAACCCCAACCCCCTAACTATTAATACCCTAAGTTTCCTAAACCTTAAATGTGCGCTAACCCATTTAACTCCTAACCCTAAACCGCTAACTGTTAACCCCTAACCCTTAAACACTAATTCCCAACCCCCATCCTATTTAACCCCTCAACCCCAAAACCCCAACTCATTTAACCTCAAACTCAGCCCCTAATAACTCCCAATGACCCCTAACCCCTAAAATCTCTAATCGCTAAATCCACTAACCCCCTAAACCTATAAAATCCCAACTCCATTTAACCCCTAAACCCAAACATCTAACCCCTAAACCCCTTAACCTCTGACCTGCTAGGGGTCGTATTACCTTGATATTAATTATGGTGTATTCATACTCCTTTCCGAATAACCAATAAAGGGTCGATGAAATTTACCAATATGTTGTCAAGTTTTATCTTTGGTCCAACTGGCAGTCAAGCCACCAACTCCACTTTTTGATCTCAATTTTTCCAATTGCTCTTCATGATACCCAAGCTCAGCTCTTTCTTCTTTCTTCCTTCTAATTCCATAATAGTGTCATAGTGATGCCAACCAACTTCTTGGAAATCCTTTCCTAGCAGCACAATACTTGTGGACCGGCCGAAGCCTCAACACTTTTCAAAGCATCCTGAATGACCATTCTCTCTAACCCCTAAGCCCCTAATCCCTAACCTTTAACCACTAAATCATTATTCACCTAACCCCTAACTATACCAAACTTCAACCCTAAGCCTCAATCCCTAATCCCCAACCAACAACTGTACTGAGTATTCCCCAACCCCCAAATGCACTTAAATCCACCCTAACCCCTAACCCTGCACCCCAACCGCTTGATGGATCTAGGACTCAGAATTATTCTTGATTTTTTCCATTCTCCTGAGTCATCTCCAGGACATGTTTTGCAGCATCAAAACCTTGTAATACTTCGCATCTTTATAAATATCTTTACCACAATTAAGATGGAATAACACTTTCTCCTTGAGTTAAATAAGTGTTGGGCACAAATATGACTCATCTTGTCATGTTCCCCCCGGATCCCTCCCCATAGTCACCAAACAGTTTCAAAGGGTCATGCACACATCAAGAGCCTCCTACCTGCCACGCCTGACTTCAGCTTCCTCTATTGAAACATATTATCAAATACTAATTATGCCTATTCTATGTCAAACATTTGCAGAGACAAAAACAAGAGAATTCTCCACAAACAGGTTTGAGTCCACAACCTAACTTTAATACATGATATATTGAACCGTATCGTAAACTAGCAATACGTCGAAAATTAGTGGTAAAGGTAACATTTAAAACTCCATTATGTTGCATCTAATTGAAATAGTTTCAACGACTTCATAAAGACCATTGTGAGCATATTGATCATCACAGAGAAGACCTTAACATGCTAATACTTTCCAACATAGCCGACATTTCTATATCTCGAATTTCCCAGCAAATATAGTTGACATTTTCATATCCAACCCCCTGAGCAACATAGTCGACATTTCTCTATATCAAACTCTTCCTAGCATCAAATTGTTTAAATATGGATAATTCACTAGTGTTAACCATATGCCAAAATAAAGGTAACACAAAGCCCAACTAATTAGATATGTTCTCAATATGAAAGGATATTTACCGAGCGTGTTACATGAATAAAAACCTCGCATATTGAGCTGTTACATGAATAAACAACTCTTAAGATTCTTGATCACTTGCCATAAATGGCCATTTAAAATACAACATAATTTAATAGTGTAAAGTTTAAACTCTTCTAATAAAGCATGATGATTTAGTAGGGTAGAAGGATTACTATATGCAAAAATCAATCCATTATTTAGTTTCATAATTTATTTGCTTCTCAAAAGATATGTTTTATTTTTTTATTTAAAATATTTTTCAACAATCAAAATAAAAAAACATTTAATTATTTAGAAATTATTTTAATTATTTAAAATTATTATAATTATTAAAAATATATATTTTTAAATTAATTTGAGGGTCTTTAAAAAAATACACGTGTTTCATTTCAAATGTCAAAATTTTCAAATATCAAAAGTTTTAATTTCCCCTCTGCTCATTTCCTCCTGTTGCATGGTTTGTCCAAGGAAGAGGAGTGACAGTGCCATCACGTTTTCGGTTTTGGAGTGAAGGACAGCCCATACTGCCGCCGCCTTTGAGGAAGGATGTAGCCATACTATTGCAGGTGTTTGGAGGAAGGATGTTTGGAGATTTGTGCCTCGAGTCGCGTTTTCATGGATCCGGAGCTCCGGCACCATGGACAGTGAGGATATTCTCTAATAACCCAAAATAGCTATTATTCTTCAATACAACAAGAATTTTGCAAAGTTGGATTTTTAGCTTTTTTTCGTATCTTTGTCTCATGGGTTCCGCTTTTGTAATTTGTATTCCATTGGGACCGCTTTGTGGTACATTCCGTAGCATTAATAAAATGAAAATATGATTTTGGAGTCTATACCCATTTTGCTATCGTGTCTTGAAGGATTTTCAGATGCAACCATTACCAACCCGATCTGATGAAACAAATGCATATGGCTCTATGGGAGCTACAAGTCTTCATCTGTGTGTCTTTTCCTTGATCTCTCCGTGAAAACAATACCAACTACGATTTTATCCGCCCTCTCAAAGTGTATTTTATCTCTTAGTATGAAAAGAACTAGTATCACAGCCATCGTTTGCACTATATTTGACAGGCCATAAATACCATGAAAATCCCAGTCCCATTCCCTTCCATTTCATTCATTCCACCCTTCCCCATTACCAAACTATTTTCCTTCTCCGTATAGCTGAATCCGCATCCATAGAGTGAATGTGTCTCCGCATCGATCCTCATGAAGAAATATTGTAGCTCCAACTCGACGACTACGTTAAATAAAACCAACAGATTTTCCCCAAGACAAATACTTAGATCTCTCCACTTAGTCTCTTCACCACAATGGCCCAAAGATTCCTCATCGACTCTAACACCGGGAAACCACCACATTCGTTCGACTATGGCAGAAAGCGTGAAGTCACTTCCTACTGGTTTAAAAATCCCCCCTCTCACCGAATTGAACTACTTTTCCCCATAATCAGCATTAATTATCTTGTCCATTGGAGCCATCATTACGACCATCAATCCTCTAAATTACAATTGAAATAGCGAAGCAAGCCGTAGACTCGACAAATTAAGGCATGCCTGATCAAGTTTTAATTATTCGCCATGTCTTCAATACTTTCTTTCAACTATCTTCTTATAATTCATTTCGTAACTAGATGTATTCTTTAGTAGAAGATGATACACTAATATACTAAATATTGATAGGTACCTAGAAACTAAGCGCATGGGTTAGAAACATTGAGCAACATTTAGAGAAGTTTGAGATCAATAACAATAAAGACTCTAGTTAGAAGCATATATGTTGCTATTTAAGGATATAGATGGTGATTCCAATACTTTTGTTCCCTTTTAATGACAACAAAGATTTGTATGCTAAACTGTCCAAGAGTTAGATGATCAATGCAACTCAAATACAACTTTTCATCTCTAGCATTGTCTTAGTTTAACCTCCTTTCAGGACATAATATCACTTGTAATGCACTAATATTTCTACCACTTCAAGTCTCTGGCAGTGAGTTATCATAGGTATATACAAGATTGAACTATTTAGATTATCCACAAAATGTGCTTTAAGATGCACATGGTAACTATATTTGCCTATGCAAACAATAATGAGGATGCTTATGGACTGGGACAAAATCTTTCAAACATAACCACTGATACCGAGAAGAGTCACATCGAACAAATATCGCTCTGTAAAATATTGTGATTAGGTAATTTTTGAGATTTGACCCTTCAAACCGTGACTAGGTCAACAATGAATTCCCAAGAATATACCAAGGAACCACAAATCATTGCTAGATCGAGATGCCACAAAATTAAGACATCGAAACAAAGGTATTTTCTTATGGTTCCACCACAATGTTTCTCAATAGGTGAGTATCAATCTTGAATTTCTTTTGTTAGATCTGAATTAAGGTAGCTTCAAATAAGGCCGAGGGATAGCTCCTATGTCACATGAGAAACAATACCTTATGCTTATAATTTATCCCTTGAGGAACCTCACAAAAGCACTCATGTTCAGAATTAGTCAGCACCGATTAATACTCTTCAATCGATCTATATAAGAGTTGAAGCACCGAAATGATGAAAAACCTTTCCAAAATCATTACACGAAAATATCTTTGTGCTTGTAAGAAATTTGTATTAGCAATAAAAGGTTTCTCAAAAGTATACTAATGAACCATACATTTTATATGCCATTAATCTCTGCATACCTTTAACAAGCCTTTTGCCAAAAGTAATTTATGCTCATAATTAGCTACAATTTACTACTCTTCACCGATCTAGAAGAGTTGAAGCATCGAAATGGATGAAAAAACCTTCCAAAACTTGTCACTATACACGAAAATATCTTGTGCTTTGTAAGAAATTTCATTAGCACTAAAAAGGTTGCTCAAAAGTATACCAATGAACTATATATTTTATATGCCATTAACTTCATACAAGTCCTTTAACAAGCCTAATAGCAAGGATGCATGAAAATAGAATATCAAATTACGTCCTAAGGAAGGCAAGATGACGTTGTTATGGCTAGGCTTAGTATTTCATTCTTGCCAAGTGATAATTCACACAATAAATTTAATTATAGCCTAATACCTCACGTTTTCGTTGTATATGATCGTAGCTCAGAGATCAAGTTTTTTGTTTCATTAGACCGTTGTTCCATAGAGCCGATGAACTTAAAGTGCAATCGGTATCAGCTTATTGTCCTCTTTAAAAGGAGATATAGCTTGCGTAGTTATGTAACAATATTCGTTACCCTTGATTTTTCTTCAAGCTACAAAGAGACACTTTCCCGTTTTATAATTTGATGCCCTAAGAGGGCTCTAATAATTTTCTCAAAACAATGAAAGCCTTAGAGAATGAAGCCCTAATGAATATGGCATCGCTAATGCTTCATGTAGAGAATGTCTTATTGAACTTTCTTCACAATTATTTATAAATTAATAGTGTATAGCCACGCTACAAAGTTTTGGCCTAAATATATTTGTTTCACATTAAGAAACTAGAGGATAATTTACTACCTAATCCACACCTTGCCCACCAAATAAACATTCATGTGATATTTTATTTATCAAGAGTCGGCTATTCAGTTGGGTTTTTATCTTCTTGAATCCTTGCGAATCCATACATTTATGGTACTTATCACTAAATAATCAATCCAACAACTATTGGGACAAATACCTCCATGTCAAAGTTATGTTAGAACACCACATGTTTGCAGTGATCATTCAGAACTGTCAGTTTGTTTTAGTTTCAACTCTTGCTATTACATTAGCTTTCAAATATCTCTTTGCCTTTGCACATCACATGAGTAGATAGAGTGTGGTCAAAGACACCGTATCCAGAGCTCTTTTTGCAAGGTTTAGCTCGTATTTTTGGAGCTGTTTCTTGTGTATCAAGCCCTCTAAGTGTTTATATATGGCACATTTGTGTTATTTTGTTGACTTCACCATGGTGTGCTCTACAATCGACAAGGCATGCTATATTGCATTTGATTTGCATTGATCAAGTATATTTGGCATTGACCAAAAAATATTTCCCAATTCCCCCGAGGTTACATTAGGCATCAAGTTTTTATTTTATTTTTTTCTCAATATTTAAATGCATTTATCTCTCATGCCATTGGTTGATCAACTCGTGGGTCTTATTTTGGAGCCACTGCCGGCCATTCGTACGTAGTAAAATCTCCATATTTCCAACCTCCTCTTCGAGAAGATGTATTATATCAAAACAAGGACCACCAAAATAGGTAGATTTCAATACATCTACCTTGTGAGAAAATGAGCGTGTTCTTCTGGTGTTCACTAAATCTACACAAATTTAAGTATTGGTTTTCCCCTATTTATTGCTGTAAATTTAAGGAAAATTTTCTTTGTTAAGCAAGCGATTATATGCTAAGGACCTTTAAATTTCCTTCATGAATTTTATCAGACATTCCGCGTATACTTAGCAGCTTTATAGTGGTTTGTCCTTAGTGAGATGCTATGTACATTCACATATAGTGTGTTTGTAATTCCTATATTCATATGGCACATTAGATTTGTAACTTGCTTAGAGATACTTGACATCATCTTTAGTGTCAGCTATTCTAAGAGAGGTCTTCACCTTTAAGTTCTTTCTTATTCTTTCTATAAGTGGAAATTTCTTATTCGATAGTATAGAAACTTAAAGTTAGCTGAAATATCATCTTGTGTTTTTTGAACAAGTTTTTCACCTTTACATTTACAATCTATATCTTTGGTTTTCCATTCCTGTTTCATCTTTTCTCTTATCACTTAGTAAACATTGTGCATGAAAAATATTCGTTGTAATTTCTACACTAATCTTCCCTAGAGATTTTGTCTAATTCTAAGTTAAAGATGGAGATATTTTTATATATGAACTTTTCACTTATTGTTAAGAAAGAAGTTGGCATTCTACTAGATGAACAATGGATTTTACAGTTAACTCTGTACCCAAGATGCCATATAACAGCATGGTTTACACATGTTGCAATCTCATTGGCAAACATTCTTCGGTGGGCATTTACTGAGCATTCTTGTTGGGAGATCTCCGATGTGTGATTTGGGATTTTCTCTTCGATTGGTATTTTGCATCGTTTGTGAGTTTCGTATCGTGTGTTCTTTGGGGACTCCACCGCAAATGTATAAAAATGGTGGCCATTTTGGTTGATTTTTGTTGATGAGGTACATAGGAAATGGCCGGAAAAAATGATCATTGCTGATTGAGTGATGCCAAATTGTTAGACCATGCATCTTATTTCGATTTATTTTCCTTAAGCGAAAAGGATATAAATTTCATTGTGTATGCCCTCCATTTTCATTTTTCTTTTTGCTGTGAGTAAATACCCTATATATATAAGAAATATTTTTTCAAAAAGCAGAGATCCGGGAGTAGAAATTTCCACTCCTGCTGACAACTTTTGGGCACACTAATGTCTTGATTTTTATTTTTATTTTTCTCGCCGTATATTAGTTGCTCCAATATGACGTTAATTTGAAGTCTTTTTTCATAATACTTTGTTACACATGACTTTCATTTTCTTCATGTTAATTTCTAGAAATGAATGGATATCTTGTGGACTATTGTAAACAAATTTAGTTCTATTAGCATTCCTAAGATAATTTAATGTTTGTCATTATTGGAGGATGATATACCATAAGAGCTCTGTTTTGGTGGTTGGTAGCTTCCTTTATTAAGACTTGAATCAGCTTAAACCCCTGGACTCATTGCAACCCCAGGCTGAGGCTTGTTCTATTGAAGCCACCATACTTTGGACCTCTTCATCATAGCCTTTGTGCCGGATATAGCTGGTGTTTTTGATATATTTATATGTGAACATCTATTAAAATCTCGCATTATCTCCTATTTATCGATGCTTGGATGAACTTCTCGAATTAGCTGTCACCTATTTTTATTTATGAGCTCAAAGGTTAAGTTACAAGACCCTGATAAGACTCAGTGATTTCATGTTTCATGTTAAATTAGCTTGTAAAGCTCGATCCTATGGAATTGGAGCCCAAGAACACCTCGTAATTTACCTTTGTGGAAGCAGAGTGGTGATAACACATATGTGGAGTGTATTTGAATGGATATCTTTGTGGACTGTCATAGTGGTTTAGTTTTTATTACCATGCTCAAGAGAATTTAATGTTTGTCATTATTGGAGGACAAAGATACACTATAAGAGTTCTCATAGTTCTTGTTGTAGCCTTTTATTAAGACTTGAATCACTAAACCCTTTAATTTATTTCATCCATATATTGAGGCTTGTTCTATTGAAGTCGCCTATACTTTTGACCTCTTCATTGTAGTCTCAAATGTGATATAGCTACAAGATTTTGACATATTTTATGCGGTGAACATCTATTAAAATTTCATATTATCTCAGATGCACTGAAGGCTGGGACAGCATCCTCGAATTAGCTAAGTTTCCTTATTTATATTTATGAGTTTAGTGTTGTTACAAGAATGTGATAAGACTGCTGACTTATGGTTTCATATACCAATCTAGTCAGAAGCTCGGTCCCGTGAATTGAGCCCAAGAACACCTCGAATTACCTTGTGGAAGTAGAGTGGTGATAACACATATGTGGAGTATATTTGAATGACATTCAGGACTCATGAACAAATTTATTTCTATTACCATGCTCAAGAGAATTTAATGTTTGTCATTATTGGAGGATAGAGATATTTTGTAAGAGCCTGCCCATGTTGTAGCTTCATTAAGACTTGGAATCATTAAAACCTTCGGACCTATTGCAACCCTATATTGAGGCTTTTCTTCTTGGTTCTATTGAAGTCACCATACTTTGACCTTCTTCATTGTGTCTTAGGCTTAGATATAGCTACAGGATTTTGACATATTTATGCAGGTGAACATCTATTAAAATTCTATATTATTCTCATTAATGATGCTTGGACAAATAACTTTCGAATTAGCTAAGTCACCTATTTTATTTATGATACTGTTGTTAAGTTACAGACCTTGATAAGACTCAAAGACTTATGTTTTGTATACCTGAATCTAGTTTGTAACTTAAGTCCCATGGAATTGATCCCAAGAACACTTCGATTTATATTTATATATGGAAAATATTGTTTAAAAACCATACATTTGGTTGAATTTTTCTGAAATATTTTTAACCAAGCTGAAGATCGATGCCTTAGACGTCAAGAGCGACGTTAGCTTTTTTAATATTTTCATTTTTCGGTTGAAGACCGGACACTTACATGCTCAATATTTAATGCTAATTTTTTACGACATTTTTCGTCGTATCACGCTTGCACGTTGGAAGAGCAACGCCTTTTTTAAATATTTTTTATTTTTCATTTGCAGATCGACACCTTTGCATATTAATTGAAGAGCGACAAGCAGCTTTTTTAAATATTTTACTTTTTCATGGATAAAGTGACGTTATACAAGCTGTATTTACGACGTTTCAACGCTGGATGGCATTTCATCGAAATTATGCATGTTTATAAACGTTGGAAGAGTGACGGGTTGGGAGACGCTTCAAGAGCTATTGCTGTAAAACTTCAAGAGCGACGGTTTGAAAATGTTGAAGAGTGATGTTTGTTTGGAAACGCCGCAGCGTCGCCGTGACGCTTTTATCAAGTGTCATAATTGTGACGTAATGGTTAACCATGTTTTGTCCAAATAGTAAATCACGCTTTATGACGACCATGTGTCGTAATACACATGGCAAACAAGAATTGGGCCAAATTACTAGTGCATCATTCGCGACGACACTAGCCCATCTCGGCATCCATCACCGCAACATAACTGAGCATGAACATGAAAATATTGGCAGTAGCCTCTTCTTGTCACATATGATCCTGAAGATCTCAAACCTCCATAGGGGTCGCTCCATCTCGAGGCTAGAGACTTCCTCCGAGCCTACACGTATATCCACCAGCTCATACCTTGCCAAGCACTCATCTCGCGGATCAAAACTACTCATGCAAAATCCCACCACACCGGATATGCAACACCCGATCTCGATGAAAGACTCTAGCCCGCTCAACCATGATCCACATCGACATGAAAGCCATCTCCCGATCAACCCGATCTCGCCAACAAACCCTCGAGCTGTCTCCAAACCATCCATGACACATCAACGGAAAGTCGTACGATCAACCATCTCCAAGGCCTCACAACAAAGTGTTATTCACTCAGGCTCACCACCAATCCTCCGGTAACTCCTAGCCCATCTCGCCATGTAATATGTCAAGACCACATCTTCCACGTATTCAAACTGCACCCTCTACTCCAGCGATCTCAGGACACCGACAACTCCTTTTGAGTTGCTTCATTGTGGCCACACTCGTATTCACCGTCCTCCAAAAGTAGCGTTAAGATATCCTCGAATACCATGTCGAATTTTCACGACCTTAGTGTCAGTGTTGTGAGTCGTAAATCACTAGTGCTACCAAACCAATAATCTTCAACCTCTAAAACTACTTTTTCACAACAAAAGTAAATATGTTAAAGCAATAAATCATATATACACAAATATACACAATTAAGCTTTAATTTTTCAAACAACTTCATTATATTTACAACACATAAGACAACAAATAAGCGGGCTCCCACGTACATTAGGGATAATGGTCCTCATACATCGCATCAGTGCAAGATAAGATACTCGACCATCCGGATGTAGCATCTAGCAACTCCTCTTAGTCGTACTTTCATACCCGCCTGCCAGTCCTTTCGACTCCCGATCTACAAAACTCTGCATCGATGCTCCAAGTCCATCTAGCCACCGACCTCGCATGTCCAATCAAGCCTTCTAAAGGTTTTCACTTCGTCCATCAAGAGCACAACACATCTGAAACTCTTTTTCTAGATGCTCACAATGCCCACTCTGTGAAAAAATCTCACTATCGCCCATCGCTTTCCCTTCGGGCCTACTGCGTGAAATCTAAACCATCTGCGTGGTCTTCCTCCGCGCCGAAGCTCGATGAAGACCAACATATGGCACAAAGAGTTTCCATGTATCACTATGAGATATGCATCTATCGCAATGAACACGAGCTATAAGGACTGTCATCTTCTGTCGTAGTAAGTCCTTCTACACACACTAGTGCTCGAGCTCCACAAATCGCTCCCGGTTGATCGACCTCGAGATCCAACAACCGCCGTGCCAGCGCCACCTTTGTCCATCAAGGTGCTACACTTCGACTCCAAACTTTCGGACACCATAAAGTTGTCCTCCAAAGTAGCACCATAAGTGCCCAATTTGCACACACTTGGTCTTCTCTCATGTTTCCCTCCAACAAACCACACTGAGAGACCAAGTCCACGTTGTAGCATCTAATCCTAGTTAGGGGTATCCCCCACACACCTAAAGAGACCCTTACACATGGGTCATGATTTTAGGGTTAGCATAAGATGACTAAGTTTCAAAATTTGCAAGGAGGCTTGTATACATGTATTCCGTATAACCCATAAATCATTTGGTGAAATTCCATCCCGTTGGAAATACTGAGAGGTGGGTGAATCAATATTTCTTTTCAATTGTTAATTTTACCATTTAGATCACTTATATTTAGAACACGAAATGAAAAATGATGGAATAGATACTTTTATGAATTTCTCCTTTACAATGAGTAAAGTACAATAATGATATAGGGCTCCAACCCAAGATGTAGACTCCAATATTCTAGGTTCCAACCTGTATTGTGCCAAGCACCAAATTGGACTTTCAAGGCTCCAACCTTGTCGATTTTTAGGCACCAACGTCAAGGGCTCCAACCCTATCTTTGGTACAGGCTCCGACCTGGGTTTTCTTGGGGACTCTAAACTCCTCAGTGGCTCCAACCCGTATCTTCCAAGGCACCAACCTTGCTCTCTATGAGGCTCCAACCTCTCGCTTCAATTCGTCAAGATATATTTATTAGTACTTTATGACTCCCATTGTCTTCTTCAACGAGCCCCGACAATATTCAACTATCCCCTCACTTAGTCTCCACGTCATTTCATCAATGACAAACTTGTTCTTCACATGAAGGTGTCTCCACCGCTCTTCATGGTACCCAAACATAATCTTCTAGCGTCACCTCATGATGGCTTCAATGCATCATGATCTCCAAGGGTGTCTCCAAGAATTAAATCAATGCTTCGTGATGCCTCAAGATGTCTTCAATCCGTTGTCCCAAGAAATGTCTTCAATAGGTTTGCTCAAGAATTTCCCAAGACTACTCCAATTCTTCTTCAAGATGTAATTTCCATCAAGAAGTCCTCGATAGTTTTCTTCGAAAGACCTACTTCAAGAAGTATTCAAAGAAATGTCCGATGTATTGCTCTCAAACATGTTCAAATCAGCGATACCAAGATTAGCCTTCAAAGCAATGTCTTCACAAGTTCAAAAATAATCCTTCAATTTGTCATTATGACAATGTTCCAAATTAGTTATCAACCCAAGTCTGCTAGCTGCTTCAAGGATAGTTTCAAGATGTCCACACCACATGATCGCTCTAAGGCTTCTAGTTTTTGTCTCAAAGCAAAAATGCACTCACGACTCTCTAATGTACTGCCACACACAAGCTCCTCAAAAATATGCTTTCAAGAGGTCACCAACTATGTCCGGTCCTTTCCAAATAGTTTTTCAAGCTCTCGACTTTAATACTCAAATCTCAATTAGGTTTCAAACAAGACTAAGTCTTCTACAAAAACAAAATTCCAACAAATTCTACGGGGAAATTTGCAAGTGCGCTCCTTGAGTTTGCTCTCAAAGGTATCAATAGGTTGCTCAAAAAAGTCTCCAATAGTATGCCCTCAAAGGATTCTCAATTACCAACCACAGTTTTCAACAAATTACGATCAATTTGCAAGGTCAAAATTCAAAGGAACACATCCGAATTTCTCACGGATCTAAACTATTGTTCCACATGTATGAATGCTCGCAAATAAATACACCATGTTATGCCAGAGGTATGAACTTAAAGTTTGAAAAATGCGCTCCTACGCCTATCACGGTTCTATCCAGACAATCGAAACTCGAAACAACATGGTGAGGTAGGAAGGTGTTACTCTGGGCACTCTAACAAGTTTGAGTTTTCTTTTTTTAGAGAGGCTGTCCACATAGCTAGATTACCCAATAAGATGTCCTGAGTACTATCAGGTGTATAGATGACCCAATCACCGAATTAAACCTAAAACTCTTTACCCTCGACCTCCTATAATTTCTCTTTGTCTTCTCCTTGCATTTTCTGCGAAATATTCATCAAAAAATGTGCTTAAAATGACGAGTCCAAAATCCTATTTATACGGGTTTTCGATTGGAATGAGGGTATGTGACTCTTTGGAGGGAGGTCGACGGGTGTCCTTGAGCATAGGTCAACTCAATCTCGGAGTTAATTCCCTTAAATTAAAAAATCAATATCTCCCAAACCATTTGGAGTTTTGGGCCAAGTAATAGCTCATTGGAAAGTAAAAATTATGCTCTAAAAGATGGCATATGTATGAAATTGAGAGGTTTCCTTTAAGAAAGTAAAAAATATTTTTTAATGTGACTAGTCATTAATTAGTGCAGAATTTGAGGTAGGGCAGATATGCTTCTCTTGATAGGCTTATTCATGGTTTTGGCTTCTTCATTTTTTAACACCTTCATCATTGGATCATGGCATGCACATCGACAATGGGTGTATTACATAGTGACTCGAGGATATATAATAGGAAATATCATTAGGAAGGTCTCTTTCAATCATCAATCACGTAAGAACTTAGACTTCCAATATTCATAAAACACCATCATTAAGTGTGGTCATATAAGAGTATAACATCATCAAAAGTATTGCTTCATTAAGTATAGTTCTTCACATCATGGGCTTGTACTTAAGAACTAGATCACCAATTAGACACTTGGAAACTTCTTAGGGCAAGACATCATCATTTGGAGCCAGGGCATATCAAGAATATTGACATCTAGGTTAAAGCCATATTGACATTAATGACAACCTTGATTAACAATCTCCCCCTTTTGTCGTAGATGGAAATATTCTTGCCCTTCCAACATTCTCTCCCCCTTTTGAAATCAATGGAAAACGTGGTGACCAAGTACTCCCCCGTCAAGATGCTTCTATTCTTCATGAATAGTAGTCCTTCATAGGTATGTTAGTCCCCCTGTCATGGTGCTCTTTCTTCTAGAAATATGGTCCATGATAGATGTGTTTTTATTTATTCTTTTGATGAACCAAATCCCACTGCTGCATAAACTCCTCTAGATTCAAGAAATATTGCTTCCTTGCAATTGGGTGGAAAGAAATTAAATATAGGAATCATGTTCTTCAATGAGCTGCTCCTTTGAGGGATGATCTATCAAAGGATGAATTTCCATGGGTGATTCATCGAAAGATTTCATAGGGCCCATTCACGGATAACTTCGGAAAAGCTTCAGGGAATCACAAAAACTCTCCCTAGCGTATGCATGGTCTCCTTTACGGAAAAGTCTCATCATCAAACAATTGGAATATCAAGGGATGTCTTCATCAAATCAACAACATGGGTTGTTGGCTGGAGTGCTCAAGAAACTTTCGGTTTGCTTCCTTCTCCATACTTGTGTAAATTTCTTTTACGGCTTGGTTGTCATGGTTCTAGCTTGTGTAGGGACCCAAGTCAAGTTACAATCACATGCCATATGTGCAATGTTATGGCAATTGAAGTAGTCCATCTTGTTCATGAATGAGAAATCATGACTTCTTCTTGCAAAATTGCTTCTAGGAGATTGACAGGGGGACCATTATATTTGTCTTTGTGATATTCCCTATGATCTTTTTCCATGTGCCCCAAAGTTTGTACAAGAATAGCAATAACCAAGAAATATACTTTGGTACATGGGAGATGGAGTTTTCTTGATGTACTTCTAAAGTATTTTTGCCTTGGGATTCTTTGATGATATTCATTGCCTTTTGTATTCTTTGACATCATCATGAAAATATCTCTCATAAAACACCATCATTAAGTGTGGTCATATAAGAGTATAACATCATCAAAAGTATTGCTTCATTAAGTATAGTTCTTCACATCATGGGCTTGTACCTAAGAACTAGATCACCAATCATACACTTGGAAACTTCTTAGGGCAAGACATCATCATCTGGAACCAGACATCTCAAGAATATTGACATCTTAGTCAAAGCCATATTGACATCAATGACAACCTTGATTAACAATCTCCCCCTTTGTCATTGATGGCAATATTCTTTCCCTTCCAATATTCTCTTCCCCTTTGACATCAATGGCAAACAGGGTGCCCAGACACTCCCCTTGTCAAGCCGCTTCTTTTCTTCATGAATAGTAGTCCTTCATAGGTATGTTACTCCCCCTGTCATGGTGCTCTTCCTTCTAGAAATGTGGTCCATGATAGATGTGTTTAAATTTCTTCATGTGATGTACCATCTCCCCTTCTATGCACAAATTCCTTTATCTCATGAAGGATTGCTCACCTTGTGTGATCAAGTAGAAGGCATTATCATAATATCATGTTTTTTTTCAATGGAGTTACTTTCAAGAGATGATTTATCAAGATTTTCAATGTGTAATTCATCAAGGATTTCATAGGGCCCACTCACGGATCACTTTCTGCAAGAATACTCAAGAATCACAAACTCCCCCTAACTGTATGCATTGTCTCTTTTTGGCAGGGTTTCACCATCAAATACTTGGAATATCAAGGATGAATTCATCTAGTCAACAACATATGTTGTTCGCTGGAGTGTTCAAGAGACTTCCGGATTCAACTTGGTTCCTTCTCCATACTTGTGTAACTTTCTTTTCTGGCATTTTTCTAGCTTGTGCAGGGGCCCAAGTCAAGTTACAGTCATGTGCCATATGTCCAATGTTATGGAAATTGAAGCACTCCATCTTGTTCATGAATGAGTAATCATGACTTATTTTTGAAAATTTGTTTCTAAAAGAATGATAGGGACCATTATATTTGTCTTTGTGATATGCCCTACAATCTTTTGCCATGTTCCCAAAGTTTGTACAAGAATAGCAATAACCAAGAAATATACTTTGGTACCTGGGAGATGAAGATTTCCTTGATGTAATTCCGAAGTATTTTTGCCTTGGGATTCTTCGATGATATTCATTTCCTTTTGTATTCTTGACATCATCTGTAAGTATCCTTGGAGTAGGATTTATTCCATTGGCATCTTGACTCTTTCCTTTGCTGGAACTGGGAACATCATCATCTTTTTTTGACTTCCTTACATCTTTGTTATTTGAAGCATTATTATTCCTGCTTAAGGATTTACCTGCATAGCCACGACCTCATTTATCAAGGGGATAAATTTGATTACTTAGGATGTCATCTAGGGTTTGAGAGCTTTTAAAGTTCTTATTCAGCAAGTCAACTTCCTTTTTAAGAAAGACATTTTCTCCTTTCAACTTTTCACAATCTTCATCTTTCATAACTAGTTGCTTCTTCATTTCTTCCATCATCCTTGTTGCTTCATATGCTTCGATTTTAAGGGAGATGATATTTGATTTCATTATGAATACTTCTTCATTCTCCTTTGCTAGAATGCTCTCCATTTCTTCTTTTATTCTTGTAGCTTCACATGTTTCGGCCTTGAGAATATTGATGTCTAATTTTCGTTTCAAGATTTCTTCATCCTTTTCTTCTAGTTGGCATATCATGGTGTTTTTCTCCTTTTCTGATTCATTGACTTGTCCTTCTATGAATTCCAAAGTTTCCATCACCTTCTCAGCTCCTTGCGCTTGTTTCCTTGCTTCTTCTAGTTGAGATCTAAGAGAAGAGACCTCTTCCTTGTATTGACCAATCTCTGCTTCAATATTGTTCAAGCTCTTAAGTCTCTGTTCAAGGTGGCTTGACAAAGTTTCTTCCCTTTTCTTTGCCTTATCCAATTTATTTGTCATAGATATGGCTTCTTCATTATGCTTTCTTTTTTTTTGATGAAATATCTCTTTAAGTTTAGCAAGCTCTTCATCTCTTTCTTGTACTTGAAGCTGGACAAAGTCAACTTCCTTCCTTGTCTTGTCTTGGTTACCATCTTGTGCTTTCTTCTTAAGTTCCTCATTTTCCTTTTTCAAACTGTTAATCTCTTCCATGGAAGCCATAAGTTTATTCAGGAGATCTTCTTCAAAGTCTTCTTTGTTCTCTTCATCTTCTAGGTCTTCTTTAGCCTTGTTTTCATCTCTCTTATCTTCAGCTTCCTTGATGGATTCTGGACTTCTTTCTAGTTTTACATCATCTTTTTTACTAGAGATCATTGTCAACACTCCTTTTGAGTGAACATCATGAATTTTGTCCCATATGACTTTTGTTGACGAACATTTTTCAAAATTGGCCTTCACAGAATTTGGTAACCCATTCAAAATTGCCTTCATTTCTCTTGTATTGTACTCCTTGGATTCTTCGTCCATCATGTCATTAGTAATCACTAATTTCCCAACTTCAATTCCTTGAGTCTTCAAGAAATTCCTCATTCTTGCCTCCCATATATCAAAATTTCCATTAAACAATGGAGCCTGTGCAAATTGATTGACTTCAATTTCGAGGGTTGAGGAAGACACATATTTAGGAGTATTGAAGACTTTCTTCCTTGGCTTTGCCATTTGTGTTCTAATGATCAACCTTCAAGCTGTTAGGATTTGAGTGAAGGTACTGGCTCTGATACCAATTGTTGGAAATACTAAGAGGGGGTTGAATCAGTATATCTTTTCAATTGTTAATTTTACCAGTTAGATCAATTATATTTAGAACACAAAATGAACAATGATGGAATAGACACTTTTATTAATTTCTTCTTTACAATAAGTAAAATAAAATAATGAAATAGGGCTCCAACCCTAGATGAAGACTCCAATTTTCCAGGCTCCAACCTGTATTGTGCCAAGCGCCAACTTGGTCTTTCCAAGGCTCCAACCTTGTCAATTTGAGGCACCAACCTGTAGGGTTCCAACACTATCTCTGGTACAAGCTCTGACCTGGTTTCTTGAGGACTCCAATCCTCTAGGGCTCCAACCATATCTTCCAAGGCACCAACCTTATCTCTATGAGGCTCCAACCTCTTGGGCTCCAACCCTTAACTTCACTTCGTCAAAATATGTTTTCTTATTCTTCACGGCTCCCAAAGTCTTCTTGAATGAGCCATGTCAATATCTTAGCCAATACTGCCCTCAAATGATCTCAAATATGCTTAGCTCATCAATGACAACTTGGTCTTCTCATGAAGGTGTCACCACAACTCTTCATGGTACCCAAACACAATCTTCAAGGTTACCTCATGAGGGATTAATCATGGGTGTTGAAGAATGTCTCTAATAGGCTTCAAAAGGTCTGCACACAATGTCATTTAACAAGTTGATCCAAAATAGCTCCAAGTCTAATCCAACAATGTTGTTTAATAATCCTTCTCAAAGGCTGCATTGAAAAGGTTCAATTAATATTCCTCAAGGTATGCTCAAACCTTATGTTCTTCAAGTCTTCAACAGGGTTCTTTAGGGTCTCCAATTGATTGCTTAACAAAGTTTGCAAGTACTTCAAAGGCCCAATTCTATTCACAAGAGGAGATTACACCAAAACTGATTTATCCAAGCCCAACAAATCTGAGGTCTGCTATCCAAGCCCAAAAAATCCAAGTTCTGTTATCTGAGCTATATGAATCTTAGATCCGAGCTACTCCAATGGTACTCTTGCTATAGGTGTATCGAGCTGCACCAAACAATCCTCTTTCCACAGGTGACTAGATCCAAGTTTCTTCAAAATATTAGCCTAAGGTCTGTCCACTATTGAGCTCCTATAGATGACTGATCACACCCACAATTCAATGCTGCTACAGGATCGAGCTATAGTGAGGTCACAAAATGTTGTTTCAAGGATGCTTCAATATGTCTTCAACAGTTCTCCAATGAAAAACTCCAACAAGTCTTCAATCAATGCTCTAAGCAATGCTTAAGAAGACTTCTTCTAGATTTTCTTCAAGGCTGCTCCAATGTCTACTAGAATAATATATTCAAACTCTTATCATCAAAATTTACTGTCCAAATCTCCAAGTGCTCTGTTGTTCAAAAGCATCAATTGATTCTTTTGCACTTATTTTTGTGAACAATACGTCAATATTCAAGCCACTGCAATATGAGTTGAAGTCTAGTGACAGCTCACTAATCCTCCATTCGATGTTGTAGCATATATAATTTGAGTGAGACTTCTACACACAGATCTGAAGTTTTAAGTCCAAGAACCAAATGGTTGTCTGAGCTCTTGTATCTAATTCGAATCTGGAAACCCAAACAAGTTTGAGATGCTGACCTTAATTCTGAAGTCTGAGATTTATATCATGAGTTTCTGTGGGAGTTTATATCACTTTTTTGATCCAAGCATATGTCTTTATCACAGGTTTAAGAAGTATGGTAGCTCCTGAAGTTTTTGCAACTCTATGTATAGGTCTGAAGGTATTGCAGCAAGTATGAAGGTATTTGCATGACATTTATAGAATACTTTCACTCCTCAACAGACCTGTCACAAAGTTATTACAGTCCCCTAACACATGTCCGAGTTCTCAGTCCTTTGATCGAGTCATAATCCTTTAGTCTGAGCCTTTGTTCCTGCCATACTTTTACTATCCAAGTTTTTGTGTGAACGTAGTCTAAGCTGTCTAGAATCTGATCATTGTAATCAAGCACAGTCATTGTAATCTTCAAGAATCTGATCTAAAATATCACTGAGAAACCCTTATCAAAAATTCCCTTTTCTCTTCCTTATTTTGTTCACAAGATGTGAACAGTTTTTTCTCTTTTCTGCGTTGTTGACCGATTTCAAGAGTGAGAAAATGAATCTCAAAATGTATATAAATAGGCTTCTTTTTAATGACAACCGAAAAGCCACATCTCTATTTGGAGGCCGACATGAGTAGGCTAGCACAAGTCGGCTCAAGGACAGATTTATTTCCTTAACCTGAAAAATTCATATCTCCCAAACCACTTGGAGTTTCGGGCCAAGTAATAGCTCGTTGGAAAGGAAAAATTATGCTCTAAAACATGGCATAGGTATCAAATGAAGCGGCTGCCTCTAAGATAGTAAAAAACATTTTTTAATATGACTGGTCATTAATTAATGCAGAATTTGAGGCAGGGCAGATAGGCTTCACTTGTTAGGCTTCTTCATGGTTTTGGCTTCTTCATTTTTTAACACCTTCATCATAGGATCATGGTAAGACATCGGCAATGCGTGTATTACATAGTGGCATAGTGATATATTATAGGCAGTCTCTTTAAGAAGGTCTCTTTCCATCATCAATCACGTCAGCACTTAGTCTTCCAATCTTCATCAAACACCATAATTAAGTGTCGTCATATAACATCATCACAAGTATGGATTCATTAAGTATAGTTCTTCACATCATGGGCTTGTACTTAGCGACTAGATCACCAATCATACACTTGGAAACGTCTTAGGGCAAGACATCATCATCTGGAACCAGACATCTCAAGAATATTGACATCTCAGTCAAAGCCATATTGACATCAATGACAACCTTGATTAACAATATATACTCCCTCATTGTATGAGAAAAGTACTTTTCACCTTGGCTACACCAGCAAAGCATAGAGAGAATTTCTAATTCTTTTGTGGAGCAAGGAGTGTCTCCAATGCTACACTATTGGAGCTAGTGATGTTCATTGTATATATGTGTATCAAGACTTTTACTTAATAATAGAAGGCTTTCAAGGCCAACACATTCTTCATGCATGACTAATGAATGTTTGTAATACTATTATGTGAATTTTTATACTTCATGTTTGATTTTAACATGTACTAAGACAACTCTCCAAACCATCTTGCTCATGAAATTTCTCTGATTCATACATCTTCATATTTTCAATCAGATGAATATTTCAACTTGAGTAATCTAGTTGTTGAAGTTGAAAATTTTGGTCAAGTCAATGATAGAGATGGCTTCCATCTAGTGAGAAGTAGTATTATTGAAACTAGTGGTAGCAGCTATCCTCACACCATGCATGATCTAGTTCAATCTTCAGGATGCGATTTTACAATCCTTGAAATTTTCAAGACTTGTCGGGAAGTCGATACACTTCAACTTCCATTGATGGTTATGTTAGGATATCGTGACTCTAGTAAGTCCCCCAACTTAGTTATATTTGGTTTCTATAGCGCAATCCTTCTCTTTGCATGGTTTCACTTGATATAAATATTTTTCTCAAAGATGTTTGGTATTTCAGATGTAATCTTTCGAACTTTTGAGATTTGGTTTCTGATAGGATTCAAGAATATTCTTCAATTGATCCATCTTCATGTAAATCTCTCGCATCAAACTCAGGTTTGGAATGTGTATCTCTTGTAGATTCATGGAATTTTGAAGTTGACCATTTCAAAGACTATCTTTGGACGAAGGGATCATGCCTATCAGATTCATTTCTTAATATTTAGCTCCTGGCTTTTCTTGTGAATGTTGTATTGAAAATGTTTCCCTCATCGCACCATAAATCCTCTTGAGTGATAATGAATAAACGAGTTATCATACGAATCAAATTATTCTTTGTTCACTATGTCCTGACAGGTCTTATGTGTTTTTTATGCTAGCATCCCTTTTAAATTCTTTTGGTGATTACAATGTTTGTACAATTTGTCACTAGCTACAAGAAAATGGTTTGTCGCATTCAACGTGCGAGGAATTTGGTTCTATTGTTTAGAGAATTTGAAGAGTTGTTCAAATTGATTTATCTTTGTTGACTGCTAACTGGGAATCTGATGCTTTAATCATTCCATCTTATCATAATATTAAAAGTCGTTTATTTTATCATTTTCCCACCAATATATTTTATTATAGTTGTTTCATATCGATTAATATTTATGGTTTATCTCACCATTCGGGTACTTGTGAAGTAGTTGAGGCACTTCAGCCTTTATTGATGGTTATGTCAGGTCCTAAATATCTAGATAAACCTTCTGAACATTATTAGATATATTTTCCCCTAGGATATTCTCATCTTGATCCCACTCTTTTAATTAAAGATGCATAATTTCAAAGTTTTCAGGATGTTCAAGAGGATTGTTTCGAACTTCAGGATACAATCTCCGAATGGTCTAATCAATTTTACTTGGAAATCTCCATTGCAAATAATAGGTTTTGGAATTTTCTCATGCTTTCTAAGTAGGATGACATAGAAGAAGGTGCATTCGGAAGAATTTTTCGAGGTTTGTTTGATTATGGTTTCCATAGAAAAGGTAAGAATGCGGACTGGTTAGAACTAGTGGGTGTGATACGTTTTTCTACCCACAGGAAAAACCTTCTTTTTGTTGTGCAAGTTCTTCAAGATTTTATATTTTCTCTTGCACATTACTTGATATCTGCTTTAATTTTTCATATCTTTGTGGATGCATTTCAGGAACAACTACGGTGGCTACATTGGAAATTTAATTATATGTGACCCTAACCTTCTAGTTCTTTAGGCTAGGAGTAGGATTATATACATTCTACTTTCCCCTCTCTTGCACTCATTCTGCACTTGTTCTCTTTAGTCTTTCTTGTATTTTCTTACTTTTGTCTTGCATGATGTTTCGTTTAGGCTCCTTTTGTTTTTTCTTTGGTTTCGCTTTCTTGTTGTGTCATGTCTTTTTCTTTTTATTCTGTTGATAATACTTTGCATGAAGAGTGTCCTATTTGGGCTCGAAAGATGATGTGGAAAAATAGGACTTTGTGACACTATAACATTTGGCTAACTATCTATCCTGCTTCCTTGTCTTGGTCACACCTTTTAGTCGATGATGTTCTAATGGAAAATATGATTCGTCCATAAGGAGAGTTTTCTTAAACCATGGTAATTGTGTCTATTCTGGAAACCTTATTCCACACTTGGTTCTTTATGATTCAATGTTTCATTCTTATCTGTCAGTAGATGAGGAAAAGGGGAAAAATATAAAATTGCAAACCCAAATCAAATGTCTTTATATGATTCTATGAAGGATAGCCTCTCCTGCTCTCAATAACTCAAGATCACTCTTCTTCCCATAAAATGAATAAGTGTCTAGCATGCACATTCCTCTTTAAATATATAAATAAAGGTGAAAGAAGAGAAAGGCTTCCTGCAAAGAGAGGTGAAGCAAGCAAATTTGTCGACGTATTGTCCAGGCTCGCGGGTAGTGAAGCAATGTTTGTTTTCCTGTAGTGACTCTACCAGGGTACTATCCAGGCCTGATGGAAACAGAGAAACACTAGAGATGAAAAAATATAATCTGGAATTCTTAAGATCTTGAAATTCATTACCTTATCCTGATTCAAAACATTGTGTGATCGTAGATATTATTCTTGTGTTTAACCGAGTAAATGAATGAAGGGGACTATGTGTATGCACACGGTAAGTGGGGAAGCCATGGTAATATGAATGATGAATCAATGCTTCTTGGAGAGCTAGACCTTGCATGAAAGTATTTACCAAGGCAGAGAAGCTCGAGTTCTACCAATGTGTCACTAAGTGTTGTCGTTGTGACAAACACCCTCCAAAATTTTTCCTACACTTGAATTTTGGAGCCTACTGCAGATCTTAAAATTCGTCATTTTGTAGTCACTTCCTGGTTAGTTGATGCTTTTGAGCTCCCTTTTTGGATTGGAAGTGTCAAGGTTACTTGCTCACACATGCTCTATCTGCAACAAGTTAATGAGTGCATTATTTTACACAAGCTTTAACAAGCATAACACAATCCATCAATATTCTGCATATGCGATGTCCAATCCATGTCGACAGGCAGTGTGCACTGACAATGACAGTTTCTCACTTCAAGCTGTGTTTGTACTTCTATTTCGATGAGTTTTTCAAACTGTTTATTTTGCGCACCTTTGTTTTAGCGAGTGGCGTTTTCATGTTTTTGGTTGTCCCTTTTACTTGATTTCACTCTAATTAGTGTTGGTTTAATGTTATATTTTCTCTGGCATGTTTTGGTTTCACTTTTGTTCGCATATCGCAAGTGTCATTTGCACTTTAGAACTTGTCTCCTTCTAGCATGTTGAGTGTCACACATTGTACATAAGCTTGTTTTGATGGTTTCAAGAGGTTATCCTTGTGTAAATCACTCGATCTTACCATGTAAACCTGATTCACACTCATTTACAAATTTTTAAGAATTGTCACACAAGTGTCGTCACAGTTGTCGCAAAGTGTATCTTTAGTGTCGCACTTGTCATAAGCTATAGTAAATGTTTTTGCATTGAGGGAAGTATATTTTTAATGTGTTCTGGATGATATATGTTGTGTCTTCAAGTACTCTAAGAGTGTGATCACAGTCAAGTCCTATCATTATTCACATCAATTCACTGATCTCACACTTAGCCAAATTTCAAAAAATTCCCAGCAACTTAGTCTCATTTTTCCTTCCTGAACTACGCATTGACCATTCCCATCCCTTAAGCTACAACCTTGCCTCTTGACACTACGCAATGTGTATTTCCTTCCTTCCAAAATTGCGGACTACAAAGTTTCAGTGCTCAAGCCTGAGCCTTGGCCTCCAAAACTGTGCAATTTACTTGCCTATTCTAGCCTAAACTGCACATTACGCAGCCTCAAAGCTCAATCCTAACTTTTGAGCTCCTGAAATGCACAATTTCACAATCAACTGGGCTCATGTTCCTTGCAGAACTGCGTAGTGGAAAAAATCATTGCTAAACCCTTCATCCTGACTCACTAAGCTCCAAACTGGGCAATTTACTTGCCCAGTCCAACCTGAATTGCGCATTGCACAATCTCAAGGCTCAAGCTTCACCTCTAACTGCTTGAGTTGCATAATAGCATAGTCACTGAGCCTCTCCCTCAACTTGCTACGCAATTCTAGCTCATTCAATGGATCATCTGCAGTATCTTAGACTAGGGGTTTATTAAACTGGTCTCATCTTGTCATGGGTGGATTTCAAATTCAGGTACTCTATTATGCTATGAAAAGATCATGAAGAAGGAGATGGAGCAAGGACATGCTAGAAGACACCTTAAGAACTGAGGAGATGATCATCAATAAATAAGACAAAGGAACATTGGACTATAACAGAAGATTAAAGATCAAGAGCACATGGAAGACTCCTTATCTTAAAGTCATATGGAGGAGGAAGAAGAAGAACATGCACCATATTTTGGAGAAGACACAAGGAAAGCAGCAACAAATAATGGCTTGACATTTCCATGTCATCATGTAGTCCATGTCATCATTGTCATGTCATGTCGTGTCATGAGTCATCATGTGCCACATCATTTTGTGGAATATGTAATTTAATATTGGAGAAATATAATGTAAATTGGAAGTCTAAGATTCATTCATGTAATGTGAAAATTCATGTAGGAAGTCAAAAGGTCAAGAGAAGTTGAACAATCATGAGGGTAGCCCAAGAGTCACAAGGGAGGTGAAGGATCACCCCATTTGTTATATATACACCCTCATGGTACAAGCAAAGGGATTTTCACCTTGGCTCCTCCCGCGAGGCATTAGAGAGATAAAATAGTTCATTTGGGGAGCAAGGAGTGGCTCCAATGCTCCACTATTCGAGCTAGTGGTGTGCATTGTATACATGTGTCTTGGGAGTTTTACTTAATATTGGAATCATGATGGCCAACACATTTTCATGCATGGATTATGAATATTTGTAAGAATGTTATGTGAATGTTTGTAGTTCATGTTTGTTTTCACCTGTTTTTGGAGTGGGGTCCCCTGGAGTGAATTTTAATCAATTTTTGTATATATTTTTGGTTATGCGCACTGTGCGGAAGGGTCAAAGGGGCTTTGGGGTGGGTCAAAGTCCCTATTTTATGTAAATGGGTTTTAAGGGAAAACTGTGGGCCTCAAACCCTCGTTTGAGACCATAGTATCTGCGCACTAGATGGATATAAATATAGATAGATCGAGTAAAGTAAGATAGTGAAGTTAAGATTCTCATGCTTATGTGATAGACATTTTGTAAGGGTTTTCAGTCTAAATCTGGGTTGGGTAGAAAGGCTCCTGCTGGTTGTGTGCGTGGAGACCTAGTCTTGGATGTGTGCACGGAAGGGTAATTGTAAGGGAAGTCTGAATGTATTGAAATTTTAGATCATTAATACAAAGATTGTTTTGGCGAATCAAATGTGTTATTTGATTGGCGTGTTATCTCTCTCATTACTTTGAATTAGTTCTATTATTTCTTTAGATAGTAATTGGCTCTGTGAATGCGTTATACTTCTGTTTATGACCAAATGCATCTGTGCGAGTAAATATTATATTTTATGCATAAATATCAGTTGGTTATTAAGTGTATGATATATTAATAGATCTATTTAAGTTATTGTGCTCGAATATATACACTCTAGGTGTTGGAATAGTCTACAAAGATTTGATTTTGCTATCTGTTTACATCTATGACGAAGTTGATCTAATAATTGTTGATATGTTTATGCACACTTGTTTGTATTTGCGACGGATATGATTTGGTAGTATGTTGGTTTGTTATGCATGCATCCATTATAGATCTGTTTAGGGACTCCACATCAAATTCTTCCTCGTGGTGTAGAAACCTGGTTCCAGCACCCCCCCCATACTCCTTCGAGTGAGACTTTGATATGCGCAAGGAGGTCATTGCCGAAAGGGCCAGTAGTTGGAGGTTTTTTTGGTTACGTAATAAATCCAAACTTGGGTCAGGATCCCTCAAGCCAACAAATGGTTCTGTTGTTGGGACCGGGATCATTTTGAGGATAATTGATGTATTGGCATCCTACATAGAAAGAATTGCAAGATTGGTTGGATAGAAATATCTATGAATTCGAGATCCAAGAGAATATAAGTTCCAAATTATCTATTGAGGATTGGGTTCAAAAGTATATTTATATATAATTTCATGAGATATTATTTGTGTCCTTCACAACAAAGTTGCATGAGTGGTTGTCTCAATTTACTGAATTTAATAACTGTGCGAAGGACGACACAGTCACTCAGTGCACTCCAGAATTGGTACAACAGTTAGAAAAGTCGAGCAACATGATCACTCGCGTGATAGATCATTGGATCGATTGTTTCTTGGGAGGATTTGTAACTAAGTTTTCCATTGATTAGTTTGTTTCTTATTCCAAATCATAAAGAATATTTTTCAAGGGTCCAAGAGGTAAGTTCATGTGTTCTTTGAAGTTGTGGATTAAGATGTTATTGTGTGAACAGGGTTCTATATGTGAGAATATTTCCTTAATGTCCCAAAGAGGCCTGACTATGCGCAGTGGAAGAATTTACCACAGGGATCTAGCAGAAGAATTTATTTACAGTCCTCTCAAGGGTGGATCTGATAGTGACGATGAGCCAAAAACTAGTAGCTCTAATGAATATGCACGCTCTGAAGAAGAGGAAGTCTCCCAAGAATAAGTCTCACAATATCATAATAATCAGGGAGCATTAAACATATTTCAGATCCCATCCACTCCACTTCCACACTCATCTCACAAGTCATCCACTCCACCTCCACCTCCACATTCCCCAGGCGCAGATATGGCCTCATCTATGAAGTTGCCTACGTTCAGAGTTATTGGAAATGAAGATACTGAGAAATTTTGGTTTGTCACTGATGCTATATGGAGAGCACAATATTTTAATAGCGATGATGTTAATAAATAACAGGTAGCCACTAATTTTCAAGATCGCGCGTTGGACTAGCATATAAGATATGTATCAGTGAACCCAACGGAGAGGGCAGCTTTGAAAGGAATCAAAACCAGTGCTAACAGTGGCTCTAATTGGGGATGATATGCCCCCTGTGGGCTATCAAGAACCATATTTCCAGTGCCTTATTCAGCTCTTATTTCCCCAACTAGCGATCCTACTCATTAACTCAAAAAACCAACATGCCTAGCCATTGGGTAATGGAGTCAAAAGCATCATTTCAATTCTACGACTTATTTCTCAAAACTGAAGCTGGATTCAAACTAAAAACTGAAATCTATCTTTCTGAAAAAAAATTCTCAAAACAATGAGTGTATTCAATCCTCTACTTCTAATTTGATTTGAAGGGAAATCTTCATGAAATATGGAATTTAACGTACAACCATTCAAATAGCTGAAAAAAACCTCATATAGACTCTGAATCTTAAGAGTAGAAATGAAAGAATCCATATCATAACATAGTGCAGCTCATGATGAGAATAATCACAATGCGGGATACTCATAAAGCATTGAATGTCTGCAATACAAGTGTTGGAATCACGATTGTCGTTATACCAAAACCCATAGGCATTAGTCTCCGCTACAACCACCAGAGTTAGGATCCACGAGAGGCGATTATTCCATGTCGCGAAACACACAGGGAGCGTTGAACCCAATGTCCAACAATTCCCCCCCCCAACGCGAGCCGAGTGAGTTTCGAACTCGAGATCTGTCACTCTGAAACCAATTGTTGGAATCAATATTTTCGTTAGACCAAAACCCGTAGGCATTAGTCTCCGCTACAACCTCCAGAGTTAGGATCCACGAGAGGCAGTTAGTCCATGTCGCGAAACACATGGGGAGGGTTGAACCCAATGTCCAACAGCAAGAAGACTCTAAATCATCAGCTACTGAATGAGGAAAAACATTAAATGCTAACTCTGAAATGATGACCCTTTCACAATTCTGAAAGGTGTAGATGTTTATGCAAAACTTCCACTGAAAATTTGATCGCTGCGTCCCCATGAAGTCTCCACTGGATTTGGAACAATGGATTCGCCAGGTGAAAAAATTGCAGTCCTCTTCAAGTTATCAATTCATGTTCACCTTCAAGAATCAATCTTCAGCAATTAAAACAAGAGACTCAGGAGAATACTTTGTTTCAATGCCTTCATCTCCCGACAGATGCACTAAAATATTTTGGTGTTGGAATCATCATTAGACTGCATCAAGCGCCTAACCAGACACATCTTAAGCTCGAGGGCTATTCTTATAATTTGATTGGGTTTTTCGGAAAGTGGTCGGATCTCAAGCACTCTGAAAGGAACATTTAACAGATAAAAAGATCTGACACATATGAGGGCACTCGTATATGTGATGTGGTAGCAAAATTTGTAGTTTAATGATTAGAAGGATGGGAGAAAGATATTGGGTCTATAGGACAGAAATCCACTGCTGGGAGGAAAAATGACACAAATTCCAGATCTAAAATGTATAGTGAAAGAATGCTTTTAAAAGACTTACAAGAGTCTCACTTTACATTTAAAGAATCCCATTACAAGGAATGTTTTTGACTAACATGACCCCATGAATCAGGAATGCGTGGTGAATCAAGACTGACAAAAACATATTAACAGGCATGCTAGATCAAAAGACTTATAAAAACATGAAACAGGGTTTAATTCCACCTCAAGGAATGCTTATTAACAATCTTCAATTCATACTGAATCAGGAAAGCTTGGAACAAGACCTATAAAAATAGATCCATATGACTTGGAGGTTCACAAGACTTATAAAAACATAAGATAGAACTTTTATGATAAACCTAGAAAGACGGATAAAGTATGTTAAAATAGAAGGGAAAAAAATACACAGACCATATGATTTGTGAATCCTCAAGAGTGTAACTAGAATGTATTATGTGTTTGACAATACATTGTTCAAGAATGTCATGAGAATCAGCAATAGGGCACTCGGCCTTGTGCCACCAACCATCTCCTCCTATTACATAAAACTCAACTCTTAAATAGAGTTGCACAAAACAAACTACTGCTAAATTTTAGGAATGAAATTAAATAAAACAAACTAAAAATAGTAAACAAATCAAAATTTTGCATGAATTTAGAGTTTTTGAATGATTCAAGGCTTAGAAATCTGAAGCATGAAACTATTTGACTGCCACATAAGCTTCTTTCTGCCACCTGCCCTAATTATCTTCACTACTGCAAGAAATGTGGAACTGAATACCACCTGCACCAATTATTCCCTTCAAACCTAGAAAGTATTTGATGAACTACTACTTATGCTCTTCCTTGGAAACTGGGTCAAATCTTCCACCTAACCAACCCCTAAATCTGTTGCATTCAAATTTCTGGGAAAATAGCTACCTGTTGGGTTTGTTGATAAAACTAGATTTTCTGTAAAAGGTAGTTATTTCCTAGTAATGACTAAAAATATCCCGACACAGTAAACTGTGAGGCTCAATCTCTACAGCAAAACTAAGCATGATAATAAATTTTTTCTAGCAGCATGGTATTCAAAAATTAAAACCAAAACATGAGATTTAAAGGACACATAAAAAACCCTTTAGGTCTTTCTTGTTGTAGCTTCTCTTCTTCTTTGCAGTCTGGTACCCATCCTAAAATAGTACCTCCACTTCATCAGCTGGTTTTCAAATAGAAGGGCTAGAAACTACATTTGAACTGCATGTTACATTTTCACTCCAACCTTCATCAACTATCTTTCCCTTTTTCCTCACTAAAATCCTTTGCCAAATGGCCACAGATTTATCACTACCCATGCACTACAAATTTACTCTGCAAATGGCATGTCTCTAAATGTATGGTATCTGCAAGCATCATCCTCGTCACCAATTCCCTTGGGGGCCACCATGAAAACTGTTTCTGAAACCATTAGTAACTTCATCAAAACGTCGAATGTGGCCAATAACAATGGAGATAAATACTGGATCAGTCGCATCCTTTGTTTATTCCACCATTCTCTAATAGAACCTCCAATGAGAATAAATTTGAACAACTTAAAATCATAGATTGAAATGAATATAAGACGAAGTTACAAGCGGTGATAGTCGAAAGCAGAGAAAAGATTAAGGCAGAAAACCCTTAAGAAGATTTCCGGAAGGAGAACCATTTACAGTGCAGATTAATTCGCAAAGTCCAGAGCGAAGATTGACGACCCAGATTACTTCGCAAGATAATTTGGGTAAGTTCCAAAGTGGCCACATGTTGACCATAGGTTCCATAGCATATCGCATTCGGTGAAGGATATAAGTTTGAAATATAGTTAAACAAGTAAAGTTGTGATGCGATAAGATGTGGTTCGGCGATGCGATGCGAAGAGAAATAAATTAAGATCTGTGCGATGCGATAAATATCGCACATCGCATGTGATAATATATTGCGGTGATCACAAGGATTAAATTTTGGAGAAGTATGATAAGTTATAATCACCGAAGTTGCGACATGCGAAATGCTATATTCGCCGATCTACGAAGTAGTATGTTTTGTGATGTGCGTTGAAGCGCTAAAAGAAAGAGTTTGATTTTTCGAAAGGAGAAAGGTAAGGTTAAGTGTTAATCGTGCCCAAATCATAATAAAAAGGGTTTATAACATATTCAAGGTGTATCAAAGGGTAATATGGGTCCCACCATTATCGTATCCGGAAATTTATGAAGCGGCAAGTGAAGGTGGCAAGGATTTTTGTGATATGTCGATTGCAAAATAGCAATAAGGTAGGTTTTAGGAGCAAGTGCGATTGTGCGATAGTAATAAGAGATATCACATTGGGGGTTTAGGAGCGGACGGAAATTGCAATATGAATGAAATTTGAAACTGCACCAAGCCAATTGTGATGAAAAGGTAAGGGGTCCACAATGTTATTAGGTGCGGTAAGTGATATCACATATATAATATATGATATATTTAAAAGGTTTGCTGTGGAGTGGACAGAGCTGCGGTAAAAGAAATATGTGTTCAGTTTAAAAGGAAATATGATATGGCTGTTAGCGGGTGGGAGGAGCTACTTTTTAACTATAAAAAATGGATTTTAATAGTTAAAAAGGGTTTTGAAAGAAATGAAATGTTGGACTTTAGCATTTTGGAAAAATGAGGAAACGATCGAAGAGAAATGGAAAAAATGGTGAAAAGGATGCAAAATAATTGAATCATAAGGAGCTAGAGGCCAAGAAAAAATGACGGAGAGGGCAACTTTGAAAGGAATCAAAACCAGTGCTAACAGTGGCTCTAATTGGGGATGATATGCCCCCTGCGAGCTATCAAGAGTCGTAGTTCCAGTGCCTTATCCATCTCTTATTTCTCCAACCAGTGATCCTGCTCATTAACTAAAAAAACCAACATGCCTAGCCATTGGGTAATGGAGTCAAAATCATCATTTCAATTCTACAACTTATTTCTCCAAACTGAAGTTGGATTCAAAGTGAAAACTGAAATCTATTTTTCTGAAAAACTTCTCAAAACAATGAGTTGATTCATTCCTCTACTTCTAATCTGATTTGAATGGAAATATTCATGCAATATGGAAATTAACGTACAACCATTCAAATAGCTAAAAAAAAACCTCATATGGATTATGAATCTTAAGAGTAAAACTAAAATAATCCATATCATAACATAGTGCAGCTCATGATGAGAATAATCGCAATGTGGGATACTCATAGAGCATTGAATGTCTACACTATAAGAAGACTCCAAATAATCAGCTACTGAATGAGGAAAAACATTAAATTTTACCTCTGCAATGATGTCCCTTTCAGAATTCTGAAAGGTGTAGTTGTTTATCTAAAACTTCCACTAAAAATCTGATCTCTGCATCCCCGTGAAGCCACCACTAGATTCAAAACAATGGAGTCGCTAGGTGAAAAAACTACAATCCTCTTCAAGTTATCAATTCCTTTACACCTTCGAGAATCGATCTTCAGTAGTTAAAACAACGGACTCGGGAGAATACTTCGTTTCAATGCCTTTGTCCCCCAGCAGACACACCAAAATATGTTGGCACTGGAATCAGCACTTGGACTGCATCAAGCACCTGACCAGACACATCTTAAGCTTGAGGTTTATTCTTATAATTTGATTGGGTTTTTTGGAAAGTGGTTAGATCTCAAGCACTCTGAAAGGAATGTTTAACAAATAAAAGGCTCTGACACATATGAGGGCACTTGTATATATGATGTGGTAGAAAAAATTGTAGTTAAATGATTAGAAGAATGGGAGAAATATAGTGGGTCTGTAGGACGTAAATCCACTTTTGGGAGGAAAAATGACACAAATTCCAGATCTGAAATGTATAGTGAAAGAATTCTTTTTAAATACTTATAAGAGTATCGCTTTACATTTAAATAATCCCATTAAAAGGAATGCTTCTAACTAACATGACCTCGTGAATCAGGAATGCTTGGTGAATCAAGACTGACAAAAACAGATTAACATGCATGTTAGATCAAAAGACTTATAAAAACATGAAACGGGGTTTAATTCCACCTCAAGGAATTCTTATCGACTAGGGGAGGATAATAACATTGCATTTCAAATGGAGAAATAATATAATGATTCCCATTCATATTTGATTGGGATAGAGATATATATGGCGAGAGAAGGGGAGTAGGGGAAGATATTTCTACCATCCAATATTGAGAAAATATTCAATGAATAATGTTGATGGATATTACATAATAGGATTAGATCAAGGTATGATATTGTTCTTCGATAAGGGGATATGGCGGAATTGGTAGACACTACGGACTTGATCGAATTGAGCCTTGGTATGGAAACCTACCAAGTGATAGCTTCCATATCCAGGGAACCTTGGGATATTTTGAATAGGTAATCCTGAGCCAAATTGGTTCATGAATACAATGTTTCTTCTCCTAGGATAGGAAGGGGATAGGTGCAAAGACTCAATGGAAGCTATTCTAACGAATGAATCTCATTTCTTCCAATACTGTAGTTATAGAACGCTCTATTTACACATCAAAAGTGGAGATATATTTTATATAACATCAGACAAAACTGGCGATCAGAACTTGAATCGTTCCCAGCATGTTATTCATAAGATAGATGCCCTATTCGAGTTGAAGTACTAATTGACATTAAGTAATCCAATTATGAACTTATCTACTCTTGATGGAAAATTGAATCAGTTTTTGGAATAAATGGTTGGACAAGAATAAAGATAGAGTCCAATTCTACATGTCAATGTCAACAAAAATGAAAATGGCAGTAGGATGAAGATCAGTTAGCTTTATAGACAGTGAGGGTTCAAGTCCCTCTATCCTCGCCCAAGTTCATTCCCAAACAGACTGATCTATTTTCTCCAATTCCATTGGTTCGAATCCATTCTAATTTCTCGATTCTTTTACCTCGATATTTTTTTTTTCATGAAGAGAAGAAATTAGAACATGAATCTTTTCATCCATCTTATGACAAGCTGAGTTGATCCGTTAATCAGTTGATCATATGATTAATTCATTTTGTGATATATGATCTACATAGATTAGATCATTTGAAATTATTCAATTGCAATCCATTTTTTCTCATATTAGTGACTTCTAGATCGAAAATAATAAAGATCATTGTAAAAATAGGGAAAAATATTTTTTCCTTATTTTTAGTTGACATAAGTTAAAACCCTGTACCAGGATGATCCACAGGGAAGAGCCAAGATAGCTCAGTTGATAGACCAAAGGACTGAAAATCCTCATGCCACTAGTTCAAATCTAGTTCCTTGCAAGATGTCAATATCCATGTCTCCATATCCATCCATCTATTCTATCTAATTGACATATCTGTATGTATGTGTACATACGGAGACACCCTGATAAAAATAGATAAATGAATCAATCTATTCTCTCCCTCTTATTTTCTCATATTTTCCCTCCCTGTCTGTTCCAATTGAATCCCGATACTTTATACATATAAAAAAGTAGGATCGAGAACTTAGAGGACAAGATTTGACAGTGGGACTAAGAATTTGGCTTCGATACTAATCGGAATCTATTCATCCTATTCCATCCGAATCTAAATGGGATATATTATCCCAACAATAGATCTATAATTCCAGAGTTGAAGTAGATCCAAATGTTGCAAAGGGTATCTCGAAAGTAGATTCGAATTGAGGTTCGGAAGATTGATGTAATAACTTTTGATCATACTTTCTAGTATGAATATTAGATCCAATATGATGAACCCTATGATTTATAGGGAAATATTTTCTTCTTTCCTTGTTAGAATTCAGGCCTCATATATCCATCGAGCTAAATTTTCTTTCACGAAGTTTCGTCATAGCATCTATAATAACCTCTAGTTCAGGTGGGAAATCTGGAAAATAGACATCCACAGGAATGAACTTATATACTTCATGAATGGTACTATAAGAATATATACCAAACATTTCTATGTGATAGTACATGCTCCTAGGGAAACTACATATTTTGGTTTCGGCATTTGTTCGTATAATCAATCTCACTATAGAAGTAGCCTTTTTCATGGTCACAGCCCCTGCTGTTATAATGAGGTCAGCTCATCTAGGACCAAATTTTGGTACTGGACCGTAACGATCGGAGTCGAATTGCGAACCTATTAATGAAGCGAATTCGATGAAACCACAATTGGTACTGTAAATGAGTGGTCATAAACTAGAGAGTCTGGATCAATTCATTCGACAGATCATTTGGGGTAGTTGAAATACCTAGATTCAAAAAAATTTGATCAAGTAAAGGTAAATCCATAGGATTCATCATTGGCTTTATGCCATTTTGTACTCCCCTCCCCCATTCAGAAACTAAGGAACATTCCAATATTCCTTTTCGCCATGTATGCACTGAACCAAAGATGAAAATAAGCACGAAAATTGAAGCTACTATAAATGCAGATATACCATGTATACTAGAATAATAGCCCATAGAGAAAGGCATATTGTTCCAACATCAAGAACAATAAGAACTAGAGAAAACATATAATGATCTTAGATCAGATATAGGTATCTCCCCATTGGTTCGATACTTGATTGGTAACTAGTAGTATGGTTCTTGACCAATGGGAGCCAAATCTCTGGAAATCAAGAATGCAAGAATAGGTAGGAATGATACTATATATTAATGAAAATATCCAGCCGTAATATATTTGGGAAATAGGAACATGAATATACTCCTTTGAAATAGATAAAATTCTTCTATTTTTCCGTCAACTCATTCATCATTCTCCCACCCACCATGAGTGGAAGACCAAAGGACCGAAAAATCAATACAATCAATTCTAATTGATTCACATATTATTGTTTGTTTCGGCCATGGCTTACTATCAAATTCATTCAATGAAATGTTATTTGAATGTCTATTAATAATTTTTGACATGAATCAAGTATGAGAGAAAGAATGTAAATGGGTCCCGATCCCGAACTACCCCATTTTAGATCTGAGTCTATACTCATATTATAGAATGAATATGTTGATGATCTTTATCCAGCATCCATGGCTGAATGGTTAAAGCGCCCAACTCATAATTGGAAAACTCACGGGTTCAATTCCTGCTAGATGCAGGGGAACTGCACATATCCATTATTGATGGAATGGGAAGAAGTATGAAGAATAATAACAAACAATTGAAGCAATACACAATAACAATCAATCAGATTCCACCTATTGAAATAGATTCAACAGCGACTAGATCCAGAGGAAAGTTGTGAGCATTACGTTCGTGCATAACTTCCATACCTAATATATAATATATCTGTATCATTAAATTGGTATATGATCTGATATAATAATAGCTATAGGATTTATAAGAAAAAACAAATAAAGGAGGGATAAAAATTTATGGATGAAGTGAAATATCCAGTACTTACAGAAAAAATTATTCATCTATTGGAAAGGAACCAATATACTTTTAACGTCGATTCGCAATCGAACAAAACAAAGATTAAAAATTGGATTGAACATTTCTTCGATGTTAAAGTAATACCTATGAACAGCTATCGCCTCCCTGAAAAAGGAGGAAAGAGAGGTTCAATGATAGTACATCCAATACGTTGTAAACATATGATTATTACATTTAGAACTGGTGATTCTATTCCACTCTTTTCAGAACATTAAGATTTCAAAATTGAAACTAAATGGCCATCTGTTCATATAGAATTTTAACTCTAGATACAGACAATAGATCTGTATTAGGTTTCGATGGAAGAGTTCAGTTGGACCCGCAGAAGAAATTGACCTCTGGACAACATCATTGTGGGAAAGTTCGTAATGCAAGAGGAATTATTACCGCAAGACATAGGGGAGGGGGTCACAAGCGTTTGTATCATCAAATTGATTTTCAATGGGATAAGGAACACATATCAGGAGAAATTGTAACCATATAATACGACCCTAATAGAATTGCGTACATTTGCAAGGTGCATTACAAGAATGGCGATAAGATGTATATTTTTCATCCCAGAGGGGTCATGATTGGAGATACTATTCTTTTTGGTCCAAAATATCTTATATCAATAGGAAATGTCCTACCTCTAAGTGTGGTTTGAATTATTAATTTACGTGATCGAAAGAAACTGATTGGGTTTACAGCGAAACCCATAAATATATCACTGATCCAACTAGGACACTTTTACGGGATGAACCCCAAGGGGAAACTGAGGATAAATGACAGCAGGTGATTGGATCCAAAAATTGTTCATATGAGATCATTGGTTCCGAATATATGACAATACGTAGAGGACCAGATTGTTTTTCCGAAGCATGAATAAAATGGGATAGAGGCACCCTCAAAAAATACAAGTTACTCACATTTGATCTGATGGTCAGAGGCAGATTTGGAGCTAGACAGTGGTAGTAATTCCCAAAAGAAAAAGATGGGGAGAGGAAAAAGGTAAAAAGAGAGAGAAGAGAAAAATATGTTTAATATGCCTCCTACGTTATCCATAAAATACAAAAGTATTAGCGTAATTTGATAAATAATTCATTCTGAATGCTACATAAATAATATAAGCCAGATGATGGAATAGAGAGACCTAGGATGTAAAGAATCGGGACATAGAGAATACAATAGATGTTCCTTCTCATATCGATTCTATTTATTCAATATATGTGAATATCATATACATCCACAAATTTTTATGCCCTGAGAGAGGCTTGTACAGTTTGGGAAGGGATTTTTATTCATCGGAATAAGAGTCTACTTCGACCAATATGCCCTTAGGTACGGCTATACATAACATAGAAATAACACTTGGAAAGGGTAAAAACTGTTTTTGAAACCTTTAGTAACTTCAACAAAACGTCGAACATGGCTAATAACAATGGAGATAAATACTGGATTAGCAGCATCCTTTGGTTATTCCACCATTCTCTAATATAACCGCCAATGCAAAGAAATTTGAACAACTTGAAACAATAGATTGAAATGAAGAGAAGACGAAGTTACAAGCAATGACAGTCAAAAGCAGAGAAAATATTACGCCAGAAAACCCTTAAGAATATTTCTGGAAGGAGAGCCATGGACGGTGCAGATTAATTTACAAATTCCAAAGCAAAGATCGACAACCCAGATTACTTCGCAAGATAATTTGGGTAAGTGTCGAAGTGGCCACGTGTCGGCCATAGGTTCCATCGCATATCGCATTCGATGAAGGATATAAGTTTGCAATATGGTTAAACGAGTAAAGTTGTGATGCGAGGAGTGATAAATTAAGATCTGTTTAATGCGATAAATATCGCACATCGCATGTGATAAGATATTGTGGAAATCACAAGAATTAAGTGTTGGTGAAGTGCGATAAGTTATAATCGCCGAAGTTGCGATGTGCGAAATGATATATTTGGCGATCTGTGAAGTAGTATGTTTTTCGATGCGCGATGAAGTGCTAAAAGAAAGAATTTATTTTGAGAAAGGTGAAAGGTAAGGTTAAGTGTTAATCGCGCCCAAATAAAAATAAAAATGGTTTATAACGTATTCAAGGCATATCAAAGGGCAATATGGGTCCCACCATTATCGCATCAGGAAATTTATGAAGCGGAAAGTGATGGTGGCAAGGATTTTTGTGATATGTCGATTATGAAATAGTGATAGTGATAAGTGATTGCACGATAGCGATAAGGTAGGTTCTAGGAGCCAGTGAGATTGTGCGATAGAGATAATTGATATCGCATCGAGGGTTTAGGAGCGGACGGAAATTACAATGTGAATGAAAGTTGAAACTTTGTCAAGCCGGTTTTGATGAAAGGGTAAGGGGTCCACAATGTTATTAAGTGTGGTAAGTGATATCACATATATAATATATGATATATTTAAAATGTTTGATGTGGATTGGGTGGAGCTACGGTAAAATAAATATGTGGTAAGTTTAAAAGGAAATATGATATGGTTGTTAGTGGGTGGGCGGAGTTGTTTTTAACTATAAAAAATGGGTTTTGAAAGAAATGAAATATTGGACTTTAGCATTTTGGAAAAATGAGGTAAGGATCAAAGAGAAATTGTGAAAATGGCGAAAAGGATGCGAAATAATTGAATCATAAGGAGCTAGAGGCCAAGAAAAAATGACGGAGAGGGCAGTTTTGAAAGGAATCAAAACCAGTGCTAACAGTGGCTCTAATTAGGGATGATATGCTCCCTGCGGGCTATCAAGAACCATAGTTCCAGTGCCTTATCCAGCTCTTATTTCCCCAACCAACGATCCTACTCATTAACTCAAAAAACCCGCATGCCTAGCCATGGGTAATGGAGTCAGAAGCATCATTTCAATTCTGCAACTTATTTCTCCAAACTAAAGTTGGATTCAAACTGAAAACTGAAATCTATCTTTCTGAAAAAATGCTCAAAACAACGAGATTATTCATTCCTCTACTTCTAATCTGGTTTGAATGGAAATATTCATGCAATATGGACTTAACGTACAGCCATTCAAATAGCTGAAAAAACCTCATATGTATTCTGAATCTTAAGAGTAAAACTGAAAGAATCCATATCATAACATAGTGCAGCTCATGATGAGAATAATCACAACGTGGGATACTCATAAAACATTAAATGTCTATACTATAAGAAGACTCCAAATCATCAGCTACTAAATGAGGAAAAACATTAAATGATACCTCTGCAATGATGTCCCTTTCAGAATTCTGAAAGGTGTAGCTATTTATCCAAAAATTCCACTGAAAATCTGATCTTTGCATCCCCGTGAAGTCACCATTGGATTCATAACAATGGAGTCGCCAGGTGAAAAAATTGCAGTTCTCTTCAAGTTATCAATTCCTTTTCACCTTCAAGAATTGATCTTCAACAATTAAAACAAGAGACTCGGGAGAATACTTCGTTTCAAGGCCTTCGTCTCCCAGCAAATGCACCAAAAGATGTTGGTGCTGGAATCAGCACTTGGACTGCATCAAGCGCCTGACTAGACATATCTTAAGCTTGAGGGCTATTCTTATAATTTGATTGGGTTTTTTGGAAAGTGGTTGGATCTCAAGCACTCTGAAAGGAATGTTTAACAAATAAAAATCTCTGACACATATGAGGGCACATGTATATATGATGTGGTAGAAAAATTTGTAGTTCACTGATTAGAAGAATGGGAGAAAGACAGTGGGTCTGTAGGATAGAAATCCACCCCTAGGAGGAAAAATGACACAAATCTATCTGAAATGTATAGTGAAAGAATTCTTTTAAAAGACTTTCAAGAGCTCACTTTACATTTAAAGAATCCCATTACAAGGAATGCTTCTGAATAACATGACACCATGAATCTGGAATGCTTGGTGAATCAAAATTGACAAAAACAGATTTAACATGCATGCTAGATCAAAAGACTTATAAAAACATGAAACAGGGTTTAATTCCACCTCAAGGAATGCTTATTAACAATCTTCAATTCATATTTAATCAGGAAAGCTTGGAACAAGACTTACAAAAATAGATCCATATGACTTGGAGGTTCACAAGACTTATAAAAACATAAGATAGAACTCTTATGATAAACCTAGAAAGACAGATAAAGTATGTAAAAACAGAAGGGAAAATAATACACAGACCATATGATTTGTGAATCGCCAAGAGTGTAATTGTAATATATTATGTGTTTGACAATACACTGTTCAGGAATGTCATTAGAATCAGCAACAGGGCACTCGGCTCTGTGCCACCAACCATCTCCTCCCATTACATAAAACTCAACTCTTAAATAGAGTTGCACAAAACAAACTGTTGCTAAATTTTAGGAATGAAATTAAATAAAACAAACAAAAAATAGTAAACAAATTAAATTGTTGAATGATTCGAGTCTTAGAAATCTAAAGCATGAAACTGTTTGACTACCACATAAGCTTCTTTCTGCCACCTACCCTAACTGTCTTCACTGCTGTAAGAAATGTGGAACTGACTAGCACCTACATTAAGTATTCCCTTAAAATATGGAAAGTATTCGATGAACTGCTATTTATGCTCTTCCTTGGAATATGGTTCAAATATTCCACCTAACCAACCCCTAAATATGTTACATTCAAATTTTTGGGAAAAAAGCTACCTGTTGGGTTTGTTGATAAAACTAGATTTTATGTAAAAGGCAGCTATTTCCTGGAAATGAATAAAAATCTCCCAACACAATAAATTTTGAGGCTCAATCTCTATAGAAAAACTAAGCATGATGATAAAATGTTGCTAGAAGCATGGTCTTCAAAAAGTAAAACCAAAACATGATATTTAAAGGACACATAAAAAACCCTTTAGGTCTTTCCTGTCGTAGCTTATATTCTTCTTTGCAATCCGGTACCCATCCTAGAATAGTACCTCCACTTCATCTACTAGTTTTCCCATAGAAGGGCTAGAAATTGCATTTGAATTGCATGTTACATTTTCACTGCAACCTTCGTCAACTATCTTTCCCTTTTTCCTCTCTAAAATACTTAGCCAAATGGCCACAGATTTATCACTACCCATGCACTGCAAAAGTACTCTTCAAATGACATGTCTCTAAATTTATGATATCTGCAAGCATTATCCTAGTCACTAGTTCCCTTGGGGGTCACCATGAAAATTGTTTCTGAAATCCTTAGTGACTTCATCAAAACGTCGAACATGGCCAATAACAATGGAGATAAATATTGGATCAGCCGCATCCTTTGGTTATTCCACCATTCTCTAATAGAACCGCCAATGCGAATAAATTCGAACAACTTAAAACCATAGATTGAAATGAAGAGAAGACGAAGTTACATGTAGTGGCAGTCGAAAGCAGAGAAAATATTAAGGCAAAAAACCCTTAAAAATATTTCTGGAAGGAGAACCATGGACGGTGCAGATTAATTCGCAAAGTCTGGAGCGAATATCGATGACCCGGATTACTTCACAAGATAATTTGGGTAAGTGCCGAAGTGGCCACATGTTAGCCATAGGTTCCATCGCATATCGCATTTGGTGAAGGATATAAGTTTGCAATATGGTTAAACAAGTAAAGTTGTGATGCGATAAGATGTGGTTCGGCGATGCGATGTGAAGAGAGATAAATTAAGATCTGTGTGATGTGATAAATATCGGACATTGCATGTGATAAGATATTGTGGTGATTTCAAGGATTAAAGGTTGGTGAAGTGCGATAAGTTATAATCGTCGAAGTTGCGACGTGCGAAATTCTATATTCGTCGATTTGCGAAGTAGTATGTTTTGCGATGTGCGTTGAAGCGCTAAAAGAAATAGTTTGATTTCGCAAAAGGCGAAAGGTAAGGTTAAGTGTTAACCGCACCTGAATCATAATGAAAATGGTTTATAACATATTCAAGGCATATCAAAGGGCAATATGGGTCCCACCATTATCGCATTAGAAAAGTTATGAAGCGGCAAGTGAAGGTGGCAAGGATTTTTGCGATATGCCGATTGCGAAATAGCGATAGTGATAAGTGATTGCACGATAGCAGTAAGGTAGGTTCTAGGAGAAATTGCGATTGTGCGATAGCGATAAGTGATATCGCATCATGGGTTTAGGAGTGGATAGAAATGGCAACATGAATGAAAGTTGAAACTGCGACAAGCCGATTGCGATGAAAGGGTAAGGGGTCCACAATGTTATTAAGTGCGGTAAGTGATATCACATATATAATATATGATATATTTAAAAGGTTTTTTGTGGAGTGGGCGGAGCTGCGGTAAAATAAATATGTGATAATTTTAAAATAAAATATGATATGGATGTTAGTGGGTGGGTGGAGCTGCTCCTTAACTATAGAAAATGGATTTTAATAGTTAAAAAGGGTTTTGAAAGAAATGAAATGCTAGACTTTAGCATTTTGGAAAAATGAGGAAAGGATCGAAGAGAAATGGTGAAAATGGTGAAAATGATGTAAAATAATTGAATCATAAGGAGCTACATACCAAGAAAAAATGACAGAGAAAGTAGCTTTGAAAGGAATCAAAACCAGTGCTAACACGGTGCTTATGAGATGGATCAAGTAATTTTGGATCTAGGGTCTAATTCAAATTTCTTACGTAAGAAAACTTCGCAGCACATGGGAGAGCCTAAGCTAGAGTGGTCTACTATTCAGTTGTGCATGGCGAACCAATAGAAAATCATTCCATTAGGAAGATTTTCACAAGTGGTAGTAAATATTGAAAGTGTTAAGGTGCTGGAAAATTTCAAAGTCATACAGATCGTGGATAATATTAATCCTTATCCTGCGTTGTTGGGGTTGGATTGGGCTATTGATATGGATGGCATCATAAATTTGAAGAGAAGAAGAATGGAATTTGAAAATAGTGGAACCAGAGTCATAGTTCCCTTAGATCCTGCAGAAGGTGTAAAATACACAAAACCGATGCGTGTTGATGATGACATCGACCATATCTATAAGCTAAGATGAGGATTGGATCAATCCAACAATGGATGGAAGGCTTAATTGGGAAAAGGAAATCTCTTGCTTCTCATATTCATATGAAGAGTTGGAGAATTGGCAGAACCGAATACATGAATTATCTGCATTGCACTGCAATCGAATGACCAGATCTCTTCATTGCATATCATCAAAGGTACGAGAATTACCATATTATGATGGTTTAACTAATGTGAACATGTTTTTAGGATAAGTTAAAATAAATGTTCCAAAAGGACAGAGATTCCATGCATGGGATATAGCATTATGCGCTACTCCAGTACGATGGTGGGAGACTCACAAAGGAAACATGGGAAATTGGGAAGAATGTGCTCAAATGATGAGATTGAGCTTTGAATGTCCAACTATCAAAATGGAAGAAGTTTATTCTGGAAAGAGTGATCCGCGTAGACATTGGGCGAAATGAACTTAAGTATGGGGTGCAGAGTTGAGACTGGAATGGGTGCACATGTTCATTCACATGTTGGGGAAGGTGCCTACTGAGTGGTACCTGGAGACGGAGCTACGCCGAGGAAATAATTAATGGTCTGTGTTGACTGAAGTTTCATTTTGACATTTAGCTTTGAAAGTGGATTTGATTGTTTGGGAAAAGCATCGCAAGGGATCCAAGAAGTCATCTTTGATACTTAAAATCCAACAATAGAGCACGCTTCGCCATCATGGGATGCACAGATGAGGGATATTGTCAATTTCATAAATCTAGCAGTAGAATAAACAGAAGAAGATCCAAGGAATATCACAATTCTTGAATCTGAGGGACAGTGCACAGTTGTTGGGCCTTTAATTACCTTGCTAGATGTTACGAAGCCTTTAAAGATTTGACAAGTCAACATTGGGTCTGAAGAACATCCGAAGTTGGCAAATATTGGAGATTATTGGGATGATGACATAGTGGGAAAGGTTTTTGAGCTACTAACGGAGTATCAGGACCTATTTCCTACAAAGTTCTCTGAGTTAAAAGGGATAATTAGAGAGATTGGAGTCATGAATATCACTTTGAAACCTTATGTGCGACCTGTGAAGTAGCCCCCATACAGATTGAATCCAAAATATAAGCAGAAATTTAGGGAAGAGTTGGATAAAATGGTTCTTGCAAGCATTATAGAACCAGTGGAAGAGTCTGATTGGGTGAGTCCTATGGTAGTGCAAGATAAGAAGAAAAAAGGAGAGATAAGGATCTGTTTGGACCTGTGAAAATTTAATTATGCCTGTATACATGATCCATTTCCAACTCCATTTTCTGATGAGATCCTTGATAATGTAGGAGGACAAGAGGCTTATTTATTCACAGATGGTTTCTCATGTTATCATCAAATCAGGATTGCGCCAGAGGATAGAAGTAAGACAACAATTGCAATGGAATGGGGATCTTTTCAATATACAGTCATGCAATTTGGATTGAAGAATCCCCTACTATCTTCTCGCGCGTAGTATTAGCTACGTTCAAGGAGTATATCCACAAGTTCCTAGAAGTATACATTGACGATTAGACTATATTTGGTTTGTTGAAAAAGCATGTCTCAAGTCTATGCCTAATTTTGGATACCTGTAAAAAGTACCTGATCTCACTAAACTTGAAGAAATGCATATTTTGTGTGCCATTCAAGATATTTTTGGGTCACATTGTCTGCCATCAAGGGTTGATGGTAGATCCTACGAAGATCACAGTGATTTTTAACCTGGAAGTGCCTGTGAATGTCAAACAACTACGCTCAATATTAGGACATATTTGATATTATGGAAAGTTCATTCAAGGTTATGCGCTGACACCTATGCCCATGGAAAAATTTCTCAAGAAGGATGCAACACTCTATTGGGATGAGGAATGTTAGAAGAGACTTGAACTGTTAAAGGAGAATATGGTCACTGCGGCCATAGTGATCTTTACAGATTGGTCAAAGGTGTTTCATGTGCATATGGATGCCTCCTGCATCACCCTCGAAGCTATCTTAGCGCAGCCAGGAGCTAGAGAGATTGACCATCCTATTTCCTATGCAATTCGAAAGCTATCAAGCACAAAAATGAATTCCTCAACCACAAAAAGAGAAGGATTGGCTATGGTGTATTCCATGCCGCCACTACCTTTTAGGAGGACATTTCAAGATATTTACTGACCACTTTGCTTTGAAGTACTTGGTGAATAAGCCTGTGTTGGGGGCGAATATCTGTAGGTGGTTTTTTCTCTTTCAAGAATATGATTTTGAAGTTATTGTGAAGCCCGCAAGACTGAATGTTGGGCCAAACCATCTGTCACGCATTGAGAATGGAGAAGAGCCGACTAGTTTGGAGGATGGTTTACCCGACGCGTAGTTATTTGCGATCAAGATAGTTGATGACCATTTCCCTAATATCATTCATTTCTTTACTACTAGATGTGTGCCTGAGGAATATACATTGCAAAAAAAGAAAGAACTGGTGGCGCATGCAACTGACTTTACTATAATTGTTAGTCAGTTGTATAAGATGGGTGTAGATGAAGTTTTGCGAAGATATGTCTTCAAATTTCAGAGACGGGACATCTTAGTTGAAGCTCATGAAGGGGTTTCCAGAGGTCACTATGTAGGAAAGGTGACCGTGCATAAGATTTTGTGAGCTAGTTTATGGTGGCCCACGTTGCACAACGATGCATATGCACACTTTCGTGCATGTGATGTATGCCAAAGAATAAGGAAATCGTCACGTAGAGATGAGATTCCATTGCATCCACAGATGGCGTTGCAAGAGTTTGATAAATGGGCCATTGATTTTTTTAGACCTATTAACCCTCCAAGAAAGAAGACAAGTGCGCGGTACATCATCATTGTGACAGACTATGTAACCCACTGGGTTGAAGCTAAGACAGTGAAGGATTGTAGTGCGGACACAGTTGTGCACTTCATTTTTTAAAACACATTAACTCAGTTTGGATGCCCTAAGATTTTGATGAGTGTTCTCGGTACGCATTTTATGAATGAAACCATTGAAGTGTTGATAGAAGAATTATGGATTCACCATAAGAAGAGCACTCCATATCACCCATAGGCGAATCGAGCAGTAGAAAATTTCAACAAGATATTGGAGATTCTACTCACTAAGGTTTGTAATGCTAACCAGAATGATTGGGATGTGTGCATAGCTTTGGTTCTTTGGGCATATCCTACTACATGGAAGAATCTAACATAAAATACACCATTCAGGATGGTCTATGGACAGGAAGTTGTGATGCCAATGGAGTACATTGTTCCCAGTCTGCGTATTGCATCATTTACAAACATGGAAGAAGAGGATATCATGGAGGAACGGTTGTCATAGTTGGTTGTGCTCGAAGAGGATCGATTTATTACAACTTTCCATCAACATGTACAGAAGGCACGCGAAAAGGCATGGCATGATAGGAATATCAAGAAGAAGGTATTTAAGGAAGAAGATTTGGTCATGTTATATGACAGCAAGTTTGCACGCCACCCAATGAAGTAACTCAAGATGCATTGGCTAGGACCATATATTGTTAAGGAGATTACTGATGGAGTTGAAATGCGCCTGGCCACATTAAGTGGAGAATATCTTCTCGGATATGTCAACAGAAGTCGATTGAAGTTGTACAGGGATGACCCTCTCCCTGCACGCTCCAAATGAATATATGGTCGAAGTATTGGAACTACGCAGAAGGGTTGGAAGATGTGCAAATAGGTGTGACACGCGCACGGTAGCTACGCATGGAGGTTTACTGGGTTGCATCAGTGACAAAATCTGTTCATTGGAACAGAAAATCTGGAAAAGACAGTTTTATTACTGTTTGTAGAAGTGTCTAGGTTGCAAAAAATGAGGAGATTTCGCCAGATTATGAGTCGTTTTTCCATTTATGGAGATAAATTAATGCACAAGGTATCGTTGAAGACACGCCTAAGCTATAAATATGACTGAAGGGGTAAAAAAATTTCCCTTTGCCTTATGTGTGAATTTTTTGCCATGAGCTCCTTGCCTGCTGAAGTTTACTTGTTGCCTACATCTGGTTTGGATTCAATGTTTGAGGAGGAGTTGTGTTGTAGAGGTCTTAGACAAGTTATCCCTCCAATTATGATAGCCACATGTCCTAGAGAGGATCCTGCCACACAAGCCACTAAGACACCTACGGCGGCTAAGACCAAGAAGGGACAGACCTTAGGGTCTCGCAGATCACCAAGAGAGAAGAACCTGAAGTCGTGCTCCACTGCGGCTGAGCGACAGAAGAAGCCCATGTCTGAAATACCTAAAACGATCATGTAGGAGGAAGATGTGGTAGAAGTGGCCCCCATCTCGCAGTTTCCAACCTATATCACACCACGCAAATCATCAGTGAAGTTCCCAAAGGACCTCGACAAAGTGTGGGCATACATTAACATGCCCCCGACCCCCAAAAATGTCCCAATGAAAGGCGACATGTTCGCCAAAGTGCCGTTATTGAAGATGGAGGACTGGACCTCGCTGACACAGATAAATTTCTTGAGCTCACCCCGGAAAGATACCTAGATCAAGTGACTTATGAGGGAGGTATTGTGCATGTGGATCCGAAGCACTAGGTGTTGGGCCTGCACAAGGCCGGTCTCTTAAATTTATTGCATATCCTTCATTTCGGGTGCAAACGATCAATGACATATGTGTGCAATAGTTTCTCGCACTCATTCATGAGGAGTATTTATGGTTTGGATATTGCATCCCTATTGATGCCGCGTTGATCCATCGAATCACTAGATTTCATGATCAAGGCGTGGACCCCTTGGCTGATTTTGGAAGCAAAGGTCAAGAGAAGAAGGTGGCCAAGAAGATCAAGAATTCCTATCAGGTCACGTGCCACAGCCGAGGGTTTGTGGTGAGAGAAATTAAAGATCCAACTATCCGCTTTGGGACACTCATCTTGGCCGGTAAAATGATGAGGAAATGGCGCCCTAAAGAATTTCTCGCTCAAGTAATTGCACTCATAGGGCAATGCGAGAGGGATTTCCAATACAATGGGGCACAATATATTTGCAAGGAGTTCTTGGAGAATATGCGCGAGGCACAAGAGGAGGTCATGCACTTTTACTATGCTTGGCTCTTGCTTTTGATCGCGCTCATTGGTTGGAAGACACCAGAGGAGACGCAGTTTCCTGATATTGAGCCGCAAATGTGTGAAGTTGTATGGTATGCCACACTTTGGAATTATTCAATCCCTGCGCGCATCACGGAGAACAAAATATGTTGGGTATTGTTTGATGTTGCTATATTTCAAGCTATCCAATCGAAGCCGAGGTTATCTCTGGCCTTGTACAAGCATTACAAGTTGATCGTTGATTCTAAAAGAACATTTCACAACATTCATATCTGAGCGAAGGGCATCGTGGAAGGTATATGGTATGAGTTTCCATATCTAGTCACTGAAGATAATTTGTTGCACTTCACTGTAGAGTGGTCGCCATCTTGGTTGGATTTGTGCACTATGGAGGGTGCCTCCACCCCCATTCCAAATACGCCCACCAAGCCAAGAATAGGAACGCAGCCAACTGAAAAACCCATTAGAGCAGATGCCACGCCGACCACAACCAGTGAGACCATAGATTTGGAGAAAGACACTGCACTTGAGAAGAATGGTGCAGGACCTAAGGAGACAGAGGCTCAAACTATTGAGCAAGTGGACTCATAGATTTCCAAAGGGACAAATCATGTCTCTCAAGCCGCGGGAGGTCCAATAAAGAAGCACAAAGGATCCAAATAAACCGGAGAGGAAGAGTTGACATTGACCGAGAATGACCTCAATGAAATTTCCAACACGGTCATGTCTGCAATAGAGGATATGTGGACTGACCTCGAGGCATAGTACAAGGTTGTGCTCAATAGGGTGCAAACAGGTATTCAAGAGCTAAAGGTTCAAGCAAGCCTGATTCCAGCGAGATTTTCCCAGGTGAGCTAGATGCGAGCGAGCGCATCTGTGACTAGCACGCAAATACTCAACACAGTTTTACCGACAATAGGGTAGAGTCGCCTCATCCAGATCCTTGAACCTACCATCTGTGTAATGTCGACGAGTCGGCACACGGAGCTTAGAGGCTACAGCGACAGCAATATGGGTCTTGTTTTCTTACCTACAGGAAATCTCCACGTGATCCACAACATGATTGTGGACGAGCTGCAATTTAGAGAGGCCCTAGCTCACCACACTGCCACTGAGTTGCAGCAGCAATATGTTGAATCCCAGAAGAAATAGCAGGCCGCAGAGGAAGCATTTCGTGCAGCAGAGGCTCGGCGTGCAGCCTTAGAAGCTAAAATTGACCAGTTTTGTAGTGATTTGCAAGCACTCCTTGCCTCATCCGCCCCAACAAAAAAATTAGAAGGGTAAGTTGTTGTGCTAAAGGCCTTGCGAGAAGAATTCCAAACACTTTGAGCACCAGATAGCAGATCTACAAATGAAGCTACAGCCGAAGACCCCTCTGGAAGTCAGAGCTCAGCGGGATGTCGAGGTGAAAACAATAATAGATATAATTATAGTCACAGTCACAGAATGCGGTAAACTATTGGATGAGGCCATGGGTGTCTCGATTTTAGTTCATAATGACCCGATGGTATAGCAGTTGTGCAATGATTTGTGTGAAAAAGAGCAGCAATTTGCAGACATCAGGATGGCAGCACCTACCTTAGTGATCGTGCAGTGTCTTTCCCACCTACATGAGGGTCAGGTGGGACAAGGAGGCTCTACAGCTATCTCAAACACTTGATGGCACGTTGAAGACCCTTCAGCAGACCCAACGAAGCATTGAACTTGAAACTAAAGGACCGACCACAGAGAAGCTGGTGCATGAAGTGCAAGGAGCTTCTGCATAGAGCGTTGAGGTTTCTTTTCCACTGAAGACCTCTATTTCCATGCTCAAAGCCAAAATGAAGGCGCCCACCCCATAGTGACTAGGGACAAGTCATGAGTTTTTGTTGGGGGGATGTTGGAGTGGGGTCCCCTGGGGTGAATTTTGATCAAGTTTTGCATATATTTTTGGTTATGCGTGGAAGGGTCAAAAGGGCTTTACAGTGGGTCAAAGTCCCTATTTTATGTAAATGGTTTTTAAGGGAAAACTATGGGTCTCAAAGCAAGGAGTTTATCCTCCAAAGGATAAGAAGCATGTATCTTTACCCTCAAAACTGCCTAACCCTCCTAAAGAGCATTTTGAAGAAGCCATTACAGAATAAGTGTCGACTCCCTTTAATCTCCAAGAAGAACGACCCATGGTGGTTCTTGGACTGCATAAGGAAAACCAATTCCTCACCTATTCAGAAGAAGAGGGAGGTGAGCTCACCCTCCATGAAGAAGGGGAAGAGCTAGAGTGTTTCTCAGGGGACAACACTAAAAATCAATAGTAGTCTGGTGATCTAGAAGCAGAGGCAACAGAGCTTGATTGTCTAGATCCACAAGAACATCCTCAACAAGCAGCATTTCCTTCAGAGATTAAGAACCATTCATATTTTCATGATGAATACCATCTCTCCAATTCTCTTTCAGTACAAGGTAAATTTAAAAATTGGTTTGAGAATCTTCCAGCTGTTAACAGGAGCATTTTTCATCAATTCATGCAAGTTTTTCTAGGTCGATGGGTAATCACAGGAAATGTCTTCCTTATCATAGAAGAGTATGGAAATTTAAAAAGATAGCCTGGGGAGACAGTACAATATTTTTCAGCTAGGTTAAATAAGATGTATCATTCAATGCCTGTTGATATAAGGCCACCCCTAGGAGTAGCTCTCTTGCAATACCCAGATGCCTTAAATCCAGAGGTGGCATTCCAAGTAAAAGAAAGAGACAGTGCAATCCTTGAAGAAATACCAAATATTGTAGTTGATGTGGAGGTGAACCTGCTGAACGGAGAGGCAAAGTTTAAAAAAGAGGAAGAATTGACCCAGTTTTATTCTCCTCCACCTTTACGCCCTAATCCATTAGATAAAATGCAAACATGTTCTGAGTGGTTTGAAGACATGGAGAACGCATGTGTTGTACCAGGTCGTGAGGTTGGATTGATTGGGTCATAATATTCAGAAATAGGCCAAGCGTATTTTGATCCAGTGGCTATCTATATTGAAAAATTATTCATCACAAGGCCATCATACCTTTCCAACATTTTTGTTGTGGTTCAGGTTTACCAAGCTCCTTGCAAAGAAGATCAGGTTCAGAATTCCTATCAGATACCATTAGCAGGTTTGTTCCTAAGTTTGCTGGAAAACAGTGAAAGAGCAAGGTTATTAGAGAAGTTGCTTACCTGGTTACACTGGAATTATTATATCATTTAGAATATCAGTAATTCCAACATATTAGGGTAGGTAGGTTTGCAAATAAGCTCATTTTATGAGCATATTTCCAGTTCAGTTTCAGTTTTATTTGCAGTTTTTAGTTCAAGTGTGTTTCAATTTCCAGTTTCAGCATAGTTCAGATTTCAGCATTTAAAATTTTCAAGGTGTGGCAGTGATTTCTGTTTTATATAGTTGGCAGTGCACAGCCTAGTTGTAGTTTCACTTCAGGCTTACAGTATGCATTCGCAACTCCATGAGCCCAATAAGGCATAGGCATTAAGGTCTGCAGGTTCTCAAGGCACTTAGAATAGCACATTGTCCTCAGATGGAGCCAATGTTGGCCTGTAACCGCACACAAAGTGGAGAAGGATAAAGGAAGGGAAATCCTAACTGTCAAAGAGCTTCAAAGGAATCAATATACCTTTCAATTCAGTAGACAGGGGAAAGTTTTGCTGATAAGGTGTAACAGTGACCAAACTTCATTTCTGCCCTCATTCATCTCATTTATCCTCTTTACCTTCATCTACCCTCTTTTTCCCTTCATTTTTTCCATTTCTAAAGTCCCGCGCCACATTTATTTATTCGCAGCTCCATCGATGAGATATAAAGGGGCCCACCTTCAACACTCCACTCCTTTCCATTCAAAACCTTTAACGGCACTCAATTACCTTTTCGCATCACCAACCTCTCCACTCATCGCACTTTTCTCCCCACAAGATTTAACATTTACCTCCCCGCACTTCGCACTTCGCAAGACATAACATTTAACCTCTGCTTGCTCCCATATAAAATTTGTGATATGCGATATGCGGGCGTGATCCCACCCCCATCCAGGCCACGTCACTTTCCCCGCCCCCGCACTTCACACTTCACAAAATATAACATTTAACTTTCGTTACGCACACATAAATCTTGCTATTTGCAATGTGCAGGTAGTCCCACCTTCATTGCCACGTCACCCTTTCTCCTTGTCTCACTTTTCTCCCTGCAAGTTTTAACCTTTACCTTCCACCGCTATCACATAAGCCTTGCGATTTGCAATCAGGCCCCACCGTATCACACATCGCACTTCGGCGGTTTTAACTTGAACCCTTTGCATTTATCTTGTAAAACTTGCGATGTGTGGTACGCGAGCCAGTGCCACGTCATATTAAGCCATTCCTCGGCATCTGACCCGCTCTTTTCTGTTTAAACCATTTCTATCGTGTGTTAATACTATCAGTCCCACCATTCCTTCCACCATTTTCATTCGTTCTTTGCACATCCCATCACCGCTAAGCCCCTCACATCTCCCTATCACCTCTGCTCCATGTCAATACATCTGATGGCTCATAATTGATTTCGTACCCCTTCCACCTTCCAAAGGTTAATTCTAGGGGGGGTCTGAAATGGTCGGTTTCTAATACCGCCTCTGGTGCTACGTGGCGGCTTGTGGTGATTTCGCACCCCCCCCCCCCAATCCAATACTGCAAACCATTCATTCCCCACTCTGAAATCTGTTTCCAGTTTGCAATTCAAACACAACCTGGGCTTTTGGGTGGAGCATGCATTTTTGGTTCATTCAGTTTGCTTAGGAGATCTCCGCTAAAGAGCCAGGCATGCACAGTATGACCGACCACTTCACAATGGATTAAGTGTAAATCATAAGACTAAGGGTGTGGAGGTTTTCAAGAAACATATGGAATCATATGATGACAGACAACATGTCCACCTACAACCACTCCTCGTCATACCATTTAGAAGGATCCCATTATTAGTCTCCATGGGAAACCATGTCCTTTCTGTTTCTATTTAATTTTGATTATTTTGCTAGTGAAATATCAATGTCACCCATTCATGTTTTAATTCTCTTAGTAAATAAGTAATTTCTCGATGTACGCTTTGCAAGTTAGGTAGGATATTTTGATTTCATAGGTATGGGTCGATCATAAATGATCAGGATGGCAGACCCTTGAGGAGAGCTCTATATGTAGCTAGTTTTAAGATGAAAGAAGTGTAGAAATTTTAATAAAAATTATGTATTGCATGGATTCTCCTGATCTAACAATTATATGCCACTGTTAAATACAGAATTTCTTCTACAAAAATTCTTGCGGAAATTTAAAACACAATCGCCAATTGCAAACACATGAAGAAAGATCAATCACACATAACATAGATGTTTTTACCGGGAAAGCATAAAGCTAAAAACCCCATTATCATATATTATGTATATATCATGGATCATGAAACAATATCATACAAAAATCTAATCCAATATCTCTCAATACAATATACAATCATCTCACAATGTCATACAAAAATTGGCAAATACATGCACCAATTTACTGCCTCCTGACAGCCTGCCTCCACTACACAATCCCTGCTGATGACAATTCCTGAATGAATGAGATCATGCTCGCCTTTACTACGCAATCCTCATTGGCATCTCCAATGTGTGTGTGGTTTCATGAGTGCACCCACTAATGTCACAACTGATAGTCAAATTTTCCCTTTCACCTATCTCTCAATTGGGTCTCCACTGGATCTGACATGCATGTAGTTAACATTAGTAAATATTCAGTTGCATGTGAGAACACTACTTTTGAATTAATTAAATAATTAATTCACTGATATCTTACTAGTGTATGTTCAGTTACAACTAGCACAATTGATTTTAACTCACTTAACTGAGTTAAACTACTTTACAACTCACGTAACTACACATCCAACTCTGTTACAACTTCGAATCACTCAGTTACAACTAAGTCCACTTGCATGTCCCACCAACCAACCTTTGAACTCGAATTTCCCATAGCTAACTGGTTTTCCACTTCAGTTAACTATTTCCAAGTGCTTCATGAGAATAGATTAATGTATATTGTCCAACTATTATTAAGGGATAATAATAGTCGACATGCATCCATAAATATACATGTGATCCATAAATAGACTTCGCACATACATCTAAAAATAGAACATCATCTATAAATAGAATTTTCTCAACATATATAAATAGAATTTGCTCATCCGTTCTAAAAATAGACTTACACCTAAAAATAGCCTGAGGCTCAATCCTAGTGTAGGTGCTTAATTTTCACTAGGATCGTCATCTTGTTGAATCTCAAGACTCCCTCTCAACAAGAAAGGGATTATCCTTCACCCCGATCCTGTCTCTATGGTATTCGAATTTGCTCCTGGTGAGCGCCTTCGTCAGAATATCTGCATCTTGATCTTCCATAGGAATGTATTGAAGCAACATGATCTTCCGCTGCACACAATCTCTGATATGATGATACAGGATATCTCTATGCTTAGATCTATCATGCAACATAGGATTAATCAAGAGTTTAATGCAACTCTGTTTATCACAATGAATCATTGTAGGATCTAAATGAGAACCAAACAAACCAACCAGGATCTTTCTCATCCAGATAGCCTCACATGCAGCTCAAATTGTTGCCATGTATTCCATTTCTGCTAAATTGAGTGCCACGTATCTCTGTTTCCCGCTGTACCAAGAAAAAGTTGTAGATATGATATTGAAGATCCCCCCTGATGTGCTCTTCCTATCCTTTGGGTTGCCCGCCCAATCTGCATTCATGAAGTCATGCAACTTCACCTCATCTGTTTTTTTGTACCACAAGCCATACTCAGATGTGCCCCTCAAGTATCTCAGGACATGCTTGCCTACCTTCAAAAAGAGCTTTGTAGGCTTAACCATCACTTGAATAAGTTGGTTCACCACATAGCATATGTCTGATCTTGTATTCATTAAATACATTAGTGAACCCACTAACTATCGATAAACAGTGGCATCCACTACCTCTCCAGATGTAACATCCTATTTCCTCCAGTTTCCTGGAAGAGGAGTATCCATGGGTTTGCAGCCCTCCATGTGAAACTTACCCAGTATCTCCCTTGCATACTTGCCTTGAGACACAAAAATTTCACCTTCTCACTGCCATATTTCCAATCCAAGGAAATAATGAAGGAGGCCCATATCCTTCATCTAAAACTCCTTTGCAAGGTCCTCCTTGCATGAGTGTATCAGCTTCTCATTGCCAGTCAGTATTAAATCATCAACATAAAGAACAATGATTAAAAGTTTACCCTCCACCACAATTTGGTATAGGTTTGCATCCGCCTCACTTTTGGTGAAGCCAAGTCCAGTGAAATAGTTGTCGATCTGAGTGTACCAAGCACGAGGTGCTTGCTTCAACCCATACAGCGCTCTTTTGAGTCTATACACATGCGACTCGCTGCTAAAGATATCAAATCCTTCAAGATACTCAATGTACACTTCTTCCTCAATGATCCCATTAAGAAACGCAGTCTTCACATCCATCTAATGAATGTGCCAACCCATCTGTGCTGAGAGAGCAAGGATGGTCCTTATGGAAGAATATCGTGCGACAGGTGCAAAGGTTTCTTCATAATCTATCCCTTCGATCTGTGAGAAGCCCGAGGCCTGCGTCTTCCATATATTTCTCCACTCCATGACTTTCTTTACCTTCCTTTCGATCCATCTTGAATCAGTTGCATGAGCCACCTCCATGACTCAAACTGAAGTGCGCCAAGAGAGTAAACTGCTGTTTATAGTCAAAATATTATTAAGGGTAAATAATATTTGACTTCCATATTTTTAGGAGATCAGTCTAAAAATAGCCCGGGTCCTAAAAATAAGGGTCTCATCTATTTTTACCGACATGTCGCATACTTCAAGAATCTCCAAGTAGAATTCCCAAATTATACTCCGTATGTCTAAAAATAGACATAGTCTAAAAATAGACTTTGCGCCAGAATTTGCCTGCGGGCCCACTTAGTGAAGGCGACTTCATTTCACTAAGCTCCATCATCTTGCTGCATTCTCAACAAAGGTTTCTTCATAATCTATCCCTTCGATCTGTGAGAAGCCCCGGGCCACAAATCTTCCCTTGTATTTCTCAACACTCCCATCAGCAGCTTTCTTTACCTTGTAGATCCATCTTGAATCTACCACTGATTTATCAACCGGCCTTGGAACAATTTCCCAAGCATTGTTTCTGAAAATGGAGTCATACTCCTCCACCATTACATCTACCCATGTGGGCTCCTGCAATTCTTCCTGAAAGGAAGATGGCTCAGTCACAATACATTTTCTCATGAGAGCCATGTATCCAGTAAATCGGTCAGGAGACTGTCTTTTCTACGCTATGAAGTAGGGACTCCTACATTCTATGCAGCATCAAGTTTCAGCCTCTCATCTTCTATGGTACGCCTTCTACCAGTTATGATGTTTGGCTCTGCGTGAGTGGACTCCTCCACTCCATGAACCTCCTCCTGTGGCTGATCCACATCTAGAGACTCATCTTTGGGAACCAAAAGTTCCTCCTCTGCATGTAAGTATAGCTCCCTCTCAAGCGACAACTTCATGGATTTCTCCTCATTGAATTTTTTATCCCGTCACCACAGTCATTCAACTATTTGGCAGATACACACGATAATTATGGGGTGTTTCTCTGTACCCCAAAAATATCCCAACTTCAGCGGTCGACTCCAGCTTCTTCTGGGTGTTCTTGGTCACATGCACACAAACAGATGAGCCAAAAATCTTAAAGTGAGAAACATCTGGTTTCTTACCAGTAAAAGCTTCTTCATGTGTACTCATGCCAAGTACTCTATGAGGACAACAGTTTTTCACATAAAGCGCAGTGTTGCATGCTTCCGCCCACAAATGCATTGGTAGGCCCTGATCATGCAACATTTCTCGTGCTGCACCCATGATCGTTCTGTTCTTCCTCTACGCAACCCCATTTTTTTGTGGGTTATGAGGCGCTATGAGTTCTCTTCAAATTCCTTCTTTGGTGCATAAGTATTTGAATTCATTAGAGATGTATTCTCCACCATTATCGCTCCTCAGAGCCTTCACTTGCTTCCTCGAATATTTCTCCACCAATGCCATAAACTCACTGAACTTTGAGAATGTTTGATACTTCTTTTGCATTAAGAAGATCCAGCATTTACGAGAAAAGTCATAAAAAAATAACATAATACTTGTGTTTTTATGTTGAAGCAACCAAGAATGGTCCACACATGTATGTGTGAATTCTCTCTAGAATCACTGAAGCACGGTTCTCCTTTTCATGCAAGGTGAACTTTACATACTTCCCCATGGTGCAACCCTTGCACTGATCTAACTGAGCAAGTGTTCCTAGTGGAATTCCAGTAGATATTTGTTGCATGACTTTCAAGGCTCCATGATGAAGATGGCCCAATCGTCTGTGCCATAATTCGCCCTCATCCCAGCTCACCACTTTTTCTACCTTGCCCATCATGCCAGCGCAGCCATCTATCTCTAGCTTGTAGAGATTCTTAACTCAAGTCCTTATCCTCTTGACTTGACCCGTTTTTTTATATCGCATGAAATCTTTTCCATCGCTGAAAACAACGTCATAGCCTTTGTCTTCCAACATCGCGATTGAGACCAAGTTTTTCTTCAGACCTGGAACATGCATAAAATCTTTTAGTTGAAATGGTTTACCTGACTCCCTCTCAAAGGTAATGGTACCAATTTCAGTGACACTATATCGTCCATCTTCGCCCATCTCTATATGCATTTGGAGATCTTTCTCCTCCAAGTCACTGAAAATCTCCTTATCTCCCGTCATGTGGAAGGAAGCACCACTATCAAGATACCACGTCGATCCCAATGTGCTTGATACCAAGCATGCGATCAAGGAGAAATCAAGTTCAAATTGTGAGGCAAGGGCCTCACCAGCTGCAGCTCCAGCAGCCTTCCTGTTATTCTTCTTTTGTGCGCAGTTCGTGTGAGATGCCCATGTTCGTGACAGTGAAAACACTTCACCTTGGAAAAATCCAACTGCTTGCCTTTAAACTCAGATTTTGAATGGAATTTCTTCCCCTTCCCTTTCCTTGCCTTGGCAGCCAAAGCACAATCCTCTTCTTCATCATGCTTTGATGAAGAGCCATCTCTGGTGTTCCGCCTGAACTCCTCCTACACTAGATCTGACCACTGTCATTCCCAATCCGACAGTTTTTCCCGTCCTTTGACAGAGTCTTGATAACTGTGCCAACTCTTAGGAAGTCCCAAGAGAGCCAAGCTCACCAAATCATCAACAACAACAGTGATTCGCACACTCCCCAGTTCATCCCAACATTAGACAAACTTTGTGAGATACTTAGGAATATTGTCGCCCTTCTCCATCTTGATCTTTCTAAGTTCATCCTGCAGCGCCAATTTCCTATGGTCGCTGCTGCTTTGGAAAAGATCCATCAAAGCCTTCCACATAGCATATGGAGTGGCTTTCCCATGAAGGCTTGAGACAATGTGGTCTCATACACCTTCTAATAGAATCCTTCTCATCTTCGCTACTTTCTTTTGCCATGTGTCAAGTAATGTAGCATCCGTCAAAGTGGGCATAGGAACATCATTGTCGATGAATTCCTTCAAGCCATTATCTTCAAGCACTGCCTCCATCCTGTCCTTCCAGGAAATTTAATTTGAGTTTCCCTCAAGTGCATACTCTAGACACAAGCCATTATAAGCCATTTCGATTTTTACTCAACTGTCGCACCAAGAAATTCTTGCATCAAAGTCGAATTGTTTCCACCAATAAACTCAGCTATTTGTTCAAAATTGCAATCTTCTTTGCTTCGATACCATGTAGAAATTTTAATACAAATTATGTATTTCCTGGATTCTCCTGATCTAAAAATTATATGCCACTATTAAATACAGAATCGCTTCTACAAAAATTCTTGCAGAAATTTAAAACATGATCACCAATTGCAAACACATGAAGAAAGATCAATCACACATAACACAGATGTTTTTACCAAGAAAGCATAAAGCTAAAAACCCCACTATCATATATTATGTATATATCATGGATCATGAAACAATATCATACAAAACTCTAATCCAAGAGCTCTCAGTACAATATACAATTGTCTCACTCTGTCATACAAAAATTGGTAAATACATGTGCCAATTTACTGCCTCCTGATAGCCTGCCTCCACTACGCAATCCCTGTTGATCACAATCCCTGAATGAATGAGATCCTACTTTCCTTGACTATGCAATCCTCATTTGTATCTCCAATGCGTGTGTGGTTGCATGAGTGCGCCCACTAATGTCACAACTGATATTCAAACTGTCCCTTTCACCTATCTCTCAACTGGGTCCCCACTGGATCTGACATGCATGTAGTTAACAATAGTAATATCCAGTTGCATGTGAGACCACTACTTATGAATTAATTAAATAATTAATTCACTGATCTCTCACTAGTGTATGTTCAGTTACAACTAACACAACTAAGTTTAAATCACTTAAGTGAGTTAAACTACTTTACAACTCACATAACTACACATCCAACTCTGTTACAACTTTGAATCACTCAGTTACAACTAAGTCCACTTGCATGTCCCACCAACCAACCTTTGAACTCGAATTTCCCATAGCTAACTGGTTTTCCACTTCAGTTAACTATTTCCAAGTGCTTCATGAGAATATATTAACGTTTATTGTCAAACTATTATTAAGGGATAATAATAGTCGACATGCATCTATAAATAGACATGTGATCTATAAATAGACTTCACACATATATCTAAAAATAGAATATCATCTATAAATAGAATTTTCTCAACATCTATAAATAGACATTCGCTATAAATAGAATTTGCTCATCCGTTCTAAAAATATACTTACACCTAAAAATAGCCCGAGGCTCAATCGTAGTGTAGGTGTTTAATTTTCACTAGGATCATCATCTTGTTGAATCTCAACAAGAAGGGTTAACACTGTTACCGATGAAATAGGTAACTGCATTGTTACCTGCTTTTTTTTAGCATAAAAAGCACCCGATTTTGAAAAGTGGTGATGCAGAATCACCCCTTTTTTTTAGTGCACATTTTTGACACTCTAATATTTTTATTTATGAAGTATGAATATTTGTTTTAAAATGTTAGTGATTTTCATGCTAATTTTGAAATGTATTGATGCGGCATCAACTTTTTTTTTTAGAGTGGTGATTTTCATGCTAATTTTGAAACGTATTGATGCAGCATCAACCTTTTTTTTTTAGAGTGGTGATTTTCATGTTGGTAATAAAACACAAAACTTATATATATATATATATATATATATATATATATATATATATATATATATATATATATATATAAACAACAAAAAAACAAACAAAAATATAAAAAAAAATACAAAAATTAACTCGTAAAAATAAAAAATTTAAACAAAAATAAATAAATAAAACAAAAATATTCGAAAACTATATCAAAAGAAATGACAAAAATTTGAAAAAAAAACATAATTTAAAGAAAAAACAAAAAAAAATTAAAAAAAAAAAAACTTGAAAAACATTTTTTTTTCTAGAGTTATTAAAAAAAATATATTAAATATATATATATATATATATATATATATATATATATATATATATATATATAATAAAATAAAATAGAAAATTTAAAAATAATTAAAATTACAAAATTAAAATTTAGATAAAAAAAAATAAAATACAAAAAAGAAAAAATTAAATTTAAAAATTTAAATTAAAAAATAATAATAATAAGAAAAAAAATACAAATTTTAAAATTAACAAAATTTAAAATTGAAAAAGAAAATTAAAATTAAAGAATTAAAATTAAAAAAAAATTGAAAAAAACCACGTGCAAATAATTAAAAAACAAATATCCATAAATTTACTGTTTTTTTTTAAATGAAACAATTTATAAATTTTAAAAATGAAAAACTAAATAAACTAAAAGATTAAAAAAAAAATTAAATTAAATCAAAATTTAATAAATTTAATAAATAAATTTTAAATTTTAAAAAATAATTTATCTAAAATATTAAATTTAAAAACAAAATTTAAAAAAACAAAACAAAAAAAAAATTAAAACAAATTAAATTTAAAATAAAAAATTTGAATTAAAAATAATAATTTTTTGAAATTAAAAAATAAAATTAAAAATTAAAAACAAAAAAGAAAAAAATCAAATTAAAAAAAAAAAAAATATATATATATATATATATATATATATATATATATATATAATTAAAAACAAAATTCGAACCTAAGTCAGCAAGACTTAGACTGGGGTGCCTCGTTAGATCTCCAATTCTCTGGAGAAACAAGGCAACATAAGGATACAAAAGAGTGGCAATTCAGAGGGAAGGAGAATGAACTATCTGATTTGCTCATCAGGCAATCCAGATACACTCTATTCTTCGATGGGGCAGCGAAAGGCAACCCCGGATTGGCTGGGGCAGGAGGAGTTATAAAGAATAAGGAGGGCAGAATTGTGACTAAGTTCGCTTGGGGATTAGGACAATCCACCAGCATTCAAGCATAAGCCTTGGCACTTCTTCAAGGTCTCAAGCAAGCAAAGGCCTTTGGTCTATCAGATGTTAATATTATAGGAGATTCTCAGTCCATTATTAAATTCTTATTGGAGGATTCTTCTCCTGCAGATCTTAAATTGGCAAGAGTGATTTCAAGAATCAGAATTCTGGTGAAATCTTTTCAGACTGAAAATTTCCTTCATGTATTGAGGGGGAACAATAAAGATGTCGATCTGGAAGCCAACAGGGCGGTGCCACTTCCCGCTGGCTCTCTCTTGAAAGACAGAATTGAGGAGTGGGACTCCATCCCATAAAATAGAGTTATGTTTTACTGCATTATACTGAAACAGTTTGTTTGTACATTTAAGATAGGAAAATTAACGGAGATAGATTCTCTAGTCTCGAGTAAAAAACGTGGATCTCCAAATTTTGGGGCCTACGATCAATTAGTGGAAGAAAGTTCAAGGGCTATACCCGACCTATTGTAACCAGTGAAAGGCATTTTGGCCAATATCTAATATAAATCCATATCCGTTTCTGTAAAAAAAAAAAAAAAAAATTAAAAACAAAATTTTAAAAAAAAAATGTAACAAATTAAAAAATATTAAAAATTAAATTAAATTAAAAAAAATTAAATTAAATTTAAAATATATATATATATATATATATATATATATATATATTAAAAATTTTAAAAATAAAAATAAAAAAAGAATTTTTTGATCGTGGTGGTGCCGCCAATCGGCTTCCCACCGCAGGAGGCCGATTCTCGGAATCGGCCTCCACCGCCACCTGGGCGGGAGGCCGATTGGCGGCGCCACCACAATCAAAAAATTCTCTTTTTTATTTTTTTTTTATTTTATTTTTTTTTTAATTTGATTTTTTTATATTTTTTTTAATTCAAAAAATTTAAAATTATTATTTTTTATTTAATTTTTATATTTGAAATTTAATTTGTTTTAATTTTTTTTATTTTTTTTTATTTTATTTTTTTTTTGTTTTTATTTTTTTTTATATAAATTTTGTTAATAATTTTTATTAATTTTTTTTTTTATTTAATTGATTTTTTTTTTTCATATTTTTTTTTTATTATTAAATTTTATGTTTAGTTTTTTCATTCAATTTTTTAAAATTTAATAAATTTTATATTTTTTTTTTAATTTATTTGAATTTAATATTTTTTTTTTAATTTTTTATTTTTTTAATTACATAATTTTTTTATATTTTTTTTATTTCAATTAAAATTGTGTATTTAAAATTAGATTTTCTTTTTTAATTAAACTTAATATTTTCAAATTAATTTGTTTTTTATTTATTTTTATTTTTTTCAATTTTTAATTTTTAATTGATTTTTAAAGTTTTTTGACTTTTTATTTTAACAATGTTTTTTTTTCTTTATATTAAAAATTTATTTTTTATTTCAAAATTTATTTGTTTATTCATTTATTTATAAAAATTTAATTTTTATTTTTTTTTAAATTTAATTTGTTATTTTAATATTAACTTTTTTTTTAAATTTAATAAAATCTAATATATATATATATATTTTTAATTTAAGTTTATATATATATATATATATATATATATATATATATATATATACTATTTTTTATAATTTAAATTTAATTTATTTTTTAAAATTTATTTGTTTTTTTAATATATATTTTTTTAATTTAATATTTTTATTGTATTTTTTTTTATTTTTTATTTTTAATTAATTTTTCATTTTTTTGCTGTTAATTTAAATAATGTTTTTTTTTTAATTTTTATTTTAAAGTTTTAAATTTATTAAAATTTAATATATTTCTTTAAAAAAAAAAAAAAATAATTCAATAAACATTTTCTTTTTCTTTTTTAAATTTAATTTCTATATTTTATTTTTTATAATTTCTTTCTTTTTTTAACTTTTTTTTTTAATTTAATATTTTTATTTTGTTTTTATTTTTATTTTTTTATTTTTATATATTTTGAAATTTTAATCTTTAAATTTTTTATTTATTTTTTTCCTTAAATTTTAGGTTTTTTTTAATGTTTGAATTAAAATTTTTATTTTATTTTTATTTTTATTCTTTTATTCCTATATATTTTTAAATTTTAAGCTTTAAAATGTTTTTATTTTTTAAATTTATTTTTTTCTTAAATTTTAGGTTTTTTTTAATGTTTGAATTTTAAAAATTAAAAAATGTTATTTCTATTTTTAAAAATCTCAAAAATATGACACAATTTTTTTTTTTTGTTATTCTAGCATCAATTGGTTTTGTTTTGAGGGTGTTTTTTCAATCCTTTTTTCAAAAAACAATTTTGTTTTTAGCATAATTTTATAAAATGTTGAAATTTGACCTTCAAAAAAAACCAAGTGCGTTCTGGAATACACTTTTTTTTGTTTTTGGGGTGTTTTTTCATGTTTTTTGAGTCTTTTTGGGCTAGAGTTCTCATTTTGAGGTCAGGTTACCTAGTTCATCGGTAACAGTGTTGGTTCTGGAATTTGGAAGAATTCGGCTGTAGTTTTGTATGATTGTGCTCCCTATGCTCTGAGATACATATTTTGGAGAGTTGTTTAAACTTAATATGATATAGAGTTGTTATTTGGATTCCAGATGGAGCAATGATTAGTATGTATATGTTTCACTCCATTATCAGTAATCTCCTTTTTATGTGTAATCATCCATCATGCTATGTTGTTTTGATGGTCCATGTAATGTAGCTGCTGGTAGTCTACAATTTTATTCATGAATTCGTGTTTATATAACGCTTACATGTTAACTCTCATGTATTAAGCTTGTTTCACTCCCTTAATTCGTGCTCCACGAACCTTTGTTGTTGTTCATATCTCATTCATATCTGCTTCCTCTGAGGTCGCGGGGGAACATATTCTTAAATCTCTTAAGCCTGTCTCTTGTGGGTTCCTTCTCCGTTCTTTCTCGACACCTCTTAATATTTTAAAAGCTTCTGCTCATCGTTTTATACTTGGCCCATCTAAAAGCCATCAACCTCACAGCCTCTTGAGCCCTCTCACATTTGGGGGAATTCACGTGAACCAGACTCAAATGGTCTTCTCCATTCTTGAGCCATCAATACCATTATTCTCTTGACCTTTATTTCTGTCAAAGGCATTTATACAATTGTCCACATTTATTCTCTAATTTTAAGATGTCCTGGGCACTGGTCTTTTGCAACTCAAGGTTGTCTCTAGGAGCTACAACATCTTTTTGGTGTTGTTGTCGGGGAACGAATTAGAAAATATTTTCCCTGGGATACGACATTATCTTCACCCTTAAATTAGGTGAGCACAAAGGGTTGAGAGTAGCATAGCCCTCACCTTGGCGACTCCATTGTAAAATAGTCCTAATCAGAAGTAATTCTGGCTTTCACTAGGCCTCACACTAGATTCAGATCCATCATCTACACCCACCTCTAAATCAGATGGTTGTGTCGAGTTTCCTTTTGAACAAGTATGCCCCCTTGGCCCTCCCTCAGCCTCTAAATGATATGCCGCAAGACTATCTAGAGCAGTTGCCTCAATTCACCGAGGAAGATAGTACTTTTGCGTAGAGACATATATTGAAAAATTTTGCGCCTTTGTTGAGAATGTAAATGTAGAGCACTTAGGTGTGGTGTTAAGGCTTTTCATCCAATATTTGGACAGAGAGGCCCGGAAATGGTTCAAGTCTCTAGTTGACCACACAGTCCACACCTGGGAAGAAATGGAAAATTTCTTCACTTTGAAATGGGGAGAAAAGAGGGACCATGGATATGTTCTCACTGAGTTCAATGCTCTCAAGAAGAGACACAGTGAGGATGTAGCAGAATTTATAAAGAGGTTCAATAAGCTCTATAATAATCTCCCTGCCGAGATAAACTCTCCCCAAGCAGCTGCTAAGGTGGTCTTCGCATGAACTTTAGAGCCAGACTTTGGGTTCACCTTAAGAGAAAGAAGATCCACATCTTTGGATCAAATCCAGACTGATGCGTTGGAGGTAGAAGAAAACTTTGCTTCTACTGGTAAGTTCAATGGGAAGAAAAAACATGAAGCTAGAAGAAAGAAGGGGGAGGAGGCTCCTACCTCAAATCAGGAAAGGGAATTACAGGAGCACAGAATCGAAGAGATGAATAAGTTGATCAAGAAACTCTCAAATAATTTGGTTAAGCTTGAATCAAAGGCCAATAATTCCCCTCCTAGTTCCAACCAAATTATTCCAAACTGGGGTTTTAATCCTCAATATCAGAGGTCCCCTCTGCAGCAGTTGCAATAGGCCGAGGAAGTCACAGACAGCCAAGAATATTAATTCCTCGCCTACTCTGATGATGAGGTGGGTGAATCCATCCTGAAAGGGGAACAAGAAGAAGAGGAATTCCCCCAAGAGGATCACGATATTGACAGTTACTACAAACAGTTCGTGCATTTCATGTAGGCTCAACTCTATAAGAAGTATGACCTCAAGTCCTCCAAAAAGAGAACCCAAGGGCAAGTACAAAATGAAGATTCGATATCAAGAGAATAAACCCCTCCTAGTCCTGCTAGTAAAGGGAAGAATTTGTTAGAAGAGCCAGCCCCTCATAAGGCCATTGCATCCACCTCCACAAATCAAGGAGATGATCCTCCCAAGGATAATAAGCCCACATCTATACCCTTGAAACCGCCCGACCCTCCTAAATAGCAGTTCGAAGAAGCCATTACAGAAAAAGGGCCCACTCCATTTAATCTCCAAGAATAATGACACATGGTGGTTCTTGGACTGCATAAGGAAAACTAGTTCCTCGCCTATTCTGAAGAAGAGGGAGGCGATCTTACCCTCCATGAAGAAGGGGAAGCGCTAGAGTGTTTTCTAGGGGACAGCACTAAAAATCAACAGCAGTCTGGTGATCTGGAAGTAGGGGCATTAAAGCTTAGTTTTCTAGATCCACAAGAACATCCTCAACAAGAATCATTTCCTTCAAAGGTTAAGAATCAGTCAGATTTTCATGATGAATACCATCTCTCCAATTCTATTTTAGTACAAGGTAAAGTTAAAAATTGGTTTGAGAATCTTCTAGCCATTAACAAGAGCATTTTCATCAATTCATGCAATTTTTCCTAAGTCAATGGGTAATCACGGGAAATGTCTTCCTTATCATAGAAGAGTATGAACATTTAAAAAGACAGCCTAGGGAGACAGTACAATATTTTTCAGCTAGGTTAAATAAGATGTATCATTCAATGCCTGCTGATATAAGGCCACCCCCAGGAGTAGCTCTCTTGAAATACCCAGATGCCTTAAATCCAGAGGTGGCATTCCAAGTAAAAGAAAGAGACACTGCAATCCTTGAAGAAATACCAAATATTGTATTTGATGTGGAGGTGAACCTGCTGAACAGAGAGGCGAAGTTTAAAACAGAGGGAGAATTGACTCAGTTTGATTCTCCTCCACCTTTACGCCTTAATTCATCAGATAAAATGCAAACATGTTTCGAGTGGTTTGAAGACATGGAGAACACATGTGTTGTACCAAGTTTTGAGGTTAGATCAATTGGGTCAGAATATTCAGAAACAGGCCAAGTGTATTTTGATCCAATGGTTATATGTATTGAAAAATTATTCATTACAAGGCCATCATACCTTTCCAGCATTTTTGTTGTGGTTCAGGTTAACCAAACTCCTTGCAAAGAAGATCAGGTTGAGAATTCCTATCAGATACTATTAGCAGGTTTGTTCCTGAGTTTGCTGGAAAACAATGAAAGATTAAGGTTATTAGATAAGTTGCTTGCCTGGTTACACTGGCATTATTGTATCATTTAGAATAGCAGTAATTCTAGCATATTAGGGTAGGTAGGTGTGAAAATAAGCTCAGTGTTATGAGCATCTTTCCAATGTAGTTTCATATTTCTTTGTAGTTTTCAGTTCAAGTGTGTTTCAATTTCCAGTTTCAGCATAGTTCAGATTTTAGCATTCAAAATTTTCAAGGTGCGGTAGTGATTTATATTTTATATAGTTGGCAATGCACAACCCAGTTCTAGTTTCACTTCGGGCTTACAGTAGGCATTTGCGACACCATGAGCCCAATAAGGCATAGGAATTCAAGTCTACAGGTTCTCAACGCACTTAGAACAGCATGTTGTCCCTAGATGGAGCAAATTTTGGCCTATGACCGCACACAAAGTGGAGAAGGAGAAAGGAAGGGAAATCCTAACTGTCAAAGAGCTTCAAAGGAATCAATCTGCCTTTCAATTTAGTATAAAGTGGAAAGTGTTTCTGATAAGGTGTAATGGTGACCAAACTTCATTTATGCCCTGATTCATCTCATTTATCCTCTTTACCTTCATCTATCCTCTCTTTCCCTTCATTTTTTCCATTTATAAAGTCTCGCACCACATTTCTTTATTCGCAGCTCCGCCAATGCGATATAAAGGGACACACCTTCCCGCGCGAACCTTTATCGTAAACAATCCACTCCTTTCTGTTCAAAACCTTTATCAGCACTCAATTACCTTTTCGCACCGCCAACCTCTCCACTCATCACACTTCGCTCCTTGCAAAATTTAACATTTACCTCCCCGCACTTCGCACTTCGGAGGACATAACATTTAACGTCTGCTTGCTCCCATATGAACTTTGTGATTTGAAATCTACAGGCGCGGTCCCACCTCTGTCCATGCCACATCACCTTCCCCGCCCACGCACTTCACACTTCACAAAACATAACATTTAACTTTTGTTGCGCACACATAAATCCTACTATTTGCGATGTGCGGGCGGTCCCACCTTCACTTCCACGTCGCCCTTTCTCCTCGTCGCACTTCGCTCCCCACAAGTTTCAACCTTTACCTTCCACCATTATCACTAAACCTTGCGATTTATGATCAGGCACCACCACATCACACATCACACTTCGGCGGTTTTAACTTGAACCCTTTGCATTTATCTTTTAAAAATTATGAAGTGTGGTACGCGGGCTAGTGCCACGTCATCTTAAGTCATTCCTCAGCCTCTGACATGCTCTTTTCTATTTAAACCATTTCTATTTTGTGTTAATACTATCGGTCCCACCATTCCTTCTGCCATTTTCATCCATTCTTCACACATCCTGTCACAGCTAAGCCCCTCACATATCTATGTCGCCTTCGCTCCATGTTAATACATCCAACGACTCATAATTGAATTTGCACCCCTTCCACCTTCCGAAGGTTAATGCCAAGGGGGGTCTGAAATGGCTAGTTTCTAATACCGCCTTCGTTGCTACATGGAAACTTGTGCTGATTTCACACCCCCCCCATCCAATACCGCAAACAAGTCATGCCCCCCTCCAAAATCCGATTTCCGGTTTGCAATTCAAACACAGCCTGGGCTTTTGTTTGGAGAATGCAGTTGTGGTTCATTCATTTTTCTCAGGAGATCTCTACTAAATATTCGGCATGCGCAATACGACCAACCACTTCACAATGGATTAAGTGTAAATAATAAGACTAAGGGTGTGGATTTTTTCAAGCAGTAGATGGAATCATATGATGACATTCAGCCTATCCATCTATGACCACTCCTCGCCATATTATTTTGAATGCTCCCTGTTGGTGTCCCGTGTTTTGATAGTTTGGCAAATAAAAATACAAGGCAACATCATAACCAATCTTTAGAGTTACAGGATCTATTCCTCCTGTTCTCAGAGAGGGATCTCTCAAAAGTTTGTTTGCAAAGGTTTATCTAGTGTGCTTATAGTATTGATTTTAGACTAGTTATTAAGTGCAGGTGTTTGTTTGTTTGTTTGGTTGGATTGAATTGATACAGCAGAACATGAAAGGTCTAGGAAAGATACATAGAATGGAGAAACATCTGGTTCATTGGGCAATGGAGTCAAGATAAGTTCATAACAAACTCATCAATGGATATGGGATATCAGAGGGAAAATCTAACTTGGCCGCGGGATCCTTTGGTTTTGGAATGAGATGGACATCAATGATTTGGAAAGAGAAGTTTAATTCTCAATGAAGGGAACTTGAAAACATAACTTGAACAATAAAGAAATATTTGATAGACAGGGCTAACCATAAATTCTACAAACATTCTTTAAACAAATAATGACTTCAAGACAACTTTTAAAATGAAATCTAAGATTCGGGGAACACCCTATTTCCTCAAATATTTTATTCTAAAGGACTTAGAAAATGAAATATTTACTGACAATTACAGTCATAGAAGAGGGAACACCTAAAAACATCTATGATCATAATTATAACGACCTTTAAGCCAACTGTTTAAGTGAGGACAACGGGCAAGATCAAAACAGACCTCTCTAATTCATTGTAAGCAAAGAACTTCAAAGGGAGACTTCAATAACAGTTTTTAAGTGGCAGCAGACAAGTAGGGAGAACCATAAATCATGTTGAAACCAACTGTTCAAACTACTAAGTAAATAAACAAGTATGAAGACTAAAGAGAAAGATTAAAGCCTCTAAAATACTTCAACAGAAGAAAACATGAAACAGTGAAGAAGGAAAAGGTCTAAGGTGCTTCCAAGAGTCATTTCTTAGCCTAAAACTTTCAGCCTACTGTAGTAAGAAATTATGGGACATAATGAAAACAGGGGAAAACATAAAACAGTTCAGAATACTTCACCAACAGCCAAGCTCATGGATCCAATGATAGAGCCTTCTCAGAAACAAGCATGCAACAACATCATCAAGATCTCCAAGACTTCAATTTGTTCTTCGACTTCAACAGACTATGTATTTATTTCAAAGAGTTTCAATATTACAACTTGTAATCAACAACAACCAACCAAAAATTTCTCATCTTCTATTGAGGTATTTATAGAAGAATGAGGAGGTGAAATCTAACAAAAGATCTCTTAAGGCAATTAATACAGATTCAGGACTTCTTGGCCTTTTGAGGGGCTCGATGAAGAAGTTTACAAGTGGTTCTCTGTATTAACTGTTTTACATTTATGAATTAAGCTCGGTGGGAGCTTTATTTGACTTTGAGGCTCTGTGTTCTGTGTGGAATAACTCCGCAGATATTTTATTCATTAATTTTCTTTGCAGAAATAACTCCCTGGCTGCGCTAGAGTTGAATATCTAATTTTCTTCAATAACTTCGGCCTCTGTTTGAAAGGTTTGAGGCAACATGTGGCTCTTATGGTAGCTGAGGAATCAATTCCCCTTAATTGAAGTGGTGGAAGCCTTTCTGTCAGTTAAAACCTTATGGTTTCCCTTTAATTGTGTTTAATTTGGGGGGGATCAGGCTTTTGATAATATTTCTTAGCCATGATCCCCGCCATTCGGTCTTCAATCTTCATCTGTTGTGCTTTCTCTTCGAACTTATACTCTTTAATTGTTCTTTTGAATAAAACAGTGTCTTATCGATGTGCAGGGCCACGTAGGGATTTTTATGGTATCGGCGCCCATGGAGCATCGATAAAACGTTGAATCCAACCCTGCGAATGGTTCCCTTCATGGACTAAAGACATAGGAATCGTCATTCCCGGCCCCTGGCCTTTCCTCAATATAACAGCGGAAACCATTTAAAACCTGCATAAAACACAAAATAATTATAAAATCCTGCGTATGTGGGTTTATTGCTGCAGAGGATATGTGGAGGAAGTGTGGCCGTTGGATGGAATCATCCAACGGTCAGGGTTAATCAGGAGAGATCGTAGAACGAGCGGAATAAGATTAAATCTGGGCCATTGATTGCGCAGAGATCGACGATCGGGAGCGGAGGTTGAAAGTCAAATGGAGAAAATAGGGTGATGGAATGTGGGCTGTCGATCTACAGATCAGATCGACGGAGGAAATTGATTGAATGTTGTGTCGTAGCCCATTTAAACATCGAGTATCTTCGGCAAGCGATAGTCGTCGGATGGCTTGCTCCGGATCGGACGACTGTGGTCAATATCGCTAGGCATCCTCGTCCAAACTTTAATGCGTGATGGACGGAGGTTTTGCAAATAGTACCTAGGACACGTGGCGTCAAGTGTATGGAATCGCTGGCAATCGGGAAAAAACCGCCCTCGCCCAAAGGCGGTGCGATAGATACCACGCGGTTTCTGGAGTGGTGAACAGTTGGCGGGGACCACCAGGTAGAAGGACTTCGCACCGTCTGATCTATGGATTAGATCGACGATGTAGATTTATCTAGAAATCGCTTCGGCAGAGAATTTTATAAAATAAAATAAAACCCAAAGTTTACAAATAACAAAGGTTTTTTATGTTTTGGACGGGATATATAATAGGGTTAAGCACCCGACTGCGGGGCCTATGGGCGCATGGAGAATGATATGACCGGGGGGTTACAGAGGAGGGGCTAATCGCATATCGAACGATCGGGGATGGGCTTTTCAATCAACCCATTTGATTTATGTGATGCGATAAGTACTTTGGGACCTAACCCTTCGGTCCCGGGAGTAGGATATATGAATGGAAAGTGGAAGGGGCGGGGGTTATAGCACAGGGAATTAATCGCATCGCAAAATTTTGATGTGGTCTTTTGATCAACCCATTTGATTTTTGCGATTGCGATTGCGCGATCGGCTCTTTTCAATCAACCCATTATATTAACACGTGATTTTGGTTTTTTAGACCAAAACTTTGGAAAAGTGGGTCTTTGGGTTTTTACAAAGAAAAAGATCGATCGGGGATGAAATATTTGCAAGGTTTAAGTATGGAGGGTGGGCCCACGGTATATACATATAAAATAATGATGCGATCGGGGGTTTTTCAATATAAAGGATGATCGCATCGCAAGTTTTTTTAAAACAGCCATAAAACCTTGCGCACTTGAGTTTGTGCGATGCGATAAGCGCCTCCAGAGTTAGCGCTTGGTCCCAGGGTGTGGTCATATGATCGGAAATAGTTAGAAACTTTAGCCCAAGGGGGCTTCAAGCCCTATACATAAAAAAACATGATTTTCACGTAATTTTTCAAGGTTTTCAATGAATTTGGGGGGTCTTGGTAAGGTTAAAGAGTGAGTCTTTAACTTTGTAAAGTGATTTTTCACGAAGGGAAGAAGAGGAATCATGAAAACAAAGGAGTTTTATGGAAGAAAAAGGGGAGCAAATGAAGGTTAGTTTTGGAAGAGGGGGGAGGGGAAAAAGGGTCCTTGCAGCAGTATTTTGGCTTGGAAACCAGCAGGATTTCTGAATGGGGAATGGGCATAGTAGTGAAGATTTGGACAGAAACAAGAGGCCTTCAAGAGTCTTCAAGAGCCAACAATTTTTAGCAATGAAATTTGTTCCTTGAAGGCTCCAAAATTTTTAGCCACCTTTTGCTATAACAAATTTTTATAGGTGGCTAACACTCCCATTATTAGCCTCCATGGGCAACCATATCCTTTCTGTTTATGTCTAATTTTGATGACTTTGCTGGTGAAATATCAATGTCACCCATTCTTGCTTTAATTCTATCAGTACATAAGTAATTACTCGTTGTACGCTTTGCAAGTTAGGTAGAATATTTTGATTTCATAGGTATGGGTCGATCATAAATGATCAGGATGGTAGACCCTCAAGGAGAAATCTATATGTAGCTAGTTCTAAGATGAAAGAAGGGTTTTGGAATTTGGAAGAATTTGGTTGTAGTTTTGTATTATTATGCTCCTTGTGCTCTGAGATACATATTCGGGAGAGATGTTTAAACTTAATATGATACAGAGCTGTTATTTGGATTCCAAATGGAGCAATGATTAGTATGTATATGTTTCCCTCTGTTATCATTAATCTCCCTTTTATGTGTAATCATATTCCATGCTATGCTGCTTTGATGGTCTGTGTAATGTAGTTGATGGTAGTCTGCAATTTTATTCATGAATTCATGTTTATATAACGCTCAAGTGTTAACACTCATGTATTAATCTTGTTTCAATCCCTTAATTCGCGCTCCACGAACCTCTGTTGTCGTTCATATCTCATTCATATCTACTTCCTCTGAGGTCATGAGGGAATAGATTCTTAAATCTCTTAAGTCTGTCTCTTGTGGGTTCCTTCTCCATTATTTCTCGATGCCTCTTCATATTTTAAAAGCTTTTTCTCATTGTTTTATACTTGGCCCATCCAAAATCCATTAGCCTCATGGCCTCTTGATCCCTCTCACAGTTTGGGGAATTCACATGAAACAGGCTCAAATGGACTTCTCCATTCTTGAGCCATCAATACCATTATTCTCTTGACCCATATTTCTATCAAAGGCATTCATACAATTGTCCACATTTAACCTCTTATTGTAAGATGTCCTAGGCACTGGTATTTTGCAACTCAAGGTTGTGTTTAGGAGGTACAACACAATCCATCATGTCAAACATATTCAACATCTCGATCACATACCTCCCTTGACCTAAGTAGATCTCATCAGGTCCTTGACAGACTTCTAGTCCAGAATAATAGTGCATTAGCCAAAGATCGTTCTTATCGGATTCCGTTGCTAGCTACTTCTTACATTATTTAATTTGTCCTTCCACACCTGTTAAGAGAATATCATCCACATAAATAAGAATGATTACAGACTCACCCTTTACAACCTTTAAGTAAAGGTTCATATCAACATAACTTTTTGTGAAGCCCAATATTTGAAGGAATGCATCCATCCTTCCATACCATGCCCTTGGTGCCTGATTAAGGCCATATAATTCCTTATTCAACCTGCAAACATATGCATTTCTATATTTGACCTTAAATCCCAAGGTTTTCTCTATATAAACTTCATCATTAATTGTTCCATTCAGGAATGCAGTCTTAACATCCATTTTATGTATATTCCATCCCATCGATGTTGCCAAAGAGACCAATTATTGAATAGTTGTATACCTTGTTGTTGGAGAAAATGTATCTTTATAATCGATGCCTTATTGTTGAGAGAATTCCCTAGCCACAAATATTTCCTTATAATTGTCAATACTTCCATCTGCCGCATGTTTAATTTTTTACAGCCGCTTGGAAGTTACCACATACTTGTCTTCAGGCCTACGTATGGGCTCCCATACCCCATTCTTCATTATCAATTGGTATTTTTCGTTCATAGCATCTTTCTGTTCTTGATGATTGGAAGCTTCTTCAAAAGTGGATGGATCTTCTTCTATTAACTTAGTCATATATGTTACATACCCTGAATATATTTTGGGCTTCTTGCTTTCTTTAAATGTGTCTTTTGTTGCTCCATGACCCTCTACATCTAATATGGTTGATTTCAACCAATTAGGCCTCTTTCTAGTCTCAGGGATTACCAAAGTTTGTATAGGTTCAATGGGACCTTCATCTTCATGATTTGTTTCTTTTTACTCCCTAGTAACTTCCTCTTCAAATACTGAAAGTTCTTCATCATCATATTCCATAAGAAGATCTTTTGATTTCTTGAATGCAATACTTTCGTTAAATATCACATATTTACTGGCTTCTATTTGGTGTCCTTCTTTTATGTAGATCCTATAGGTCTTTCAGGAATTACTATAGCCAACAAATGTTCCCTTCATGCCTGATGGATCCAACTTCTTTCTCTTGTCCTTAAGTATATGAATATAAACAATACAAACAAAAATTTGAAGATGATATATGATTGGTTTCTTCCCAGTGAATACTTCTTCAGGAGTCAAGTTTTCTAGTGACCTATGGGGACTTATATTTTATATGTAAAAAATTGTTTTTGTTGCTTCACCCCACAAGAATTTCGGCAAATATTGATCATGTAGCATTTCTTTCACACTTTATTTAATGGATTGACTCTTTCATTCTACAACTCCATTTTGTTCGAGATTATATGGGACTATCAACTCCCTCTTAATACCAGAATCCTTACCGAAGGTTATAAGTTCACTGGAAGTATATTCTCCTCCATTATCATATCATAATATCTTGATCCTCCTTTTTGTAAGGTTCTCTACTTCAGCTTTGAATTCTTGAAATTTGATAAATACTTCATCCTTGGATTTCATTATGTAAACCCAAGTTTTCCAAGAGTGGTCATCTATAAATGTGACATAGTATAGATGAACTCCAAGTGATTTTGGAGTCATATTACCATAAACATAAGAATGAATAAGATACAAGATTTATTTTGACCTTGAAGCATTTCTTCCAAATGTTCTCTTGGTGTTCTTATCTAATGCACGTCCCTTGCAAACTCCTTCATGATATTCTTTCAGTTCAGGAATTCCATTTACTATGGTATTTAGGGTTGGCAATATTTTTTAGTGGAGATGACCAAATATTCTATGCCAAAATTCACATTGGATAACTTCAATGTGAGCCAAAGCTTGAGCGAGGGGAGTTATCAATCTATAGAGTCTTCCTTCATTAATCCCAATCATTCTAGCATCTTGTATGCTTGAGTTTTTACTCCATACTACAACCTTTCCATCAATGAATGCAACTCGATCACCCTTCTCTTCTAAGGATGAAATGGAAAGTAAATTCTTGTGCAGATTTGGAACAAATAATATATTGTAGAGATTAATGTTTCCTCGGTTTTTCCAACTAAATTGAAGTTGATACAATTCCTTTTATAGGGTAGCTTTTATTATCACCAAGTTCTATGGAATAAGAATATTGCCCCTTTAATAATGTCTTCAATTTCTTATGTTAACCAGTCATATGCCTTGATGATCGACTATCGACCACCCAAATATTCTCATCTTGAAATTTGTCAGTAAGTATTGAAAATAATCCTTCATCCTTTGTAGATGCCTTGGTCATTTCATTCTTAGAAGAAAATATGAGATCCCACACTTATTTTATGCCCTTCTTGAGTTGACTTGCCACCTTCATACACTTCTTTAGGAACTTCTTCAATGTAGTACGTATCTTCATTATGCCCTTAGTCAACCTTAGCTATGATACCATGCTGAGAAATATATAGGGCTAATGGGCCTTGGTATTGCATCAAGGATGTTGAAACTCCCAAGGCTTCTCAACCTGAATTATCAACTAGGGGTTCGTGCAAACTTAGAGGTGACTGTGTTATACGCACAGTAGGTTAAGTTCTACTCATGTCACCCTCGGTCATTAGATTAGATCAAGGCACACAGAGACCACTCCTCTAGCTAACTACAAAGATAATATCTATGAAATAATATCAAGGTTGCGAGGAAATAAACATGATTGTAACTACAAAAATGAAAATACCATTTATTAAATGTGAAGATTAAATTAAATTTATTGAAAGGAATAAACTATACTAGTTGAAAAAACAAATTATGCTACTTTGATTGCACACTTAATCAAATCACTGTCTACTTGCATGAATTATTAATCTAATTGCAACTCTCTTGAGAAAAATGAATTCAATCCATAATACATAACTGTGAAAAAAAACTAAGTCTAATCTACTTGTTGTTGTGTGTTTGCAGTGGAGGAAGGACAGAGCTAGAGTGGTTTTGGAGTCTCCTTAATCATGAAATTAAAGGTTGGGGACATTATTCAACTTCAAAATGCAAGATTCAAGGTCCTAAGGAAAATCTGGTTGGATCTAGACAGTGCTACAGGGTTGCTATAGGCATGCTACATGAGTGCTACATGAAGCCATGTTTTGCTACAGGAGTAGACCCAAGAGCTTTCTGAGGGAAAGGATGGTGTTATGAAGGTGGGGGAAGGTTGATCAAGGTAAATGAAGGGTGTGAGAGGCCTTTTATCAAGCCTAGCACCCCTTGGAGGCCTATCTTGCACAAAAGTGTATGCCCATGTGTTGAGGAGGTAAATCCCCTCTGCGGACAGAGGCGATCCCTACTAGCCCAGCAGGGGTCTAGCAACAAACAAACAATGCTATGACGCAAGCTCCTAGTTACGAAATGAAAGACTTGGGATAGGAGCCTACCTGGATTCCAACGCTAGATCTGAAGAAGAAGATGCTCCCGTCCTTCAGCCCTGGCAGATCACAATCCTTCCACGATCTCCGTGGACGAACACCTGCACACAGAAGAGACGAACAGATACATGCATAGGAACCAGCATACGTAACTAAATACCGGTCAGAAAAGATATTACTCGCATTAACATGATTGCAAAAGGAGTGGAACCATAATCATAGTCATCTATTAAAGTGATAAACGAATAGAAGTTACAACCGAGTTCTGACGTCGCAGCCTCCTTCGTACGGGTCTCCGGTTGTCCACGTCTTGCAAAGCTCGCCAAGGAAAGGGAAACCTCTCCAGAGTCTCGTAACAATGATCTCCTTGCTTAATGGGCCTTAAGGGAAAGAAGGGATTCTTTACAGCACAAAGGCACTTGGGAAATAGGGAGATGCAAAGCTTCAGCACTTCAAGACTAGCTTGCCATGGATCTGAGCAAGCTTTTATAGATGGGGAAGGAGGGAGTTGGGATCCCTATTATTATGGGATTGGCCCTATCAACAAGGAAGGTTCAATAGAAGGTGGCAAAACCACTTCCCTTCCATAGAACTCCTGCAGCCAAACCTCCCAACTCAAGATAGGCAATGGTTGTGAGTTTGTTTGAACTCAACTTCCGCCATCCATATTTAAAAAACAGTCCCTAAAATGGGTGGCGTGATTGCTGCTCTATGACAGAGCGCCAAGTGGCGCGACCTCTTTACAGGATTTCCCTGATTGGCGCGAGCACTGAATTGTCTACCCGCGCCAATGCAAAAAGAGCTGTTTTTCATGGATTTTGCAAGGAGATGTCTCAAGGGGAAATGAAGCTCATACTCAGAGGGATGCAATGATGATGTTTTCAATGCATGACAGTGTTCACAGGTCACATTATGGGTCCTCCATTGTGCGGGACGGGGAATGGTAGGGACGGTGACAAATTACTGTGTAACACCATGGTGTCCTTCATTGGTCTTGGAAGGACAATCACAAATGTGACAAAGCTTGAGAGTAGTATGAGATGTCTAGGAGGAGGGTGAAGATGCCTCAGTGAATTTGGATGAGTGTGTGACCCCTGCAATTCACTTGGTATCCCCTGCAGACCAACATTCAAAACATGTATCTATTGATCAATATTGCAGCGAGATAAATCAAGGTGGACAAGATGAGTTGAATTTTATTTCTTCAAGATATACTTTATCCTATAACATGCATCTAATTTGATTTCCAAATCAATGCTGCTAATATCTAAGTTATAGAAACTAAACATGAAAAATAATCTCAATCCAAAACTTAGTAATTTCCAATAAATCATAAACACATGTTTTTAGCTTATGTTGTAGAGTCTTCGACCACAGTTCCCACAAGAGAGGTGGTAGTCCAACCTGCAACTACAATTTTGCAACATGATCCCTACTTGAAAAAATAAAAAATAAATAAAAATCCTTGAACAGAAAAAAAATAAATAAATAAATAAATAATATAAAAAATAAAAAATAAAAAAATAAATAATAATAATAATAATACTAAATAAATAAATAAATAAAAATAAAAAATATCGGAGAGGGAATAAAGCCTCTAGTTTGGGCATAAACCCAAGGGTTTCAACCCTCCAAATCTAACTCATATGTAGGCCAATAGTAAGATTTCCATTAACAGAAAATAAGAGTCGTATACATCATATCAAAGATGAAAAAATTGCAGTGTCAAGTTCTTGGTTCCCAATAGGTATTCCTATATCCAACAAAAGTTTGAATCCTAATAAGCCCCTAGGCTTTTTTATTTATACAAAAAGTGGTTGAGGGGAAGCTCCCTTGGGAGTAGGACTACTTCCCTCAAAAATATTGAAATTGGTGGATCTAGTTCCTTTGGATCTTCACATGCACTTGAGTTCCCCGATTGTCAGTGGACTTCGAGCTATTGGTGAGAAATATTTGGTCACAAGTCAAGTTGGAGAGTTAATGTAGTGGAAAAGCCAACTATATTCTCTCTAGATGCCCCAAACGAGCCCCTACATAGTAAATATCTCCAAAAAAAATTATTTTGCCTGCATAATAACCACATTAGGCCACGAAATATGACAACACATTTTAATATCCCTATTAAGAACATTATGGTAAAAATGTAAATTAAAGTGAGAAAAAGAGAGTTTGAGAGTTGGAGGATAACATAATGGGCCTCAAAATGTAGCTATTTATGGGACCCATCATCACCCCCTATTGAAGGTGTTTCTCACCCTCTGAGAAACTCAGTCGCTGATGTGAAGTTCATTCATGCCCTGGTGGCCTCTCTGACATTCTAAGGAATCTCAGATGGTGTTCCTTCCTATGGATATAATCTTTTATTTTCTTCTATGTCTATCCACTCCTTTTGTTCTTCTGCATGGTCTCTTCTCTCTTGTAGGCCCAATAGTAAGGGAGGATTGATTTTAAGCCCTATCTAATTTATATTTAACCTTTGCATGACCCTTTTGTAGAGTGGGGTTCTCTCCAGGGCATTCCATAGTTTTCAGGAGAATGATACTCCCTGATTTTCAAACTGTGAGGTGGATCATGTCATCTCCTTTGGCAAGCTTGCAACCTTTCAGTACCTAACAACCTAAATGTGTCCTCGAAGTGGAGGATAACTTGTTCCTGCATTGCCATGGAGATGATGTTATGGCTAGTGATGACATCCCTAGGGCTCACTAACTATGCTCTGATGTATAAAGGCTTATTCTCTTCTTTGGTCATCACCCTATTCACTTCTCTAACTCTTGTTTCTTCATGGGTCAAACAAGAGTCTATTTCCATTAGTTGCATGTCCCCCAATCTTGAGTTAGGGTACCAAAATTTCATGCCTGTGAGGATCATATTATGCATATAAAACTCATCTACTTTGACTATGTCCTCAATACTTACCTTCTGACAAAAATCAATGAACTTCTTGTAGTCTTGGAAAGGTAGAGAGCCATATTGTGCTAATGTTTCTATCTAGAATTGCAACCACTGCTCCTTGAGGAAGATGGCATAGGACTTGGATGGATGTCTCCATTGTATGGATTCCATGGACAAACTTACTATGGTGGCAAGTTGTACCTCATTTTCCTGTAGTTTCTCCATTAGTTTCTTGTTTTATGTTTGTAGTACTCCTTCATGATTAAATCCCTTAGCCTTAAGTCATTAAAATCCTTACTCATTTAGTGCACTTTTTCCTCCATGAGGCCCACATCTTCTACCTTATTGGATCTTGAAATTTGCATCCATATATTAGTTTTCCTCTTTCCCCTTCCAACTCAAAGAAGAGTGTTATTGCAAATTTATTAGGTATAATCCTACCTCCCTCAAAAAATTTGTAGTAGGATCCAAGGTCAGGTTGTGGATTAGGCTCTTGCAGTTCTTGGATACCTTATTCTTCTCCTTTTGATGTGGCCACCCCTTCCTATATCATTTCATGTTACTCCTCAAGTAGTCCCTGTTTCTCCTATAGCAGCTTTATTATTGCTTATAGCTCCTCTGTTTTCTCCTACAACATAGCATCTTATGCCTCGAGCCTCTTATATGTGACTTCTCTAGTGTTGGGCCTCCCTGTGGGTGGAAAATGTTGTTTTTCCTTGCCTTTATGGGAGGTAACCTCCTTAAAACTCCCTTCACCAGGTCCCATTTCTTATTTTTTATTGTCTGACTCATCAATGGTGATGGGGACTATTGAAGGGGGTTGAGGTTTCCCTTCTTTGATCTTGTTGCTCTTTCTCTTTTTAAATTACAAGGGGTCTTTCCTAAGTTGTATTCCCTCGGGTTTTATAGGTGTGATAAGTGTGGCTAACTAGCATATCCCTCTTGTTCTATGGTTCCGAGTGAGAAGCTTATTTTCTTCCCTCGTCTTCTTGTCCTTTGGGATCTAAAGGGAACCTCATGTTTCTCTTCCTATGATCTTTGTTTCCCTTCCTTTGCTTACTTTGTTTTTTCTTTTTCTTCCTCTTATTCATATTTTTCTTCTTTATCTTCCTCTTCTTCCCTTTTTTTCTTTCTCTTCCTCCTCTTTCTTTTCTTCCCTACCCCCAGTACTAGGTTTTGGTGTCTCTTCTTGTTGTGTGGAGGTAGGGGCTTGTTTATCAATCAAATACTCCCTATCCATGTCCACATAGTCATCCCACAACACAAGGTTATTTATATGGATTAAGGTATTCGTTACAATGAGCTTGATGAGGCCATGATGGGCAATGTGTTGGTGCCTCCCTTCCCTCACTTTATAGCTCATTTCAATGATGGACTGTAAGAGGAAATGTGGAACACTGAGCCTGTTTGGAATTGGTAACTTTGTCTGGAACCTTAGCTCATAGAGCATCCTAAATTGATAGGAATACACAATTCTCAATCTCCCCTCACAGGATATGTACTTGAGGATGTGATAGCCTACTTCATCCCAAGGGTAAGGGAGGATCTCTCTTCTTAGTCCAATTTTGTCTTCAACAGGTTTCTCTTTATGGAGGAAGAATTTTTTCTTGATTGTGACATTAACTGACTTGTCCTCCTTTCCCCATCGAAATCCTAAGGGTATGGTGGTTACTATATTGACGAGATTTTAATTCAAATGGATGGAAGTCCTCTAACAACAGTGGCGGCATTGTCTTATCCCTAAGAATTGAGGACCATGGAAAATTCATGGGTTACCTCATCATCATACCCCTTTAATTGCTCAAATAACACATCCACTCATGTCTCAAAAAAATATCCCTAACAGGGGGATGTTGATGGATTATTTTGATTTTTGTGAATTCTCTTCGATTGAAACCTCCCCCCATGGCTCCTACTGCTCCTACCTTAAGTTATCTTAAGGGAATTTTCAATTTTTTCCTCTGAGCGGTCTCAAGTGCAGAAGTAGAGACAAGGTGGCTAATGTTTTTTCTTTTTGTGTCAAAGAAGGAAAAGGATGATACCCTTGACTATGGTAAAAAAATTCCTCTCCTCCTGCCCTGACTTCTTATGTGATGAAACAAATATTCAAGGGAAATTACTTGCACAAGGGTTTTCTATAGGATTCCTATAGCAAACAGAATTTTTTTATATGCAATTGTATGGAAAGTGAGGAAAAAGGAGGGAACTTACCCTTTTCAGGATGACTTCTATTTTTTATTGGGGGATTTGAGTAAAATTCCTAATGGCTTGGGCTCCCTTTATCCCCTGAATTCATCCCTATAGCACCTCCTATGTGTTCCTGTAGTAGTGGTATCCAGTCCTGTAGCACCTGCAAACTCAGCCTATATCAATTCAGTGGCAACCTAGGAAGAATCTGGTAGCATCTAGCTCATCCTTCGGTACCTTGATGGCCTTTTCCAAATGTTTCTTGGGAATGATCAAATGTGAAAGTGGAATCAAGCCTTGTACTATTGTTCCATTTTTGGTAATGGGCTCAGAGTGCTTTGATGACCCAGCCCTTACACGAATTACCTTTTTTAGTCGTTGTCCTCACTCCTCGTAATTATCACTCCCCCTATTATTAATTTTCCATGTTGCATGGGTGGTTGAGTAATATTCAATTTACTAGTCGAAGGTGTCCAAGTTTATTTGCCACCTACAACCCATAAAAAATCAATTCTCATTCATTAAACACATTTTTTTTACCATTATGTTCATAGGGAAGAGGTGAGGGGTTTCATACCTAAGCCTACCTGTGATGTCAAATTGTTGGAGGTGCATGCATGTGCTGAGATAATGATCAATAAACTATCCTCTGGAGGTGTTGAATTCCTTTGTTTTTCTTATGAACATGTCTTCACAACATGATTATGTAGTTGATTGATGAAGCCTTTATTCTATGCGGGTCTCTTTCCAGTGTTATGTTGTTGCTGGAATGCATAGGTGACCTTACAACTGCTCCTCAAGGATGGTGTGACTTCTCTAAACCTAAGGTATGGCCTCTTGATGCCTTAGGGTGGCCAAATATTCATTCTTGAGTTTCAAGGATCCTTGGTCTATGGCCTTATTGGATTTGTGCAGGTTGTTATATGACTGATCGATTTCCTATAGCATTCACCTAGTTCCTTCTTAAAACCTCATGCTACATTCAGATAAGTCATATTGGGCATAGGGAGAGGAACATAATATTCAGAAGATGGTGAAATTTTGTGACAAAAGAAAAAGGTGAAGGCAGAGTCCTATTTTTGTGTGTTTTCATATGGTTATAGGTGGAATCTTGAGGATGAAATTGGCTGAATGGAGTGGATGAGAGGCGAGGGAATTTGGGTGTGATTTTCTCAACATTTCCCAAATTAAAACATGACCTTTTGGCCTCTTTTTCCAAGTGGATCTCTCTCATGTAGCATTTCGGGTTGCTCCTGTAGCAGTTCAGGGTTAAAGTAAATTTCAATGCAATTTTTTTCTAAGGGATGGAGAGAGGTAGGGTGGTGGATGAATTATGATGAAAAATGAAATGGCTGGGCTAGGGGAATGGAGAAAGGGACTGTGGACTTTGTACCTTCAAATGGTGCTTCCTTGACTTCCTGGAGTCCTATAAAATAAAAATGTTAGCATCGTTTGTGTAAGGACTCCTCCTTGTGTTTTATTTATTTTTTCCTTTTTTCTATTTTTTTTTTATTTTTTAGACATGAAAATTTCATCTGGAGAGGTTTTCAACCTACATGCCTGCCATAGGTACCTCATAGGAGGTTTTCACCTGGGGATATTTTCATATTATTTCTCTTCTCTTCTTTTTTTTTTTTTTTCCTTTTTTATCTTAGGTTTCCTCGTAGAGGTTTTCAACCCTAGATTTGTCCTTACATGCCTCATGGAGGTTTTCATCTAGGCACCTTTATTCTTCTTTTTTCTTTTCAGAAACTTGGTGAGTTGAGGGTTGTGAGCCTCCCAATCACATTCAACTCCTTGTTGGTTGAAATATTAAACTCTTCTTTGGACAGAGGTATCTTGTAAAAATTTATCCTATAACCATTAACAAGCAAAGGGATACCTTCCTCATCAATAGTTTTGATTTGGATAGACCCATTCTCATGACATTTTTCAACTAGACAAGAGCCTAACCATATTTTCATTAATTTTCCTTTGAAATCTTTGAACATTGAGTCATACACAAGGGCCCAGTCACCTTCTTGAAAATCTTTCTCCCTAATGTGTTTGTCATGGAAAATCTTCCTATGTAGCTGGAATACCTCAGTGTGCAGGAGAGCTTGCATCATGAACTAATCTAAACCATTGAGTTGGGGCATCCTCTCTTGTTGTGTTGCATTGAGGTCCAAGTTTAACTGAGCTACCATCCTTAAGGTTTTGTATTAAAATTCAATGGAAAATGTGGCCTTCTTCCCATAGACTAATTCAAATGGGGTAAACCCAGTGGTGGCCTTCCAAGTGGTATTATAGGCCCAAGTGGCTGCTATAAATTTTCTTCCCAATCCTTTCTATTGCTACTAACAACCTTGGTCAGAATGTTCTCCAATGCTCTATTTTTGACCTCCAATTTCCCATTTTCTTGAGGGTTATAGGCAGTGAATGTCCTACGCTTGATGTGGTGTTGATTCATGAGGTCTTCGATCATATTTGAGGTGAATTGTGTCCCTTGATCAGTGAAAAGCTCTCTTGGAAAACCAATATTGTAGAAGATGTTCTCCCTCATAAACTCATCCACCTTCTGCTCATTTTTTTCCTTAACTGCCTTTGTTTCAACCCATTTAGTCAAGTAATCAATGCAAACAATTATATATGTGTCCTGGTGGGGGATCAATGGGCAGAATGAATTCCATTGCCTATTTCTAAAATGGATCTAGATTCACTTGAGGATATAAGGTAATTTCATCCATAGGTGGGTACCCATCCTTTCGCACTAATCACACCTCGTGGTGTACCTTCTTGCATCTTGATGTAGATTGGGCCAGTAGTAACCAGCTTGTAGAACTTTGAATGTTGTTATCTTAGAAACAAAGTGGCCTCCAAAAGGTCCATCATGGCATGCTGAGAGGATGTCTAAGACCTCCTCTTCCCTCACACATCTTCTCAAAATCTGATCTGGCCCCAACTTGAAAAGATTTCCCCCAATCCAAGTGAATCGGTATTTTTTGCTAATAATCTTTTTTTTATCCCTGGAGGATAGTTAGAAGGGAACTTCCCAACAGCCAAGTATTTTTTTATATCATCAAACCAAGGAGAGAGCACTAATATGGAAAATATGTGTAAATATTGGAGCTGGCCATCTACCATCTCCTCATTTCCTGCAAGCAAGGTCAGTATTGACAAGAAAGCTGCAACCATATTTTATTTCCCTAGCTTGTCAATAATAGTCAAATCACATTTTTGTAATAATAGCAACCATCTAATTATCCTAGCATTGACATCGGGTTTATTCACTAAATACTTAATGGTTGTATGATCAGTTTGGACAAAAGTTTGATATCCAATGATGTAGTGCCTAAACTTATTCAAAAAGTGTACTGCAACTAGGAGTTCATTTTCAATGACTGTATAATTTAGCTCATATTTAGAAAGGTTATTACTAATGAAATAGATAGCATAAGGCAATTTGTCTTCCACTTTTCCTAAGGCTTTCCCAACAAATTTATCTGATGCATATGTGTGTATATGGAAAGGCAGCCCAATTGGGACCTCTAAGGGGACAACTTTTCTTTTAGCACTTCAAAGGCCTCTTGACATTTTTTTTCTAGCAAAAATCAGAATCGGTAGTCAGTATCCCAAACAAGGGTGAAGCCAACTTACTAAAGTATTTAATTAACCTTCTATAATACCCAACCAATCCAAGGAATTTCCTTACATTTATTTTGTTTTGAGGGGTAGGGACCATTTTAATGATGGAAATTTTGTTGGGGTCAACTTGTATCCCTTCCTTGGATATGGAATGGCCAAGGACGATCCTTTCATTCATAAAAAATTCACATTTTTAAGGACTTAATGAGAGATTCATCTCAATGCATTTCTTCAATACCTTGAACAAGTTAGAAAGAGCTTCCTGGAAGTCACAACCATAAGCAGTGAATTCATCCATGTATATCTCAACGGTGTCATGAACAAGGTCAACAAAGATGCTCAAAACTACCCTCTAGAAAGTAGCAGGTGCATTACACAAACTGAATGGAAGGACCATATAGAAAAAGGTACGCCAAGGACATGGGAATGTGGTATTTTTTTGGTTCGTAGGGTTTATTTCTATCTGGTTGTACCCACTAAACCAATCTAGAAAGGAAAATAAACTATTTCCTGCAAATCCATACAGGACTTGGTTAATAAAAGGCAAAGGGAAGTGGTCCTTCTTTGTAGCCTTGTTAAGTTTTCGATAATCAACACAAATCCTCCACTTCTTATTTTTCTTGGGGACTATGATCAGGGGGGACCCACTTACTATCTGAAATGGGGTATATGAACCTTGCATCCATTAGCTTTTTCAACTCCTCTTTCAAATTGTCCTTAAGAGATGGATTCATCCTTCTCTGAGATTGGTGCACAGGCTTTCATCCCTCCCTGATGTAAATATGATGAGTACAAACCAAGGGATTCACACCTAACATCTCCTTATAATACCAAGCAAAACCATTTAAGTTTTGCCTCAAAACACTGCATAATTTTTTTTCCTTCTTGGATGAGAGGGATGGGTTGATCTTTAGAGTCCTAGATCGGCTAATCTCTACAACCTTGTCATGTTCTAAGTTAGGATCAACATATCACAAATAAATCTCAGAGTTACTCTCAGATTCCTTTATCAATTCATCAACATGCATGGTAGTGTGAGGTTGATTCTGTAAGATATGGTCAATATGGTCATCTTCATCAAGATGCCTCCCCCCTATGGCAGTGTCTAGTGTATAGAATGGGTAGAGGGATGTTTGGTAAAATTCTTCCTCTTCCCCATCCTCTAACCATAAGGGTAAGTGTTGGGCCATAATTATGAATTACGGATAAATAACGCTTCCCTAGAAAGGTGCTAGTCTAGAACACCAGGTGAAAGACTATACGACTATTTTTCCTAACTCAGAATAGATACACAGAGAGGATTGGAGGCTTACTTGATTAGTCGCTTCCAAATGGCTCATTTTGTCGCTTCTGTTGTAGCTTCAAATTCAAGAGGTTTTGTGTTGAATGCTTCATGTAAGAAAGAACACTGAAACTGCAGAAGATGCAATAATATAGATATCTATTCATGTTAGTTATCTAAATCAGTAAAGCATAAACCATATACATCAACCAAGATCTTGCAATATGGAAAATCAAAGCCAATACAGATTCATATAGGGAAAAATAAGCAGTATTATTTATTAATGATAGAAGGAGAGGTTACAAACAAATGAATGATTTGAAGTGACCCTTCCAGCAACGTTCCCAAGCCTCATCACAGTATAAATCTCTCCAGCAGTAGCTATACAAATCTAGCTCTCAATTGAAAATTCTCCAGCATTTCTCTACTCAAATTCGTCCTCCTCAAGCACTTAGATCTGTGTTCAATTTATAGATGAATTGTAGGTTTTTTATCAATCAATGACTTTCCAATAATAGGCAAGACATGTTTCCAGTCATGTATATTTCAAATAGACACTTAGACCCGAAGCTTGACACATGTGAACTCTTCTAGAAGGCACTGGCCAAGTGGAGATTCCAGAACAATGAGAATTTTTCTCCCAATGTGACCAACGCACCTGTGAATGTCGGGAAGTTCTTTGCAGAGCAGCCTTTCATGGGGCTACCTGCATATGCAATGCACTTAGGTCCCTTAGAGCTTGCATTGGTGAGCTCTCATATGCTATATAATAAGCTTCAAACCTTGGAAACCTTTGCTTGATGAAAGTCTTGCTTGGTTTGTCTTGTTATTTGTCTTAGGGCATGTAGCAACTGAAATGATAGGGAATGATAGACCCTTGATCATTGGTCCTGGAGATGATGCCCAGTTAACCAGGTCATTGGTAATGGTGCCCAAATTGACCTATAACAATTTCCCCCTAAAGCATGAGATCCAAATCATAAAAACATTTGATTGAGATGCTTTACACTGTGATGAGCCTGGAAACGAAGCGGAGTGGTCACCTGCATCAATATTATAGTACATTACATCATGATATATCATCTTTGATCATAATTGTTGAGGGTAGGCATTCCCATATTCAGCACATAAAACAATCTAATAACATGTACATAATTCATAAATTCGTCTTCATTAGAATGTTGCCCGGATGCAGACATGCCTACAGATATAGGCCCATGTTTGGATGACAATATGTAGGTAAGGTCACCGTATAGATGATGTGTACAACAATCTTGAAATTGCAGCACGGATGGATGAAACTAGATCCGATGTCTTCTTATCTCATTCACTCGATCATTCGGGTATAAGTCTAGCTATGCGAATATATGATTTGTAATCGAACATGGAAAGACATTGTTTGATTACCAGCCAATGATGTGAACTATTAACAAACGTGAGAGAACCACCATTAATGAAAATGGCCCTCAAGGTACTACTATACAGTTTGTAAGGCGTGAATAGATGATTTGATGTCGAACGCCAAACAAAATCTTTCGGTCAAAGGTCTGGAAGCGAGGATCTTATTGATGTTGTAACAAGCCTCATGGTACTAGAATCTGATGTTTCTAAGTGAACTTCCTGGATATTGATTTGTTTTCAACAGGAAGTCACCTTATTTCAAAACAGGAGATACTGATTTCGGAGACAAGGGTATGACTTGATATAGCAATTTTCAGGGATGACAGTCATGAAAATGAAGGTTTACGAGTATTGCAGAAGGCTGAGTTGTGAATCACTAGATGACTTCTCTTGAACATATCGGTGACATTGTGATGATTTGGAAGCATTGACCCAAAACCGAAGTGAAGGTATGATGAACCATAGGTGTGAATGAACCGTCAAGATGATTACCCAACCCAAACAGTCATGGACATGAAGTGAAAGAAGTGTCATGTTCAAAGGTGACTTGCTACCAAAAAGAAAATTTTTGCTCACTTTTCCCAAATTTTCCCTGGTCATTTGTTAACCAGTACCTCTTTATTTTTTAACAATCTTGAGGAGGATAACGTTTGCTTGATCTATAATTCAACCCTTCGGGCGAATAAACTATCGCTATTTAATAGTTTAACAAGTCTAGCGATGAATGAAACTCGATTATTTCCATGATCGACAAGCCCGTCACTATTTTATGTTTTAACGAGCTTAACATCAGTGATAGCTCGCTCCTTTTTCATATTTAGAGAGTTTGAAAAAGAGGACAAAAGAAAACTCCATAAGTATTTTTTCTTAAATTTGTCTCTCAGACCCGAAAAGGTGTAAAATAATATCTGAACGAACCTCTTTGGTCATGTTTAACCAAGGTATTCCTTTTGCATAAATAAACTATCTCAGTCCGGAAAAGGGTTAAACTTATACTAAGTAGATATCAATTCATTTACTTTAACGAGCTCGAAAAGACAAGTGCTTAGCAATATTTTCACATTATCGGAGTCTGAATCGAGCTGAAAGAAGACTCCAGGGGTTCCTTTTTCGCTATTATCAAAGCTCGAAAAAGAGATAAAAGTGCGCTTCAAATCCTCTTTCGTTTTTATCAAAGCTCGAAAAATAAGGAGGAAAATTATGCTTTGTGGTCAAGTCATTCTTTGAATACATCTGCATGACTAATCTGTTCATCAGTTGTATGTCATGTTTCAAAGCAACATCAAATGGATTAAAAATACCTGTTTCATGATAAAAAAACATAATAAAACCATAGTCATAGCAATAAATTCAATTTTCAAACAATTAAATGACTATAAAAAGTAGTTTCACTATTCATTTTTACTATTCCATAGTTAACATTTGCATTTTGGAGCTCTGAACCTGATTTTTCCCCCGAACTTCAGTCGTTGATTTCAGTCGTTTCTGTGGATGGATTTCATCGTCGTTTGATCCAGGTTAGTACCATGAACCTCCTCTTCCCTTTGGTATTCATTTCATCTCCATTTTCTGTATATTTTTAGGGTTTTAAGGCCCCTAGGATAAATTCTGCCCAAAATGAGGGCAACACACCCCTAAATGTCGATACCTATGTTGCATAGCAGGTATAGTGAAGGGTACCTGCATGTGCAACGCACTGTCTCAGCCCAGGGAGTGCGTTAGGTGCAATTCAAGTTTTTGGTTTTCATGTTGTGCCCAAAATTTGCCTAGTTTTTGCAATGAATGGAATCTAATGGATCTCATGGTTGTAATTCAGGTTTCCATTGGATTATAATGACGATTACATGGAGGGAAAGAGAACATGAAGAACAAGATATGATTTCCTTGAATGATCCAGGTACTGTAAGAGCCCTAAGATATTGTGGACTACTTAAGTACTTTAAATTGTCGGGAATAAGGCAACAAGAGTTCTTAGTTCGAGCATGGGATTCGGCGATAGAGGAATTTCACATTAAAAATCAAGTGGTTCCCATAACAGTTGAGGACTTGTATTTTCTCACAGGTTTGTTGAGGAGAGGTTTGCCCATTTCTCTCACAGGGTCTACCGTTGGAGGAGAGATAGTGAGGGATTATTTTATGCAGTATTTCTATCCAGGGGTAGAACCTAGCAAAGATGGAAAAATAAGCATACGGGATGTCAGGGATTTGCCTTTGAGAACCATCCTTTTCACGATCGCTAAACTTGCTAGCACCATTACACTACATGTAGCGAACAGATTGTATATGCAGTATGCACTAGAGTGTTTAGAGCCAACAGTATTCAACTGGTCTGAAGTTGTTCTATCTCAGATGAAGGAACAACTAAACAAAGCAAAGGGAGGAAGGAAGAATAATTTCAGTTATGGTTCAATCCTTATCTCCTTCTCTTTGGAACGAATTCCACCGATGCAGCCACAGCATGTAACACTGAATATATCTAGTCCTAGAGATCCTCAAATGCAGAGATGGGTAGAACTCATGGGTCGGCATGCAGGCCAATCAACCATTGTGTTCTCTACTGCATTCTTCGCCTAGTTCCGACAATAGATTGTCGCCATCGATGAGTACGCATACGCAGGCGTTGACTTCCGAGGAGATCCAGATTTAGTATTACCAGAAGGTGCTCAGCGGGATGCAATGGGTAAGAATTTTTTGACCATGTTTTTTAATTTTTCTAAGGTTTATACAATATTTTTGTGTTTTGATTTATTTCTAAGACTGAACTAAATGTTTGATGTAATGCAGATATCGGTCGTGTTCAACCAGTAGAGGAACCAGAGTGCGAATTAGATGCACCAGCAGAGAGGGTTGTCGGGAGAGCAGTCCTTCAGGACCTTGATATGGCTAAGACTCTAACTGAGCTTCAACAGCACATAGAGGGTTTGACCTTCGAAATTCCAGATTGTCGGGTTGAAGATTTACCCATGCGACTGCAGTGACACACTCTTGGGGTTCCTAACCGTTGGATGCAGTTGCTCTGTAGGATTTCTAGATCTATAGCATGAAACCATGAGCACCACTAGTTTATTTATGACATTTTGCATACATTTTGAGGTCAGATGACCAATGTGTCTTGGGCACAAATTTTGTAAAAACCTATAACTATCTATCTATATGATTTCAGAGTTTTTCCTATGTTTATTGTGCAATCCTATTCAATGATGTGAATGTTTTATTTACATATGTTGCAATGTCTGTATAAAACTTGATTAGCTAATGAATCAGTCAATGTGTTCAAATTTCTATAAATATGTTAATATTGAATGAAATCAAAATGTCTTTCCAAAATTTGAACTCTTAGGAACAATCTAAGAAGTGTTGGATTTCTAACAGTATAAACACTAGTAAGTTGTAATACCACAAGTTTTGAGTCTAACCTTATGATTATGTGGTTAATACAAAATGAAATGGCATCAGAGAGAAGTTTGATCAACGCGCTATGCTCAGTGATATTGTTCGTCGATCTAACAATACAAATCCCTTGAAAACTCACTAACTCGTCGTTCGGAGCGAAAATGGCCCACGCTGCAGAGGATAGATTTTGTGTACTATGACTACCACCATCAGCATATCCAACAAATGGTTCCGAAGATTCAGAAATCTGCAATGAAATTGTAAAGTGGATTACTAACGTCAAGAAAACTCTAAAAACAAATTAAGATAGTGAATGCAAATCAACAACATATATACAATATAATAAAAAAAAATACTACGCTCATGATTAAGCATAGTAACGTTTCAAATACAACCCATTTCTAGGTTGTGCCAATGGAATTCCATCGTAATCAACTAACTCGTAGGCACCCTTAGCAAGAACTCTTTTGACAATATAGGGGCCATGCCATAATGGCTTGAATTTCCTTGTACCTATATTACATCATCTTCTTGATCGTAAAGAAGGACCAAGTCGCCCTCTGAGTAGATGCGAGGCTGGACATTTTTGTCGTATTGCGCCTTTATACGTCTCTTATGCGCTTCGTTGGCCAATTGGGCTTCACAACATGTTTCATCAAGATGGATGAGGTTAAGGAGACGCGCTTCTTCTTCTGAGGTGTCAGGTAACAAGTCTATCAAAAGTTTTAACAATGATATTTCACATTGGATTAGAAAGATAGCTTCTATACCATACACCAATTGAAAAGGAGTTGCATTTCTCATCGAGGTTCGATACGCCCACAAGGCAGAGTACAGGATCAAATTCCAGTTCCTTTTACCGACTCCTATCATTCGTTAAAGCATTCATTTAAGAATTTTGTTAATAGCCTCAACTTGTCCATTTGATTGTGGATAATAAGGAGTAGAATTATCATGTGACAATCCTAACTTAGCAGTCAATTCAGACATCATGTGGTTGTGAAAATGCTTCCCATGATCTGTAAGTATGGCTTGTGGGACCCCAAACTGTGCAATAACGTGCTTAAAGAAAAACAATGTAGCTATTTGTCCTGTGTTGTTGAATGTAGGCATCGCTCCGGCCCATTTGGTAAAATAGTCGACTGCAACAATAATATAACCATGCCCCCTGGACGAAGGTGGGTTACAGGTCATGAAGTCAATACCCCATTTCATAAATGGTCCAGCAGAGACAACAGGATGCATTTGCGATGGTAGTTTGCGTATTTTACAATCAAAAATCTAGCATGCATGACAACTTCTGACTACAAGGATGCAATCTCGAAAAATAGTAGGCCAAAAGTAACCAGCATGGAGTATCTTCTGCGTAGTAACATATCCATATAAATTTCCACCACAAGCCCCAGCATGAAAATCATTTAACACTTTTTCGGCCTCCTCATGAGTGAGGCACCTCCTTAAAATGGTATCGACACCACGACGATAAAGTGTATCGCCGACGATCAGATAATCTTTAGCTTGATATCGAATACGTCGTTGTTCAGAGCGAGAGGTATTAGGTCAAAAAGTTTGAATTTGGAGCTAAATGATGAAATCCCCATACCAAGGATCATATGATCCAATCAGAAATAGAGAATCGTCAGGAATTGATGGTTTTGACATAGTTGCAGTGCTATCAGAGGGAAGGTCACAGAGAAGCTCAGCCAAAACTAAAGACTTATTTGACTTGGATTTGATGAATTCCAAATCAAATTCCTGCAAAATGACAATCCATTTTGAATATTTGCCCATTAGCAATTGACGTGATAAGATATAAGTCATGGGGTTTCAATTCAAAACTATTATTGTTTTTCGGAGCAGGATATAATGACGAAATCTTTAGACAGCTTGAACAACTGCCAACGCAAGATTTTCCACATACGAGTACTTAACTTCCGTATCATTGAGATCACAACTCGAATAATAGATCGGATGTTCAATTCCATCTTCTACTTGGACCAAAACCATAGCGATGGTCGTTTCAGCCGCGGCAATATATAGGAAATAATCATTTTTATAATTAACAGGCTACATTAATGACACTTAGACAAGAATGTCCTTTATAGCATCAAAAGAAACTTGCATAACTTGGTCCCAATGGAACGGAACCCCCTTTTTCAATAATCGAGTAAATACTTTAGCCATTTTGGCGTAGTTTGGAATGAACCTTCTCAGGAAGTTAGCCTTTCCTTGAATTTTATGTATCTGAAGTAAATTTGATGGTGCAGGCAAATCAATAATGGCCTATACCTTTAGTGGATCTATTCGAATTCCTTCTTTTGAGACTACGAATCCGAGCAATCGGCCAGAATCAACACAAAACACACATTTATGTGGATTGAGGCATATTTTTTAATGTCTGCAGCGTAAGAAAATGGCTCTTAAATGCATCAGGTGATCAGTCTGATTTCGTGAATGTGCTGGTAAATCATCTAGATATGGTTGAACAATGTTCTTGATGTCATTGAAAGCATAATCCATTGCTCTCTGAAAAGTTTCCCCAGTGTTCTTTAAACCAAAAGGAAGTTTCTTATATGCGAATGTGCCCCAGGGACAGATGAATTTTGTCTTATGTTGGTCATCTGGGCGGATATTGATTTGATTTTAGCCGGAAAATCCATCCACGAACGAAAATATTTCGCATCCAGCACAATCGTCAATAATCTGGTCAATAAAGGGAGTAGGATAGTTGCCTTTTGGACAAGCCATATTGACATCCCGATAATTGACGCACACTCTAATGGTTCCTTGTTTTTTCAGGACAGGAACGATATTGGAAACCCACTTAGTTAGCAGAATAGGGTAAATGAAACCAGCACGCAAAAGTTTTTCAACTTCTGCTTTGATGGCAGTGGCTTTCTTCGGATGAACAGAACGAAGTTGTTGGTGCACCGGTTTGACATCAAGATATATATTAATAGTGTGTTCAACTATACTAGTATCTATGCCTGGCATTTCCTCGTAAGACCGGGCGAATACGTCACGAAATTCACAAAATAAAGAGCGATATGAATCAAGTTCTGATGGGGAACAAGATACACCGACATGAATATTTTCTACAATGCCCGGTTTGGTCAAAATATCGATAGAAATCGTTTCTTCGATATAGGATAAATTTCGCTCGGAATCGATTGCATTAATTGGTAAAGAATTCGAAAAGAAAGTTTTGATGGATGGGTGATATAGTTCACTAAGATTGTTTTCTTCATAATCAGGAAGATGGGAACGATGATGATAATCTTCCCATGGTTCTCCTTCTGACATCATAGCTTCCAAAATATTTTCATCTGTCAAAAACTTTGAGGAAAATGGATCAAAGGGAGTACCAAAATCTAAGGAACGATCAACCCAAACACTCGGCGACGCTGATTTTAGATTTTCCACCTAAGCCAAATAGATTGATTGCTATGCCAGCTCAATAGGGTTGGGCGGTAAAAATTCATCCAACATAGAAATAACAAAATCACCTGTACTCTCCCTTAAGCCAGATAGAGTGGAAGAGATCATGTAGCGGGTCTCTATACTTGCAATTTTTGCCGAAGTCGCGGGCGGTGATAATGAAAAGGTTCCCATAAGAGTGGAATCCTTTAAGATTCCTACACCAATGTTCTGAATTTCTAGTTGGGGTAAGTGAACAAACAGAACACTTCCAATTACCTGTGAAGCAGAGGAAAAAAAGGATAATTGATTTATGACTGTGATTGTACCTTTATGTGGAAAGGCAATCATTCTAAAGTATGTAGAAACAATGGAAGTCATTGCATATACCCATGGTCTTCCAAGTAAAATATTATAGTCAAGGGGTCCATCAACAACCTCGACATCAATATTCATTGTTTTGCCCCCTAGTTCAACATGCAGGTTATTGATAATACCTCAAGGTTTATATGTTCTTCCATCAAAAGCCTTCAACGTTGTTGATGATTGTGATAATCATGACGAGCCAAGTGACTTCCAACAGTTTAGAGACATAATGCACGTAGATGCTCCCTCATCAATAATAGTGCGGTGAACAAGGTGATTGAGAACATTTACTTGTATGTATAATTCCAATTCTATTGGTAACTGCGGTACATAGCCCGTATGATTAAAGACGACAAGATTAGAATCAGTAGGATCAATTCCACCAATGGCTGACAATAAAGCCTGCTTCTGGGAGGGACGATTTTGTAATACCTCAAGAGCATACATAGCTAAAGGGGATTGAGCCAAATCTTCAACTATATTATAATTTTGTGCAGCTCTTTCTCAAGGATTATATGTCGATTTATGAATTACTCCCTTCGGTGGCTTAATTTTCAATTCAGGAATAACAGTAGGTGGTACTGATTTAGTAGATGGATTCGTTGTCGAGGTAGTAGGTTGATCAGTGGCCGGACTACCATAATCTTTATTCTGCATTGACACCAAAATATCTTGTGAAGGTTTTGTGGTGGATAACATTAACACTTGGGAGCTAGGAGCTGGATCCGTAGCTACCAAATTAGTGTCTGGACTTGGAAATGGGTCTGTCAACACAGCTAATGCATGGAAATCTTGATGATTTTTTAGAATTCAGCACGGTGAGGACAATCCCTGACAAAGTGTTCCTTGTTACAGATTATGCATGAATAATGAGGTTTTCATGGTCCAGAAATTTGATCAAATGATCTTTCCTACAGGTTAGAAGTTTGATTTTTCTTTGATTTCCCCTTTTTCTTACTTCCTGGTTGCTTGTCACTTTTGCCTCTGTCAAATGACACGACATTAATTTCGAAAGTAGGAGAAGGATCAGATGTAGTAGCGTGGTGTGTGTTTGCAGTGCCTATCAAGCCGTCTCCAGCATGAGATTCCTTCATTTGAGGAGGAACATTGAAATTAGATCGCGGCGCATTAGGAATTTTTTCATAGAGCATGTCGGACTGAGTGTAAATTAAGTCCAAATATTGGGCACAAGCGATAAATTGCTCTTCTGTGACGATGCCACCCTTAGCCACATCCTCAGTTATAGATGGTAACAGGGACTTAATGAACCATTCAGCAAGGAGCTCGGATCCGGAACAAATGTCTTAATCATTCGTCGAGGGTGACGCCACTCATTAATATGATCAAAAATGTGAGTAGCATTAGTCTGTTTTAAGTTGGTCAAGAGTTCCGTTCCAGTTTCGTATCTTATCAGAACTAGAAATGGTTCAAAAATACAGTAGCTAGGGCAGTGAAATTATCAAAAGAAGCTCTAGGTAACTCAATGTACCATTTAGCAGCCGGACCTGTAAGCATACGCTAGAAAAGACGTAGTCGAACAGAATCATCATTCAGGGAATTTGATGAAAACCATAAATGATAAGTCATGACATGAGTCAACACATCTTCTCTAGGGTTTCCATTGAATTTAGGAATATCAAAGGGTAATTTATGAGGTATCACTGGCCACCAAGGAGCATAATTTATAGGATCATTGGTTAACCGATTTAAATCTAGTAATTCCATGGTTGCAACAAAAGGAAATTGTCGATTAAGGTCAGGTTGAGCATAGCCAGGGTAAGATGGAATTGCTTAGGCAACAGACCTTTGAGCACCAGCATATGGAATCTGCTGCTGGTAACCCAGATAGGGGTTGTTTTGTGTAGCAAACGCTTGAGGATTCTGTTGACAAAAACTTGGATATGATACTTGTTGAAATGAAGTTTGAGGCATTTGCGCCTGAGGTTGCCAAGGGGTCTGTCCACCTATGTTATAACCCAAATTAGTATAACTTAGATTCGATTGATATGTATAACCAAGTTGCGTTTGTGACATCCCATAAAATTGTACACCAGCTTGAGAATAAATGATGCCTGATATAAGTTGTTGTAAATTAACCAAAGGATTTGGATTCTGTGGACCCAAAATTTGATGATATTGAGACGAAGAACCCACCTGATAAGGTTGATGTACAATATTTTGATTTTTTAATAGGGGTAGAGATGTATTAACAAGTGGTAATGAAGTGGGTGTAACAAGTTGAACCGGTTGATACGAATGTATAGTCGTTTGTGGTTGGATAGGAAGAGTGGGCTGCCATTGAAAAACATTCATGTCAACATTAGTTTGACCAAAAAGTGACGGAGTACTGTCATATTGGGTGACCAAATGTTTCCCCCCAGCATAAGGAGGATAATAAGATGGAAAATATTGTTCCCCTAATGTTAGGAGTCCAATTGATATCGTATTTAAAGGAAATGACCCAAAAGGACCGACTTGGTATTGCCCTGATGATGTATGTAATGAATCAAGTCATTCAGTACTAATGATAGGACTACCAGTTAAAATACCGGATGATGACATTGGTAAAGACCATGGTCTTGAAGATGCACCAAAGAAAGTGCTAGATAATGATTTGTAACCTGTTGGGACCGTAGGACCACCATGCAAATTTGACTCTAATGAAGTTGTGAACATCGACGAAGTAGCGAGGGTAGGAGCTGACGCAATTGGAACAGCAGACCCAACCGAATATGTTGGTTTAAACATGGTTGTTTGACCAAATGTATACCCTCGAAAATCGACAGGAGATTGAATGGGAATAGGATCAACAAAATCAGATGGAAATTATTGAGGAAAATACTGGTACAGGTAAATTTCCTCCCCAAAATGGGTTGGAGTTAAAGGTGTATCGTCTTGTGGGATTTCTTCAATCGCAATTAAACCAGGTGGAAGAACTTCACCGTCAGGACCAAAATATATTTCAGATGGTTGACTATGTGATATAGGAGTTTCAGTGGCTACAAAAGTTTGTGGGATGACCAAGGTTGGAACAACTTTCGGTTGTTCGACTTCTAGATTCAGATGTGCTAGCAAAGAAAAGATAGGATCTGGATCAAGTTTTGATTAAACAACGTCGGGTCCAGGAGGTATGGTCTCAGCGATTGAATGGATCGTGACCATGGGTAGCTGTGAAAACTCCATTTCGACAACAGTAGATGAACCAGGATCTGTGGAAACAAATTGAACTAACTCTGGATTATTGGAAAATGATGTTTCACCAGAGGTACGAATTATACTTGATTCGGGACATCGTGATCGCCTTCGCCTACCAGAAGTAACTTCTGGCATTAAAGGTGGTTTTAAAGCTAATCTACGCGAACGACGGGGGATAGGATTTTTTTCTTCCATGATTACTGATTTATTTTAACCAAAAAACAAATAAACAAAAAGAGGGTAATGCTAGGCAAAAGGGTTTACCAAGAAACTGTGAACTACAGAATACCTCCTGGCGAACCAAGAAGTACGGGTAGGTAATCTCCCCGAATGTTGTGTTCGGTGTATCAAAATTTCAAGGCGGCCGACTCAGTTCACTATGGATGGATAGCACCTAAAATTTGTCCTCCCAAATATACCCGAAGGTACATGGAGGCCTAAGTCTGTATTAGCATTGTCTGATGCGAAACCTCACAGTGAGAGCACCCCTTTATACTTATCGTACTGTAACACCGCCCGATATACCCGAAAGTTCGTGGATGAGCTATGATATACTTACGTACGTGGAGTGAGGTATCACACTCGTAATGTATCGCAGACAAGTTTACGACAGCTACTATGTTTTACGATGTTGGAACACGTCTCTAGCCTAGACATTCTAAATGTTATCATTATGGTTCCAATGCTTTGTTAGGTAAATTGAGATTAATTTTATGTTGATCTTGATTACAATTTTCCTTTCAAAGGTTCACCGCGATGATGTGTATGAAATTCCTAAAATGCAAGCTAAGAATGATAAAAAATCTTTCACTTTCAGCTTTTTGAATGAAAACTTAGCTACTAAGGGAAGAGAGAAAATATTTTTTGAGTAAACAAATCAATGAACAAAAAAAATCAATTAGCACAAACTAAATGCAGATTTCCTAATGTTCCTTTTGCAAAACACACATTATTCTACATGCAAATGCAAGTTTTTCTTTTCAGTTTCTTTAATGTTACAAATGCAGAAAAGAAACTAGGTGCACTAAATCAACAATTCAAATGTTTTTTACTTTCGAGAAATGAAGAATACAAACAAAAATTTCTCTTTTGAAGGAAAAACGAGGACTTCAACAACAATTTCACCTATTAAGGAAATGAATATTTTACGACAAGCAAATGATTCTTAATGCGACCATAAAAAGTACTTTGAAATCAACTTGTCAATGATAAAGAAAAACAATTTAAACAAACATTGAACAAATTTTCAGTCAAAGGAGGAAGAAGTATATAGAGTCACTAGTTAATATGAGAAGCAAACTTTTCAAAACACAGCAGAAAACAAACTGAAGAAAATTGCAAAGGCAAATTCAATGGAATTTGGGTGTTTTCAGGAGTCAACACAGTCTCCAAAGGGAGACAGTGCTCTGCAACACAGGCTAGGAAGGGAGACAGTGCTCTGCAAAGCACTATGTCCTGTCTAAGGGTGCATTGGGTGCAGTATAAAAAGAAAAATATTGTTTTTTAACTCACTGTCTTTGCTAATTTGGCTTTGAAAAAGTTAAAACTTGATGAGTAACAACTACTAGGTGGATAAACAAAGCAAATCAGAGGCTTAAACACCTAGAACTAAGAGAAATTCTCCCCAGTGGAGTTGCCAGTTTGTTGGGCCAGAATTCTGAATTACGGATAAATCACACTTCCCTAGAAAGTTGCTAGTCTAGAACAACAGGTGAAAGACTATACGACTATTTTTCCTAACTCAGAATAGATACACAGAGAGGATTGGAGGCTTACTTGATCAGTCGCTTCCAAATGGCTCCTTTTGTCGCTTCTATTACAGCTTCAAATTCAGGCGATTTTGTGTTGAATTCTTCCTGCAAGAAAGAACACTGAAACAACAGAAGATGCAATAATATAGATATCTATTCAAGTTAGTTAGCTAAATCAGTAAAGCATAAACCATATACATCAACCAAGATCTTTCAATATGGAAAATCAAAGCCAATACAGATGCATATAGGGAAAAATAAGCAGTATTCTTTATTGATGATAGAAGGAGAGGTTACAACCAAATGACTGATTTGAAGTGACCCTTACAGCAATGTTCCCAAGCCTCATCACAGTATAAATCTCTCCAGCAGCAGCTATACAAATCTAGCTCTCAATTGAAAATTCTCCATCATTTCTCTACTCAAATTCTTCCTCCTCAAGCACTTAGATATGTGCTCAATTTATAGATGAACTGTAGGTTGTTTAGCAATCAATGACTTTCCAATAATAGGCAAGACATGTTTCCAGTCATGTAGATTTCAAATGGACACTTGGATCTGAAGCTTGACACATGTGAACTCTTCTAGAAGGCACTGGCCAAGTCGAGATTTCGGAACAATGAGAATTTTGCTCACAATGTGACCAACGCACCTGTGAATGTCGGGAAGTGACCAACGCACCTGTGAATGTCGGGAAGTGCTTTGCAGGCAGCCTTGCATGGGGCCACCTGCATATGCAATGCACTTAGGCCCCTTAGAGCCTGCGTTGGTGAGCTCTCATATGCTATATAATAAGCTTCAAACCTTGGAAACCTTTTCTTGATGAAAGTCTTTCTTGATTTGTCTTGTTCTTTGTCTTAGGGCATGTAGCAACTGAAATGATAGGGAATGATAGATCCTTGATCATTGGTCCTGGAGATGATTCCCATTTAATCAGGTCATTGGGAATGGTGCCCAAATTGACCTATAACATTAAGTCGTGCTCACTAGAGGGTTTAGCAGGAAGATACAACATGTGTTATTTTTATAGATGTCCATTCTTGATGGTCATGTTCCCATCCCTACAGGTAATGTAAGCATCGAAAATGGCCAGCCAAGACCTTCCTAGGATGAGAGTATAGCCATTAAAATTGGTTTTGGGTTGGAGGAGAAGGAAAACATTGGAGTGCTCCCAGGAGTCAATGGAGACCTTTAAATCCTCAATAACTCCCTCGGGAGCTACTGTGGATCTATCTGCAAGTTACAATATTGTAGTGGTCTTCCTCAAGGCCTCTTGGAGATTGAAATTGAGAATGGTTTCATTGGCCATCACATTGACTGCAGCCCCAAGATTAGTCAAGGTATTAGGGGCCATAATGCCATCAATGCACACATCCACCACTGGGCTACCAGGATCCAAGTACTTTGGGAAGATTACCCTCACAAGCATCAAATCAGGAAATTTCTTAACAACATTGATAGTGGGGGTATCTCTTCTCCTTTTCCCATTCCTTTTGAAACACTCTTCCTTGATAAGCTTGTTGTAAATGGGGACATCTTTGATAGCCTAGAGAAGGGGTATTTTAACACACAAGTTCTTTATTTTTCCCAGATGTTATGCCTCTTCTATGGTGTTTTGTTTAGATTGGATCAACCTCTAAGGGTAAGGGGGTGATTTTGCTTAAGGGGCACTCTCCCCCTTCTCCTCTTCAAGCTCTTTGGGTGGAGAAGGTGGGTGAACATCTGGAAGTACCTTCCCAAACTGAAGTTTGATCTCTTGGATTTCCATTGCATAAACAGGATAGGATGTCTCCCCATTGTACATCTATTATGCCTGCTTATTGTTTGGTTTCATATTAGTTTAAGCAGGCAGTTGAGGTTTCTTAGGTTAGTTATGGTGAGGGATTTATGGTTGAGGTTGATGTGTATGCATTAAAATAGTAGGTTGGGTTATTTGAGGCCTCCACCCTTGTGAGTACTTGCCCCACTAAGTGGGTTGAGGTGGATATGGCTGGAAAGGAGGGTTGATAGGTTAATGAGGATATTAAGGAGGATAAGGCCAAGAAGGAGGCATGGGGAATGAAGGATGAGTGGAAGGGTGCCAAGGCTGGAAAGGTGCATTCTGATTTTTATTGTAAGGGGGATAAGGTGCACCTTGAATGCCCTGTTGATATATTCAATGACCTTAAGGCCTCCATTGATTAATGAAGCATAGTTGCTCCAAACCACCTTTTTCCCCTTGTTATACAACTTTCAAGCCTCACAAATAAGGGAATTTTTCTTTTGCATGGTTTTCCTCACAAATAGAGCAGACTTCTATGACATTCAATGGGAACTCATTCCTAATATGTCCCTTAGTGCATCTAGGGCAGAAGATAACTAGTGCTCTTTATGCTTCCTCTTGCTTCATTTTAAATTCCATAGTATCCATTTGTATGGAAATGGTATGCAAAAATTCACTCTTAAAATCTTCCAACATACTTCCTATCTCATGTTTGATGGCTGATGCAGAGGCAGATGAACTAACCAAGCCTTGCCTAGACCTGCCCTTTTTCCTAGCAGCCCTAGAGTGATTTCTAAATATTGTATTGATGTCATCATAAGGTAATTTATAGATATCTCCTCCAGACAACATGTTGAGGGTCCCCATTACATCCTCCTCGACCCCTCAAAAAAGAACCAACTTGAGTGACTCAGGGTCAAGGGTACAGTTAGCTCTCTTATAATTGAGTTGGAAACTTTGCTCACATTCCTCCAAATATTTTTCTGGTCCTAGGGTCATCCTAAACATTTCCTCCTTTTTTTTATTTGAACCTACAATAATCCATGTACTTTTCATTAAAGGTGTGTTTCATTTGGTCCCAGGTAGTGATGTTGCCTCTGGGAAAAGCCATAAACTAGCGCAAGGCTTCATCTTTGATGGTAGATGGAAACAACTTTAGCTTATGTTCATTAGAGGTATAGTCATAAATCCTACAAACAACAACAAATTCAAACATGAAGGTGTCATGGTATTCAAAGTTTATTCCATGGAAATGTGGAAGGACAGCAGGACATATATTCTTCATTCTGGCCTCCCCATTGGTTTATCTGATAGGAAAAATATCATTTTTTCGTCTTCATCCAGATGTGGGTTATCAAGGTGGGCTATTCTTCTCCTATGGGTTCCTCAAGAATTTTAGGTTCCTCACCTAGAGGTTTTTATAAATCCCTTGAGATAGAGAGGGAAGTTCACAGTCATCCAAGAAGAATGAAGGTTGTTTGCTTGAAAGGGTGGGTTTTTTTTATAGGAATTTTCCTTAACTATCCCTACTCCTACGAGGCATGAAAGAACTAACTCTATTTTTTGAATTTTTCTCTTTTCTCCATTTTTTGAAGATTTCAAACCAATAATACTGTTGCAAAATAGAAAGGGAAAAAACAATGAAATTCTAAGTAGAAACAACACCTACTTATACACCTCCCTGACAACAATGCCAAAAAGTGATGGGCCCTAGTATTTCATCAAGGATGATGCAACTCCCAAGGTGTCTCAACTTAAATTATCAACTCGGGGTTCATACAAACTTAGAGGTGACAATGTTATATACATAGTAGGTTCAGTTCTACTCATGTCACCCTTAGTCATTAGATCATATCAAGGCACACAGAGACCACTCCTCCGTCTAACTACAAAGAGAATTTCTATGAAAGCATAACAGGGTTGCAAGGAACTAAACATGATTCTAACTATGGGAATGAAAATACCATTCATTAAATGTGAATACTAATTGAAATTTCTTGAAAGGAACAGACTATACTAGTTGTAGAAACAAATTTTTTATTTGGATTACACACTTAATCAAATCACTATCTACTTGCATTAATCACTAATAGAATTGCAACTTGCTTGAGAAAAATAAATTTAGTCCAAAATAAATAACTCTAAAAAAAAAAAAAAAGATAAGTCTAATCTACTTGTTTTTGCGTGTTGGCAGTGGAGGAAAGATAGAGTTGGAGTGGTCTTGGAGTCTCCTTAATCATGAAATAAAAGGTTGGGGCCATTATTCAACTTCAAAATGCAAGAGTCAAGGTGCTAAGGAAAATCTGGTTGGATTTAGGGAGTGTTACAAAGCTTCTACAAGCGTGCTACAGGAGTGCTATAGGAAGCCCTATTTTGCTAGAGGAGTATAGTTGAAATTGGCAACAAGAAACATTGAAAATGGAATCCAGAAAATGGCACCCAGAAATGGCACCATATGAGGCTTCTGATTTAATTTTCCATTAATTAAATTGGAAGAGAAATTGTAATTTCATCTCATGACAACTTGTATTAGTTAACTAAGTCAGGAAGACTTAGTTAGCTTAGGAAATTCGAGTTAGAGGTCAAAGAGGAGGCATGTAGAGGACCTTCCATGATTTTAGGGGGTCCAGTTACAATTTTTTGCGAGTTGTAATTAGTTAACTCAATTAATTGAGTTAACTAAGAGATGAGCTAGTGATAGGTCCAGTGAAATAATTCTGATTTAATTCACAAGTAGTGATCAATCAGTTAACTGATAATTCACTATAAATAGTTGTTTCGTGTCATTTCTAAGGAGGTAGTGCTTGAGGACAACAGACTGAAGGAATTCATAGACAGTGATATTCCCGAGCCCACAATAGAAAATTCTCAACTTCTTGATGAATGGAAGAAGAAGGTAGTAAAGGCGAGAAGGATCTTGTTAGAAGGAGTTTGAGATCATTCTATCTCAAGTCTCCGTGGGAAGGCAACTCCATATGCTATGTGGAAGGCCTTGAAAGATATGTTTCAGAATAGCAGCGACCATAGGAATTTGGTGCTAAAAGACAAGCTTAGAAATATCAAGATGGAGTAGGGCGAGAAGATACCAAAATAATTGACAAATTTCATTCAATGTCGAGATGAGATTGGAAGTGTTGGTGTGATAGTAGCCCAGGATGATTTGGTGAGCCTAGCTCTTCTAGGCCTTCCCAAGAGATGATATAGTTACCAGGACTCTGTGAATGGGAGGGAGAATCTACCAGACTGGGAGCATTTGTGGTCCGACTTGGTAATAGAAGAGATAAGGTGGAGCACCAGAGACGGAACCTCTGACAAAGACAAAGAATAACATTTTGAATTTGTTGGAAAAGGAAAGAAGTCCCAAGGCAAATAGGGCAAGAGAGACTTTTCCAAGATCAAGTGTTTTCACTCTCACGAGCATGGGAAATATGCCTTGAATTGTCCACAGAAGAAGGCAAGCAAGAAGGAGCCTACAGTTGCAGCGGGTGAAGCGCTAGCTTCATAATTCGAGCTTGATTTTACTCTCATTGCATGCATGGAAAACATTGTAATGGGATGCTTGTTGTATCTATACATCAGTGCCTCGTTCCATATGATGGGGAATAGATATATATTTAGTGACTTGAAGGAGAAGGACCTCCAGCAGAACATAGAGTTTGGAGATGACAGGAGGTATAGCGCAACCAACATAGGTACATTTGCCTTTTATAGGGAGTCTGGCTCCCCTCTCAAACTGACAGATTTTTGTATGTTCCAGAAGTAAAGAAGAATATTTTCTCCTTAGCGGTATTGGAAGACCATGGTTATGATGTCATATTCAGAAAAGGAAAGGTTTTCCTTAGACACACCACCACGGGACGAGTGAGACATATTGGTGTAACAGTCAAGAACCTGTATGCTCTTAAGGTCGAAGATACACGTAAATATTTGAGGATCAAATCAGACGGTAGTGACTTGGTGGTTGAGAGGGAGCATTAATTTCCTCTCAACATGCAGCATCAGAATCAGTCTCAAAAAATTGTAGAGTAGCCACAATTGGAGAAGCAGAGAGGAGACCGAGTGGAGGCATCCACTCAAGCAGAGACCTCCATGAGGGGGAAATTTTGATCCATATGGGCAGAGGGAGCATATGCAGCCATACCTCTAGGTGAGAGGTGGGGCGATGCGAATACATAATCCCAAGAGAGTAAATTTTGGGCGAGATCCATTGAGATAGCTTGTCTCATGGATCAGGCCTCGCTACGAGGAGCCCACAATACACAATAGGAAGAAGGATCAGTAGGATTGATGCAGTTAGATGTCAGGAAGACATAAATCAAAGTGACAGATGTCAGATACTGGAGTGCATATCAAATTTGGCAGCAGTGCAGAGGGCTTAGATGTAGAGTTAGTAGCAGCATAGAGTTTCCAGTAGACAATGCAGTAGCTAGCAGCAGTCAGAGACTCTCATGATAGATGCATCATACTAATTCATTTATTTTTAGGCTATTCATTTTAAGGAGTTGTAGGAGAAAACAACCCTAGAGAATTGTTGCATCCAAAACATTCCAAAGGTACCATATTGGGATAGATTGAATTCCTTTCTTGTTGAGAGGGAGTTTTGAAATTGGAAACAAGAAACATTGAAAATGGAAACCAGAAATGGAACCATATGAGGCTTCTGATTTAATTTTCCCTTAATTAAATTAGAAGAGAAATTGCAATTTCATCACATGACATCTTGTATTAGTTAACTGAGTCAGGAAGACTTAGCTCAGGAAATGCATCTAACTGATCAATATTGCAACGATATAAATCAAGGTGGAAAATATTATTTGAATTTATTTCTTCAATATGTAATCTATCCTACAACATCCATCTAATCTAATTGTCAAATCAATGTTGTTAATATCTAAGCTATATAAACTAAACATGAAACAGAATCTCAATCCAAATCTTAGTAATTTCCAAGAAATCATAAACACGTGTTTTTGGCTTTTCTTGTAGAGTCTTTGACCACACTTCCCACAAGAGAGGTGGTAGTCCAACCTGCAACTAAAATTTTTCAATATGATCCCTACTTAAACAAATAAAAAAATAAAAATACTTAAACAAAGAACAAGAAAATAATATAGGATAGGGACTAAAGCCTATAAGTTGGGCCCAAACCCAAGGGTTTAATCCCTCTAAAGCTAATTCAAATGTAGGCCAACAGTAATATTTCCATTCATAGAAAATAAGAGTCGCATACAACATATCAAAGATGAAAATAGCAGTGTCAAGCTCTTGGCTCTCAATAGCTATTCTTATATCCAACAAAATTTTGAATCCTAATGAGCCCTTGGGCTTGTTTATTTATACAAAAAGTGGTTGAACGGAAACTCCCTTGGTAGGAGCAATACTTCCATCCAAAATCTCGAAATTGGTGGATCTAGTTCCTTTGGATCCTATATTCTCTCTAGATGCCTGCAAAGAGCTCCTGCATAGTAAATATCTCCAAAAATGTTTATTTGCGTGCATAATAACCACATTAGGCCACGAAATATGACAACACACTTTAATCTCCTTACTAAGCACTTTATGGCTAAAAATTTAAATTAATGTGAGAAAACGAGAGTTTAAGGGTTGTAGGATAGCATAATGGGCCTCAAAATTTACCTATTGATGGGACCCATCAAGGGAATAGTTAGAATGATTTCTCATTTCTTGATAACTTCTTGTGATCTCTTTTTCCTTTTTCTTACTTATTAGTTTCTTCATTTATTATTATGTTTGTATATCATCAAAAAAAACAAGAAGAACAATAGCACACAAGAACATAGAATTTAGGTTGCAAGCTAGGGCCAAAACCTCTCCACTTGAGAGGAAAACCCGCAAATCTCTTATCTTCTTATAGATTCTTCAATTGATGAATTCCAAGACCCCTATACCAATATCAATACCCTCCAATACCAATCCCAACCCTTTCAGATGGTGTGCTTCCTTTATCCAAGTCAAAACCAGTCAAATCTCTTCCTGCAACACAACTTCAACCCCCAACTTCAAAATTATGGCCTCTACTGAAGGTCTGAAAATTTTGGCCCTCCCAACAGTAGTTGTAGCCACATGTGTGAGCTTATTCGGGCCTCCCAAGGATTCTTCAGACCTTCACTTGGATTTCTCCTACTTTTGGTTCTTGAGGATGACCTAATGTGACCTTCGTTGACCTTCTTTCTATTCTTTCTTCAAGATAAAACTTCCAGAAGAAAAACTCTAGTCCAGCAATAGGATCTCTAGCCTTCCTTCGCAAGTGTGAAAGAGAAATGGCCCATAAACAAATCTTCTTCGTCCTCTTCCCTCTTTGTTTCCTTCTTGCTCTTCTTCTTCACTTGGATGAGTGAGTGATGAATGTATTCCAAGGAGGTCGAGTTCCCTCCTTTATATAGGCTTCTAAAGGTGCATGTGGCTTCTCAAAATAGGTTGACTTCCAATTTCCAGGTTTACTTGGCCTTGAAGGGTATTTTTAGACTTTTAAAGAGAAAAAAAAAAATTATTTACAAGTTACAATGCGTCTTATGGGGTCTTCAACTTATGACAATGATTGTTTTGACTCCTTGACCTAGGAAAATTTCTAGAAGCACTCAATGGGTGCTTGACTTCTCAAAATAACAGGCCCTGAGCATGAAACCCATGCTCCAAAAAATATTAATAATATTTTTTCTTTCATTTTACAATATACAAAAATCAAAAGTACATTTCATATTTATGAAGACCGAACCTAGTTACACATTTTTCAACACCTCGATAATTAATTTATAATCGTGTTAGCAAAGACACCTAACTATTTAGACGTAGGTGTAAATCTTAAATAATAAAGTAGTGATGAATAAATTAAAGAGAACTATATGTTATAAGTAGTGAATAAAATTATACCAGCTATGTGAATCCTAAAATTTATACACAAAACCCATCTTTCAATAGCCCTTTAACCATTATGTATAGAATAAAATTAACGGGAAATCGAAAAATATGCATCTGTTGGGACAAGGTTCCCTAACCTGCCTTTTTGTATAATTTTGTAATATTCGGTACTGCGTAGGGGTTTTTGGGTGGGTCAAAGCCCCTAATTTTTTGTAATGGGTTAAAGGGTAGCTCTAGGGTTCGCAAACCACGGTTTGCGGACCATAGGATAGCGAAGGCTACGATATTATAAATAGATAGATAGTTGGGTCTAGTAAGTAGGTAAGTCAGAAGATTGATGCTATGTGCAAATTTTTAAGATCTGTCTAGGTTTTTTTTAGTAAGGACTCTTGTAGGATGTGTGCACGAAGATCCTCAGTCCTGCTATGTACGGACCCCTCTAGGCTGTGTGCGCGGGTTGTGTTTGGGTTGTAAGTGGGTTTTTTATGCTAATGAATCTGGAATATAGTTGAAGTACCTTTGCATTATCTGGATTGATTGTGTTTACTGCTGAAGCACATATGTGATATTTATTTAAGCCGCGAATGTATCTGTGATCTGGAATTGGTTGCGATTATAATGTTCTGTGATGGTATTTGCTGATGCGAATGTATTGATCAGATATGTTAGTGATAATAGATTTTCTATGGTTATGTGTTGATTATATTGTTAAAAGAGTTGTGAATAGACTCATTCTATGCAAACCTAATAAGTTGCAACACATATCTGCCTTAAATTACCTACTCTCTCCCAGGGTGCAGAAACCTGGTTCCAGCACCCTCCCATGCTACTTCGGGTGAGACCTTGGCCTGCGCAAGTAGGTCATTGCCGAAAGGGCTAGTAATATAGGGGTTTGTTGGAAAACCTTAACCTCTGAACCTGTGTCAGGACCCCTCAAGCCAAAAAATGGTTTCGTTGCTGGGACCGGGAGAATTTTGAGAGAGAGATCAGGTAATGCCACGAGGCCATTGGAGACCTGAGAAAACAGAAATTGAAGACTGGTGTGAAAGACAGATTCAGGAATTTTCTGTAAAAGAGAATCACAGCACGAAGCTGACAGTTGAGAAGTGGAAGAATAAGTACATCTTCACTAAAGTTTATGAAATTTTCTTTGTAAATTTTGTGCACGAGCTTCAGGAGTGGTTAGCGAGGCTTATGGAATTTCAGATGTGTTGGAAGGACAATCAGGTTATGCAGTGGACACTGAAATTGATTCAAAAATTGGAGAAGACTGAAAACACGATCACCCATACGGTAGATCATTGGGTGGACAGTGTGCTAGGGGGATTTGTAATGGAATTTGTAGTTGAGCAGTTCGTATCCTATTCTGAGGCAGAGCGGAGGTTCTTCAAAGGTTTCAGAGGTAAGTTCTTGCGAACATTTCCATTGCTAATTAAAATATTACTGTGCAAAAAAGGTGTTCTGTGAAGCCACACCGAATGAATGACCTATGATCAGAGTGAAAGTACAACACGAAGTGGTAAGTACTACCGAACCAATTGAGAAGGGCATAGATCCATCTACAGTCCATTAAGAGAGTTGGTTGCGCACGTAGGAAATAGTCCTCCAGCTACACCACCTTGAAGTCAGCATAAGAGTAAGAAATCACCCACACCTCCGCCACCACCAGAAGAAGATATGGCCACACACATGAAGCTACCCACCTTCAAGGGTGTAGGAGATGAAGATATGGACCAATTTTGTTTTGTATCAGAATCAGTATGGACTATGCAGAATGCGGCTACCGATGTTGTAAAGAGAGCGCAGCTATCCCTCGCCTTTGGTATAAGGGCCTTGGACTTGTATATGGGGTACGTAGGCCAGTATGCGGATCCATATATTCAAGAGATTAAGAAAGCTTTAAAACATAAATTTTGGAAGCCTAAGTCCTACTCGCAGCTAGTAACTGACCTAGAAGACTTTAGACAGGGACCTACTGAATCTGTATGGGAAGCTGATCAGCAATTAAAGAAGGTCATCAGAGATGGGAAATTTCAGTATGATGATAGGTAGCACAAGGAATGGTTTATCGCTATGTTTCTACCTCACCTGCGCGGACCTATGGGACAGCAGGCGATTGAGACCAAGAGAAAGCCTTGGAAATTGCTATGAAACTAGAAGTTGCGCCAAGAGACGATGCCCAGTTTGGGGTGCAACAGATCTAGGGACAGCTGGAGGCAATGCACCTTGAAATCCAGAATCTACGAAAATAACAGGGGAAATAATCTAGCCCGGACATATGGTGCATAAGATTCAAGGCATCCGGCCACACCAAGGATCAGTGTCCTCTTCTAGCATACTACATGCATGCTGGGAGGCCCAACCCATTGCGTCCTAAAGAGGCTGCGGGACCAAGTGGTCTGATGTTGTGGTGCGCTGACTATCACGTAGCTGGACTACATGATACCAACCATTGCCCCCGTCTTGGTATGTATGTTCCAGAATTAAAGCAACAATGGTGTCGATTTTGCTCCTCTGTGGGACATGATGAGCATAACTGTCAGACCTATGACTTGATGATGAATCGAGGGAACCTATACAGGGTACATACTGACCCTTCTTCACCACTATCTCCCTCAGGGAGAGAAGTTTCCCCAGCAAGAGGAAGTGGAGGGGGAAGGGCTGGAGGCGCAAGTCGGGGAAGAGGGCAATTGATCTGTTACAATTGTGGAGAAATAGGGCTCTTCGCAAAGGGCTGTCCAAAACCTGCACAACAATCTTGCCGATATTGTAGACAATTGGATCACGTGATCGAAGATTGCACAGTACTAATATCAAAAATGCAGGAAAAACAGCAGATGCCAACGCAGAATGTGTATAGGGTTAAGGCGGAGCCACGCGATGAGGGACCAAGTATTAATTTCATAACGCGCAGTGGCATGGCTACTGGGGGACCTGAGGAGAAAGTTGCAGCTAAACCCCTTATCCGGAAGGCTGCTATCAAAAATGAAAGCTCGGATCTATAGAAGGATAAAGAAACCTTTGTCATAGCCTGCAAGGACTTTGCCAAGGATGAGGCATCCACCTCCAAGGCTCCAACAAAAATAAGATCGGATGACACATTTAAACCATTCCTACAAGCATGTATGAAGCTGCTACGCAACCAAAAGGCGATATAAAATCTTCAAATATTTATAGATAACTAGGCAGAAAGAACTGACCCTCCTACAGAGGTTAGAGATGTTCACAAGTTGTACAAGCACAAGAAGCGCACAGGGCAAGAGATGAGGCTAACAGCGCAAATCGGTGACTATGAAATAGATCAGGTCATCTTGGATCTGGGATTAGATGCAAACGTACAGCCTAAGCAAACATGGCAGCGGATGGGAGAACCTAAGCTGGAATGGTCCACTATACAGTTGCACATGGCTAACCAACAAAAAATCATACCATTAGGGAGGTTGTCAAAAATTATGGTAGATATCGCAAGAGTTAAGGTACTCACAGATTTTGAAGTCATTCAGATTGTGGAAGATGCGGACCCTTATCCTGCACTCCTAGGACTAGATTGGGTGATAGACATGGGAGGCATTATCAATCTAAAGAAAAGGAGCATGGTTTTCAAAAATGAGGGTACAAGGGTGATAGTCCCACTAGACCCTGCGGAAGGAGAGTGGTATATAGAACCGGTGCGCAAAGAAGAGGATGTGGATCACATTTATAAATTAACCGCTCAGGATGAGGATTGGGTCAATCCTACAGCTGATGGTGTGCTTTGCTGGGAAAAATATAGTGAATGCCTCTTTGACTCCGATGGGGAGATAGAAAATTGGCAGAATCGGTTAAATGATGTATCTGCGCTGCAATGTTTCACGATCACGAAAAGATTCCGATGTATCTCCTTATAGGTAAGAGAACTACCCTAATTTGATGGTTCTGGTAGTGTTAGAGATTTTCTACGAACATTTTAAGGCAAATTCCCAAGGGAACGAAGAATGTGGGCACTCAACCTAGCGATGCGCACAACCCCGGCACGGTGGTGGGAAACACATAAGGGAACATTCCAGGATTGGGAGGAATTTCGCGAGATGATGGTCCTACAATTTGAACCCCCGGTTCACCTGTGCATGAAGACTTTCCTTTCCCCAGGAGACCCATGCGAGCACTTGTCCGCATGGATGGAGGAATGGTGTGAAAGAACTATGGACGAATGGGTCCACTTGTTGATTCATGCCTTGGGGCCATTCCCCACCGCATGGTATTTAGATGCAGAACTACATCAGTGCACCTACCATTGGGAAACCCTAAAGGATGAGTTTTTAGGGATGTTCAGATTGATAGGTGGAACGGAGGTGCTCGACAAAGTCCTGTAGGATATAGATACCTTAGTATTTGATGAATCACGCCCTCGAGAAGCATATGGGCGCCAACGTGGGAGACGCAGATGCAGGATATTGTCAACTGTCGTAATTTGTAAATGGAGGAATGTGATGAAGACTTGTGAAATATCTCTATCCCGGAGTCAGAGGGAGAGCGCACAGTTGCTGGACCCCCACTGCAAACTATCGATGTGACTAAGCCTCTTAATTTGTGAGAAGTCAACATTGGAATGGAGGAGAAACCTAAGCTAGCTAAAATTGGGGACTACTGGGAGGATGATACTGTTGGAAGAGTCGCGAAACTCCTCACAGAATACTAGGACCTATTTCATACGAAATTCTCATAGCTCAAGGGGATTATAGGGGACCTAGGGGTCATGTGCATCACTTTAAAACCAGATGTGTGCCCTGTGAAGCAACGCCCTTATCAATTGAACCCCAAGTATAAGCAGAAATTCAGGGAAGAACTTGACAAAATGATAGCCGCAAGTATCTTCGAACCAGTCGAACAGTCAAATTAAGTAATTCCTATGGTGGTTCAGGAGAAAAATAGTAAAGGAGAGATATGGATTTGTGTTGACCTGCGCAAATTGAATGAATCTTGCGTACATGATACCTTTCCTACACCATTCTCAGATGAAATCCTGGATAGTGTAGGGGGGCAGGAAGCGTACTCGTTTACGGATGGGTTCTCGGGCTACCATTAGATCAGGATCGCACCTGAAGATCGCATTAAAACTACGTTCGCCACTGAATGGGGATCTTTCCAATACACTGTCATGTCATTTGGGCTCAAGAATGCCCCTACCATCTTTTCGCGGGTAGTGGTTGCAGTATTCGAGGAGTTCATCCACAAGTTTTTGGAGGTATATTTTTATGACTGGACCGTATTCAGGTTCATAAAAAAACACGTCTCAAACTTGTGCATGATGTTGGATGCCTGTCGAAAGCACCAAATTTCCTTGAATATTAAGAAGTGCATATTTTGCGTACCCTTTGGGATCTTTCTAGGCCACATAGTCTGTCGACAAGGATTTATGGTTGACCCCGCCAAGGTAGCAGTTATCATCAACCTGGCATACCCTACAACCGAGAAATATCTTTGCTTTATCCTTGGACATACAGGCTACTACAGGAAGTTCATTCAAGGGTACACGCTAATCACAGCACCCATGGAAAAGTTGCTAAAGAAGGATATTTCGTTTTTTGGGATGAGGAGTGTCAAAAGAGCTTAGAACTACTCAAGAAGAAGATGGTCTCTGTGCCTATCCTCATATTCCCTGACTAGGCGAGGCTTTTCCATGTTCATGTAGATGCATCAGGGATCGCCCTGGGATTTGTCCTTACACAGCCTGGGGAAGGAGACATCGACCATCCGGTTACATTTTCCAGTATAAAACTCTCTAGTGCGGACGCAACTACTCCACTACTGAGCAAGAGGGGATGACCATGGTATACGCCCTACAGAAATAATGGCATTACCTGTTGGGAGGGCACTTCAAGATGTTTACAGATCACTCAGCTTTGAAGTACCTAGTGAATAAGCCTGTGTTGGGGGGGAAGATTTGTCGATGGCTGCTGCTATTTCAAGAATATGACTTTGAGATTATTGTGAAGCCAGGGAAACTAAATGTCGAGCCAGACCACTTATCCCGAATTTAAAGTGGCGAAAAGCTGACCAAACTAGAAGAAGGACTTCCTGATGCATAGCTGTTTTCTATTAAGGTAGTTGATGCGCACCTCGCCGACATCATTCACTTCTTAACTACGGGAATGGCGCTTGCAGAGTATTCGGTACAACAGAAGAAAGAACGGGTAACCCACGCAGCGGATTTTACCATCATAGCGGGCCACCTGTATAAGTTGGGAGCTGATGAGGTGTTGTGAAGGTAATTTTTGGAGCATGAAAGGCATGCCATCTTAGCAGAAGACCACAGGAGCGTAGCAGGTGGTCACTACGCAGCGAAAGCAACGACGCAGAAGATCTTTAGAGTTGGGCTATGGTGGCCAGCACTGCATAGCGACTCTCATGACTATTGCAAAGCCTGTGACACATGCCAAAGGATAGGAAGGTCGTCAAGCAGAGACGAAATTCCCCTGCAACTGAAGATGGCCTGGCAAGTGTTTGACAAATGGGCCATCGACTTCATTGGGCCCATCAACCCGCCAGGGAAGAAGACAGGTATGCGCTACATCATCACTGCGACTGATTATGTAACCAAATGGGTCGAAGCACAAGCTGTGAAGGATTGCACTGCAGATACCACTACGCACTTCATTTTTGAACATATTCTAACTAGGTTTGGCTGCCCAAATATTTTGATGAGAGATAGAGGTACGCATTGTTAATGAAACAATACAAGCCTTGACTGAATAATTTTGAATCCACCATGTGAAAAGCACCCCATATCATCCACAGGCAAATGGAGTTGTAGAAGCTTTTAATAAAGTCTTGGAACATGCACTGACCAAGGTTTGTAATTTCGATCGTAGCGACTGGGACGTACGCATCCCGTCAGTCCTTTGGGCCTATCGAACCACCTGTAAGAAACTGACTGGGAAAACTCTGTTTCGGATGGTTTATGGAAAAGAGGTCATTATGCCCATGGAGTATATTGTTCCTAGCCTGCACATTGCATCCTTTACGAACATGGTGGAGCAGTTAGTCTAGCTCATGGCCTTGGAGGAAGATCGTTTCATTTCTAACTTCCATCAGCAAGTTCAGAAGGCTCGGGAAAAATCATGGCATGATCAACATATTTGACAAAAGATCTTTGCAAAAGGAGAATTAGTCCTGCTATACAATGGCTAGTTTGCAAAGCACCCGGGGAAGTTTCGTCAACACTGGCTAGGTCCCTATATGGTAAAATAAATTACTGATGGAAGAGTTGTTCAATTAGCCACACTGCGTGGTGATATGGTACCAGGATATGTTAATGGTATCCAAATCAAACCATACCGAATCAAATGACTTTATGGTCGAAGTAGCTGTATGGGGAGGAATGCGCGCAAGCAGGGGGACAAATGCAGGCAGGACCGTGGTATGCATAGGGATCCTTCACAGGTCTGGAAGCCCAAGGAGGTGCACTAGGAGCGCAGGGGTGCGCTAGGAGTGAAGGAGGTGCGCTGGGAGTGCAGGGGTAATATACAGATGTGAAAAATAGTTGTTGGAATAGTAAAACTGGGTAAAAAGAAAAATTTATCGTTGAAAGGAGCGGGCGGCTGGCAATTAATGAGGTGATTTCCAAACATTTTTTACCGTTTACTTGATGGTAAGTTTCTGATAAACCTCATCCAACCGTTGGTTGATCTCCAAGGCTATAAAAGCAGAAGGGTAGATCAAAAGGGGGTTTCGTAATAGTTTGTGCTTTGTGAAACTCTGTGACTATTGAGCTTTGTTAATGTTTGGGCGAGCTACTCCTTCTGATAGTATCAATCCTCAATTTATCTTCCGAGCGTGAATGATGGCAACTAATCCGGCTGAATCTTCGCAGATCATGGTCTCTACTGATGAGGTTGAAGAGTTCATCCCTAAGGTTGATGAGGTTGTCTCCTCACCATGCAAGGGAAATCAGGTAGAGAAGAAGAAGGGGAAGATAAAAGGCCAGGAATAAGGGTCGGTGGGGACTGCAAAATGGGCTGGGGTGAAGCCACGTACTTCCCCGCGAAACGTGAAATCCCCGCAAATGGTGCCCCAAGAACATTCACCTAACCCTTCAAAGAGACCTTTTTCTACTCAAGAAGAGACCTAGATTGTTGAACCAATAAGATAGCTACCACCCTATGTTCAGCCTCGTATGCCCTCAGTGCACACGCCTGAGAATATCGATGGGATGCATGCCTATCTACAGATGCCTCTGATTCCGGGAGAGGTGCCTATCATTGGAGACTCCTTTGGCAAGCTCCACATGGTCAAATTCGATGATCATGACCTGGCCAACCTGGAGGCCTTTCCAGATTTGGCACCAGAATTATATCTGGAAAGGGTATTGGAGGATGATGTACTGAAGGTAGTCCCTATGTCATGGGCAAGTGGATTGGCTGGATCCGGATTATTAAATCTACTGTGGATGCCTCATTTTTACCACTATAATGTCAGCAACCGACTTGTGCGACAGCTGCTAGCTCTGGTTCATGACGGCTGCTTGTGGATCCAAGACCGCATTCCCGTTGATGCGGCACTCATTCACCATATTACTGGTCTTCCCATGAAGGGGTTGAATCCCATGGAGCGCGTCGGAAAGAAATATGAGAAGCATATCACTGATAAGGTGCATGATTATTACCATGTTAAATGGAACACTAGGGGGTTCATGATCAGCACTATCAGTGACCCCGGTGTGGGCATGGGCACCTTGTTGTTAGCATGCAAGATGATGTGCAAATGCCATGTTGCCATGGTCCCTGCATATGTAATTCAGTTGGCTAGCCACTACGAGAAAGGGGCCTTCTTCAACTGGTCCCAATTCCTGTCCAATTAATTTCTGGAGAATGTGTGCCAAGACCAGGATCATGGAAGGGCATTCTGCTACTCCTGGTTGTTGCTCCTTATTGCACTGGTCACATGGGAAGCCCCAAAATATTTGGTCCTCCTTGAGCTCGAGCCAGATACGTGTGAAGGGGCGCGGTATGCAAATCTGTGGGATTCAAAGGATGAAAAGTGCATTAAAGATAATAAGGTCTTCTGGGTCCTATTTTAGAGCGGCCTCGTAGCTGCCATCCACTCCCGACCGCGTTTGTCACCAGAAATCTATGAAAATTACAAGAACATCGCAGCATTTCAAGTCACAATGCACAATGTGCATATCCGAGGCCGCAAGGATCCAGCATGGGTATCACTGCCATATATGGTTGCTGACGAGGAGATTGACCGCCTTATTGCTACTTGGCCTCCACACTGGAAACTAGGCTTCAAATCAGGTACGCAAGACACTGCAGGTACGAGCACCAAGAAGGTCACCCCTCCCAACACCACTAAAGAGACCAAAGGATAGGGAAATACTAGGATAGTTAAGGACTTTTTTTGGCTGGCTGATTTTCCCTTTGTTTGTTTCAGCTTTCTTAGCCATGGTGTTGACATTTTCTGCTATTTTCTTAGGGGTGTTTTCAGGTACTTTCCGAACAGCAGTATCTATTTGGTATTTCTTGGCTAAATCTAGGTATTTTTTGCTCCTAAGATCATATTTCTTATAGATTTCCATGATGGAAATTTCAAATCCCAAGCGGTAGTCTTCAGAATCCTCATAGTTAGTATCTGTTTGATCTGAGGAAAAGAAACCTTGTTCTTCTTCGATGATAAAAACATCATCTTCATTATCAGAACCTATTAGATTTATATGGTTGTCTTCAGGTTCTATAATTTCTCCTTCTTCCTCATCTACACAATTCTGTTGAAAGGGAGGTCTGATTTTTTGATCACTTTCCCTTGGTTTGATTTGAGGAATGTCTCTTTTGAAGTTCTGAGCTCTATTGATGTTCTGGGAATTAGCTTGGTTGTCCTTAGGAGATGTCTTTTCATTTAAGTTTATTATTTCTATCATTCTCTCCACAGTTCTCATTAGGTTGTCTATTTTAGAGTTAGATGAGGAGGTTGAGGGCATGGTTTCATATTTGTAGGTCACTCTCCTTTCCGATCTCAACCTAGCTCTTTTTTCAATTAAGTTTACCTCTGCACTAATAGCTGCTTTTTTCATTTCTTTTAAGGTTTTAGGGTCTCTTTCTCTCAATATGGGTCAAAACCTTCAGGGAATTTTACTAGTGCTAGCCCTTGTGGGGGTTTCATGTGAGGTGGGAGGGCATTATACACACTGTTAAACCTGGTGCAATAGTCTTGCACGCTTTCCCCTACATTCCTTTTAATATTGTTGTATTCAGACAGGATTTGGAGGGGATTTTTCTTGATTTCCCACTTGTTTATGAAATTATAGTAAAGGGAAGGGAGATCATGTATTGAATTAGGAGTTAATGCTTTGAACCATTTTTTGGCCTCTCCCCCTAAGCTTTGTGCAAAGATTCTCATCTTAATGGTTTCTTCTTCTATCTCCATGTAATCAAAAGCATCATTGATCCTATCTACATGTTATTGGGCAGTGATGGATTCAACCCCTGTGAAATGAGGGATCTTAGACTGATATTCAATTCGCAAAGGCACTAGGGGTTGAGGTAAGGCCAAGGGAGCATACCAAGCTACCATGTTGGGAATTAATGGAGGGTTTACAAGCGGAGGGTTGGTGAAATGAGATGTATGATGAAGCGGATTGGTTTGCACAGTGGTGGTATGGATGGGTGTGGTGGAACTACTTGGACCAACACACTGATTTTGAGTAGACTTGGTATGGAAAGAGTTGAAGTGATGGAGAAGCTGAAAGTCAGGAGGTGTGGAAGGAGAGGCTTATCTACTAAAACTCTGCTGCAAATCTAAGGGTTCAAGGTTAGTTTGGTCAATATCAGTTTGAGACCTGTTTCTGAAGAGGTTCCTGGTATGGTGCAAGTCAAACTAGGGATCTTGCAAAGCTATAAGATGTTCAGGTACAAAGCTTGCTCTACGGATGGTCCTAACAGTGGTTAAGTTTCCAGATCTAGAATTTTGCCACAAAATATTTTCTAGGCCATCAACTATGTTGGGAGGGTTTGGTTCCGGATGAGATCTGGTATTGATCCTATGTGAAGCCAGATTTCAAATTTCAAAATTCAAAGAGGCTGAAAGGTTTTAGTACTGTTTTCTTAAGGTTGTCCTCTCTTAATGCTTGGTAAATTCTTACAGTGTATAAGTGGGCTCAAAAACCTCCCAAGGTTGGTTTGGAACAAATCTAGGAAGTGAAATGATTTCTAATGAAGTAATAGGCCTATTGGAGGCTAGTGGAGTCACTAGGTGGATATTTTTTGTTGTTTTTAAGAATGTATGTTTATGGTCCACCACCAATAACTGACAATAAACGAATCTAAGGGTGTTTTGGGGTATTCCAAGTTTTATTTTATAGTTTTAATATTTGTAAGACTGTCCTATAATTGAGTCATCATTTTTCTAGGATGGTGAAACAAGTAGAGGCTACTCTATGGCTGATAGTTTGAGTTCTCAATGATTTCATAAGTGTATCTGAAGTCCTAAGGGGTATTTATTTTGTCACTAACATCAAAAGGTCCCATCGTGATCGCCAGAATGTTAATATGGCGATGAGGTGGCAGATTAATCACTGGATACTCTTTAACAAGGGATTCTGGAGTCCTAAGGGATACTTAGATTGTCACTAACTCAGAAGGTCCCACTGTGATCGCCAGAATGTTAGGGTCCCGTGATTTGGAAGATTGGTAGACCAAATGAAAAGGTAACATGGAACTAGTATTTGGGATCTTAGGACCTAACCTTCCTGGACACAGAGAGGGATCTCTCTATTGGGTGCAAAGGATGTGTTATTTTTTCTCTAGGGTTTTGATTTTAGGCTAGTTATTAAGTGTAGGGTTTGTTGATTGTTTTGGTTGGGTAAGATGATCAATTGGAATAGGTGGAGTGAGATTCTGTCAAAACCATTGGGCTATGGAGTCAATGAAGTCATGGGTGTCTAAATGATGAATCAGAGTGTGTTGCAGGGCCAATCTAGCAAGGTTAATGGATCCTTAAGGTAATGTGTGAGGTGTAGTGAACATCAAGTTTGGGAAAAACTAGGAGGTCTTAAATACATATAGTTAAAAGCTACAACTCATGAGGTAGATCAAACCATTAAGCTCAATGAACAATACTTAAACTGATAAATATCCAAGATAAACATTCCAGTGAAACATAGAAAGCATTAGAGCTTCTAACTTTAGTAAATTCACCTTCAGAATTTGGGAAAACATATAAGATAGCACAATAACTTAATCTATGAAGAGGGAACTCCTAAACATCATAAATAAAGCTATAAAGAACTCTGAAACAAGTTGGTAGGCATGGGCAAAGGGCAATATTGAACGAGACCTCTTTGACTTAACCTAGCAAACAATATTCCAAAGAAAGGTTTCAAGATAGAGTTTTGAAAGCTTCAAATAAGCAGGGCATACCATGAATCATACTTTTAAACTAGCATACTAACCATACATGAAACAAAACAAAAAAATTGGTGGACCTAAGGAGCAATCAATAATTCCTTAAGATTACCAAACAGAGGAAAACATCAAAGCTATAACAAACAGGAGGATTGAGGTGCCTCAAAGAGCATGTCTCAACCTATAATTTTCTGATTTATAGCAACCAAGAAGAATGAAACATAATGATAACAAGAAAACATTAACAAGTTAAGAAGACATCACCATTCACCAAGCTAAGGAATCATGCAAACAAGCCTCTCCATCATCAAGCCAAACAAGCCATTCATCAACTTCACAAAACCAATTTCTTCTTCAAGCTCATAAAACCATGTATGTTGCTCTTCAAACTCATAAAATTCCAAAAAAATAAATAGGGGCCTCATGCTCTATTTAGGGAGAAAAGGAGGACTAAAACCCTAAATATGGCAGGAAAATGTCAAATTTAACCATAAATGTCATTTATGGCCAAGAGACCATGCAAGGCCCAAGGCACATAATATCCTAAGAAATAAATGCCAAAATAACTATTTGCACCTAATTCTAGAGTGTTTTGCCTTAAAAAACTCAAAAATATCTATTTGCAATAAATGAGTGTGTTTTGTTGACTTTTGGTCCAAAACACACTAGACAGTCTCTGTGCGCAGCACCACTTCAGCAGAAAATAGGGTCTTTTGTGGCTGAGTTTTCGACCCCTTCCCGATGCCAGATTTGGCTCCGTGACGGCTCGTTGGAAAGCCTGACGAGTCTAATTTCTAGAAATGCTTGATTTTTCCTGAATGAGTGACATTTGGACGTCCAAAAAACATTTCTCCAAACACTGCTCTGTGCACAGCACCTTGCCTGAAAATGAGGCAGAAAGGTCAAATTTTTTATGTTTTTTGACCTTTTGGGGGGTCAAAACTACTCCAAGTGATCTGAAATTTGGTGAGAATATTGTTGGTGATGAGATGAATCCAAGAATATAAATTTTTCAAGCTGAGGATGCACCAAATTTGTGCGTAACACCTAGGGTTTTGCGCATAGAGGCCTCAAATTTTCAAAAAACACAAAATTTTTCTCAATTTGGCCCAAAATTTGTGGAGAGGTCCCTCAAGAGGTCTTGGACACCTATTTAGAAGCCTCAGCCAAAAATGCAAGGCTATCATGCTATTTTTCCCTTTTTAGGTTTTTTATCTCTGTGAGGGCTTCCTTCAGTTTGGCACAAGCAAGCATGTTTTTCCTTGCATAGTGCTTGGTTATTTTCTTCTGGAGAGAAAGGTCCATTTTCACCTTCTTGAAATTATTGTGCTCATCTTTGTAATACTAAATGACACCTTGTTCCATCTTAAAATCTCTTTCCCACTCCCTAAGTTGTGCATCTTTGGTTAAGAGTAGCAATCTGGTGGCCATCTCTTTGTCATCATTGTCACTGTCTAGATCAATGAATTGAGGTTCTTGAGAAGTTTTCTTGATTCTCTTACTTCTCCTCACCTTTACCTGCTGCTCACTTATTTCAACCTTTTCCTCGCCCTTGTCCAATGGCTTAATAGCTTGAGAAGAGATGGCCCTTTTCCTTTTTGAGGCAGCAAACACATCTCTCTTCCCTCTGTGATATGTGCATGTGAGAGGAGTGGAAATGGTAGTTTTGAATGTGCTTTCATCATTTCTTTGACCGTTGTTATTATTGTAACCAGTGTTTTCATTTTTTCCATTGCTTCCATGAGTCACCTCATGCCTCATTGGGTCACTTCTTTCTTGATTTTTAGCATCCTCATCATCATTATCTTCATTGTCTTCCATACTGCCATATTGGCCTTCAAATTGATCATCACCTTCCTCACTTTCCTCACTTTGACCTTGTTTGTCATAAAGGTATTTTTCTTCATGATCCTCTGGGCTATCTTCACTTTTATCATCATTGGGAGGCTGATTTGTGTCATGACATTAATGACAGCTATCATGACTGTCATGACTATCCCTTTTGATGTTTGTTTCTTCACTGACTGTATTATTAGTGTCATTGCCTTGGTCATTGCCTGCCTCTTCAAACTTTGTTTCAGCTTCATCATTTCCTTGTTCTTGATCTTCTATTTCCTCATCATTTCCCTCTGTTTCTTCAAGTTCATCATCTTCACTCATACGGTCACTATTTGCACTATGACTATGCTCATTTTCATGCTCATGCACATTTTTCTCTTGGTTGTCCTGTTCATTGCTAACTGTCATCCTCATTATTTTCTTCATTATCCTCTGTTTCTTCATCTTGCTCATTAGCAATACCTTTTTCTGTACTTGGGAGTGATTTATTTGTATCATCACTATCACTGTCTTTAATTTTATGACTTTCATGTTCATCTCTTTCTTGCTGGCTACCATCCTCATTATTTTCTTCATTATCCTCTGTGTCTGCCCCACTGTCTTCATTATTTCCATCATCATCATCTTGTTTCTCATTGACGTTGTCACCTCCTTGTTCCTCATTTAACTCTTCATCTGCCTTACTGTTTTCATCACTTCCATCATCATCTATTTGTTCCTCATTATCAATGTTATCATCTTCATTTGATGCATTAGGAGAAGAAGTAGGAGGTAAGTTTCCTTGTGGAGAAGACATAGGTGGAGGTGATGGAGGAGTGGAGGTAAGTGGGTGTGAAGTGGAAGGAAAATTTTGCTAAATGAAGGCTTGGGTATTTGCAAATACATCATGTGAGATAAAAACTTCCCAAGGAATTCCGTGCTACTCTAACTGGTGCAAAACAATCATCTTAACCAAGGAGTGGTGAAAAAGGCTTAGCATTTGGTGGGCATAACTCCTTTTCTTTACCACTGAAACCATTTTGTCAATGCTCCGTTAGAGATAGTATGGTAGGTTTAGCAATTTAACCCTGGTGAAGTGCATTAGCAACCTTGTGTGATGTGAATAAATCCTGGAGTACCTCCCCTCACAAGTGAAGTACTTGAGGATCTGCCTCATCAATAGGGCATATCTCTCTAGCAGGTGGGAGAAGGGGAAAACAGTCTTGCAGCCCTGTTGATGACTAGGTTTGAGGAAGGGCTCATAGTAGATTAAGTCCAATTTATTCTGCTTGAACCATCTCTCACCAATATCTGGCATTCTTGTGGCTTTAGAAATGGATTTGGATGATAATTCAAATTTTACTCCTGCTAGGTTGACCTGGTGGTTTTGTAGGTTGAGAATGAACAACCTAGTCAACTCTGAGTGGTTTTGGACCTGTTTAACCTTCCGAATAGAACTGATAGCATCCAACATCTTCAAAACATGCAAGGATCATGGGAGAAGAGGTGATTTTAATGGTATCTAAAGGCTCAAACCTTTCAACCCTTCCTCCCTTGTGTTTTGGCTTGATAGGCCTTTGGCCTTTATCACTACTGGTACTGATCTCTTCTCTAGACATGGTGGCTGATTATATCCTTGAACAAAATGGTTTTTAGCTTGGTTAGAGCTTTAGGTCTAGGGATGAAAAATGAGTGATGGTGAGGGAAGATTTTAGCAAATGGAGGCAAAACGAAGTAAGTATAGGAATGATTTCAGAGTTTATGAGGAGGCTTACTAGTACTGAGTTTCTTTACACCAATGACCACTTTCCAATTAGTAAATCCTTGCCCTAGAGGGTTAAATGATAGTTGGCCATGAAGACTAGGGGTTTTATCCAACTTAGGTTAGGGTTACTCTCTTTGATTATGAATGAAAAATTTTACTTAGAGGGTAAATAAAGTTACCACCAACCTTGCTTAACTCATGTAGGAGCCTGGGGCCAACCTTGAGGAGCAAAAAAAAAAAAAAAAATATTTTGGAAATTTTTGGGAAAATTTAGCCAAATTCCCTCTGTGCGTAGCACCACCCGACAGGTTGTTCCTGTCGGTCCTTCCCTATGCGTAGCGTTGGGTCGGGTCAGGCTGTTCGCAGGCCTTTGCGCAGCACCGGAGGGTTTGCGGGTGAGTCGGGTCAAACCTAGGTCTGTGTGTAGCACCTCTACCAGTGTGTAGCGCCTCCTCCTCTGTGCGTAGCGTAGTGTGTTTTAACACTGTCTCTGCCTCCCCTGTGCGTAGCGCCAACGACTCTGTGCGTAGCGCCTCCGTCGATGCGTAGTGCCTGAAAATTTCAACCAATTTTGCAGAAAACCTTAAAAATGATTTCAACGGCTCTCCTCTTCTTCTGCAAAGACACAAATGAGTTGGGGGCGAAGTAAAGAAGGCCTTTATACTCCCTTTTTGAAAAATATTTCATGATCAAACCCACTTTCTAAAGTTTTATTTCCTTCTCACTTTTTCGTTGTCTTTTTGGTCCGTTTTTCTTGTAAGTGGCAGAGTTCTAAAAATATGGCTTTTTGCCTTGCTGGAGCATTTTGATGTCTCCTCTCAGATTGCCAACCTCTTTAACAAGCTCAAACATGTGCCTCTTACCCATACTTGAAAACATGAGTCTTTTCTTGAAAGGCAAAGGTCATTTTGACAAATTTTTGATGAAAATAGGCAGACAGTGACATTAGTGCCCTTTTTTGAAGGTTTTCTTCCCTAAATCCCTTTCATGAATTTCAACACTTTTAAACAGCAAACTTGTGATCATTTTGATACTTTCACTTTGGAGTCTTCAGCTCTGCATATTTCATGCCTTTGATTGCTTGGTAGATATACTAAAAAGAATAATTTTGACCTTATTTCAACTGATGTTATGTCATGTTTTCCCTTTGAGACAGTGAAAAAAATTTGGTGTAAAAACCCTAGCAACAAGCATCAACAACTCCTTTAGTCTTTATATGTGCCATCATTGTGAGATATATTTAGGCTTGTTTAACCTTATCAATTTTCCTGTAGGTAACCATTTTGACAGTCCTGTAGAAGTGTCATTCATGGCTAGCTATCTTTTGCAGAATATATTGCTTATCCTAATTACCTCCTTAGACAATTTTACCTCATGCTTGCCTCCTTTGATCCTTTTTAAGACCTTTGATTGTACCTTTTGAAAACTCAGGCCTTTGTACTGATACTCTTTGCCTTTTTGTCCTTTTGGTGAGGTGGACTCAGTGCTTCTTTGTCAAACCTTTATAGGGCATCTTGAAACCCTTTGAATGCCATCTGCTATTATGAAGGAGGCTTTATCATCATTTCTTGACCAGTTTTGTCAATCTTCCCAAACTCTTAGGTTTCTAGGGCTGTTAGATAAAATTAAATAGTGTTGTCTTCTAAGTTCTCTAAAACTTCTCAAAACTCGTTTATCATTTCTAAAGAATCTTCAATGTGCACTTGATGGAGTGGAGGTGACCTTTGCCCTTATAGCCCCTGTATTGTTTCACTTGTTTGGCCTAATTAGACACAAACCCTAATTCTCTTCAAACTTAGGCCTTGTTGCCTTCTTCTTTTCTATTGATTCCTTCAGTAGTGATTTCATCCTATTACCTTACCTCTTTTCTAGGTTGATGGCCATTTGATCCTTTTGCAGAAATGTGAGCAAAGGGCAGCTGTCCCCTTGCAAGGTTTGTGTTTTTAGGCCAAAAGGGCCTTCCTTGAATGACCTCTTTGATCAGTTTTGGACAAATTCACTTGTCGTTTTCTTCTTCGAATGCAGTTTCTTCATACAGGAAAAAGAGATTTTTCAGGACACCAAATCCACCCTATGACTTATGAAACCCTAGGTGACCTAGTGGAAGGTTCCTTGGACTTGGCTTTTGGACTGAAACTTAGGATTTGGGGGTCATCAAATGTAAGATGGATTTTATGATAAACTGATGTATTTAAGATCCAAAATCTAATGTACTTGATTTATCTAAAGAGCCTACAGAGATATTTTTGAGGTCATCAATGCTTGGGGTATTTTGGAGAGATACAGTAGAGTTGTTTGATTGGTGGCCTTAGGTAGCAATGGAGGTTTAGGTGAAATAGAAACGGAGGATTTGGGTCAAAGGTGACAAGATACAGACAAAAATGAGTGGCATGAGCCCCTTGGGACTAGAAAGCAGAGCTTGACATGATGGAATGATGAAATAGTGAAAAATTAACTTTAAGGATGATGAAGGCAGTGAGATTTCTAGAACTCACAATGTTTATGAACTTTTTTTCTAGAAATCTAGGGCAATCATTTAGTCATCTATGAAGGCAAAAATTACTGATGACTAACAGTGGCTCCACTTGGGGAGGGCAGCTCCTTTTCAGGAGATGTCCATAACTTCAAATTTCTGGCTTTAGGGAGACCAGTGCCTCATCCATCAGGCAGATTTTTACCTCTTTTCTCTTGTTGATGCTTGCTTGAAGCTATGATCTCAATAATCTGAAAAATATGATTAGCTCAACTTCATCTCTACCTACCCAACCTACTTTCCTAACATTTTTTCTTCTTTGAGTGCATTTGGACTAGCCAACCCTTGACATTTTTTCTTTTGAAAGCAAAACAAACAATCTACTTCTATCTTATTTCTTCCCGGAGTTCAGATTATGCTAATGAAATCCTTTGATTCTCTACCTAGACTATTCAACTGTCAAGGTTAAACTGTTTGACAGGATTCATTCTCTAAGCTATAAACATGAAATTGAAAACATGGTTAAATCAGGATTAGACAATCTGACTTGCCATGAGCATTGTGGCATAAGAACAAGCTGCACACAAATGTTATTTTTGTACAACATAAGACTAGAAAAATCAGGGCTAGGATACATTGTTTTCTATTCATCCCTATTTTTCTCCTTGGTTCTATTTTAAGCATGTGGAAGCTTGAATAATTTGACCAACTATCTTTCACTAACTTATCAACAATAAATTTAAAACATGTTTCAACCATGATTAGGCTAGATGACTAAAACAAGACTTCTTTATGCACTAGTAGTGGTATTTAGGCTTACACACTTTCAGTAGTTCTATTTTTTGGGTATGGGGCTTTACCTCTTTTCAAATCTACCCTATTTTCTATTTTTTTATTATGTTTTTGTGTTTTTTCTCTTTATATCTTTTCATCAAACAGTGGTATGTACAATGAATGAGAAATTCCAACTAAGACTCTAAATGGCCATGGTATTTGATTACCCTGTCATCTACAGGATCATCCACCAATCCTTTTTCATTCATCTCTTGTAGATAAGGAACATGGCTATCTATTTTTGAGGGCATGGTACAGGATTTCTGCCAAAAATTTTCAAACATGCCAAGTTCTCCTTTATATTTCTTCTCTGAGTTTTGTTTCCAAACCTTGTTTATGTGAAAGAAAATGTTTAGGCAAAGAAGGCATTCTTCATCAGCTCCCAAACAAATGACCGTGTCATTAATTTATATCATAGTGAAAAAGTTGGTAACAGGTGCCATGGCCTCTTGGAAGGTGTCTTCAACATTCCTTATTCCAGGAAAAATTTATTCAAGCATGTAGTCGTTCCAAGGAACTTTGAAAAAATCTTTGTGTTGATTGATTTGAAGTGGTATCATCTCATGAAAACCTGAAACACTACCAATCAATGTCACCTTGTTAGAAATTTCTATTCTTGGCATAGGATGATTTATCTTGGGAAAAGGGTATTTGGACTCCATGGAGGGTTTGCCTAAGTGTCTAAAGTCCATACATAGTCTGCATCCTTTGGTTTTCTTTGTTAGTAATAGAATTTTCCCAATGGTTTCATAGTTCTTCTGGGAAAAAGGCCTCTTTTGAACAATGTCTATGCCATCAGGCTTTGAGCTTTTACTTATATATACAAGAGCATCCTGAAACTTCTTGCATAACCTTAAGTATTCGAGTTTTGTGAGTAATGACAAGGCTTTGGACAACATAATTACCTTGGGTCTTCTTAGGCTGCCTACATTGTATTCCTCTATATCAGTTTCGACAGACACCCCTTTAGGATTCATGGCAACATCAATGAGATTCAACAACTTTTTTGGAGGGAGAGAAATTTCTGATAATGAGGTGTCTAAATAAGGCAAAAACATAAGACTCCTTTGATTCAAAACTTCCAAGATTTGTGTTCTGTGAGGGCATCTTAGCATTTTGGGATAGGCAAAAGGGAAGGGTTGTGTTTCTGAGATTTTTCCTCCCTTTGAGCAACCTGATTCATATTTCAAACTGACCATTGGTTTTGAGGTTTCATTTTTAGTCTGTAGAAAGTCAAGTTTGATGTTGTCATCATGTGTTTGTTCAAGGCTGCTATAGTTCTGAATACTGAGTTCTTCGTGAGAAGACTGGTTTGGCTGTTGTAGTGTGTCTTGATATGTTTCAACTTCATATACCTGCTAATCAATATCTTCCTCATTATATAATATGAAAGAATCAAGATTTTAGTGAATAGAATAAAGAGGAGTATTTTCTGGCATATCCTAACTGTTAACCATATACTTCATATGTGACTCTCGTTATAATCTCCTTGTCTTATTGAAAACATGGATGGTAGCATAGGACATATCTAGTTGAAGGTTCCCCTGAAGCTTGGCTCCCCAAGATCTGGATAAAATCATGCCATACTTGGGAGGAATATCTGCCACTACTATGTCCATGACTAGATTCTTAGCAGGCACTTGTGCCAGGTTGATACAAAGGTCTGTTAGCCCCCTAATTTGTCCCATTTTTACTACTTTTCCCTTCCTAAATTATAACCATTTACCCCTGTTTCACCTCCTTTATGCACCCTCATCCTGCACCAGTCCAAGCATGGTGACATATTTTGTACAAACCTTTATTCGATTTAGCATTTATTAAATATTTATTACATGATTTATTACTTTTAAATTATTCTTTGTAACTTATCGATATATCCAATGTTGTTTGGTGGTTAGAATGCGTATTGTGATTGTTGATCCTAGTGCAGGATCGGATCCTGTACCGTTACCAGCATAGCAGATCTTCACGATGGATCTGAATCCTCTCGATCACCGCCTTGACTCAAGCAGTTTCTGCCACGACAGCACATAATCTGAAGGTAGCCAAAGATTAGATCCGTGAAGGGTGTAAGCTAAAGATTGGTTACGGCCAGTTTTGCAAAATCGTTTTATTTTGAAGATCGAACAATCTAAATTCTACATTTTTGTTATGAAGCAGTTGAACGATCTGTTTCGGCCTTCGGCCAACAGATCTATATAATGTAATTTGTAAATAAGACTTGGTAGTGAAATTTTTAGAGAATAGAGAAGAATAGAGAGGCGATAGTAGGTTATTTTATTATCGCCCAAATCTGGGCTGAACGTGTATTCACGCATGTATTTGCCTCAATGATCTAATAAAAAGGAATTTCGCCTCAGTTTCATGAATTGTGTTTTTATGGTTTGGTGATCAATTAAATCAAGTGCTGAGTAGCGTTTTTGCTTAAGAGGGAAACGCGCTAGTTAGCTAGGGCCCAGCCAACCCAACACGTTTTCCCCATTCTCTTCTTTCTGTAATTTATGTTTTATTGTCAAAGTGTGATTTATATTTTAGCTCATAAATTCCTGTCGGTGTGAAACGGATCCATTACGTGAAGCAAATAGAATTTATTTTCCTCCAATTTATTTTCCTGATATTTATTTTCCTGCAATTTACTTTCTTGCACTGATTTCGGATTGGCTTTCCCCGCTTGGTCCAAGCAGGAGAAATCATCCTGCACCAGTGCATGTTGGTGTGACATTTCTTTTCTGCAGTTTTGGTTGATTGGCTTTCCCGCCTGGTCCAAGCAGGAAACATACACCTGCACCAGCGCACGTTGGTGTGTTACAGCAAGTCTTTATTTACTTTCCGCAACTTTCTTTCATTGAATAATTATGACAGGATAGATGTTAATTTTTCTTTATTTATGCACTTTTTTAAATTCAGAAACATTTACTTTTCATATATGCAATCTAGTTTTATAGCAGAGTAACACTTGCGACAATTAAACAATCATTTCAAGAATCAAAAGCTAAGTGCAGGAAGCTCTGATTTGGTGCAAGAACTAGTTTCTTGTCACAAGATCTGAGTGCTCTGAACCTTGAACAGTTCAAGCCCTTGCATGAAGTAGAAAAACCTTCAGTAAAGACACAGTTTATACCTTCTACATATAACTCTGATCCTACACTAGTGCAGGACAGATTAATGCAAGAAGGAAATCTTCAAGGAAGCAGATTTAAAGGCCCATCTAATGAGACTGCTAAAGCACCTATGCTGAAGAGAAACACACTCTTAATAGTTAAGCATAATCAGCTAGAGTAATTGCCTTTTTATCTTTGATATCCTTTTCGCAAATGCATTCTTTCTTGTTTCAGTCTTAGATTATTTTGATGACTCAAGTTATCTTTTTCTTGTCTTGATTTGATTCTGCAATATTTCCTTCAAAGAAAGTAGGGATTTATATCAGAGAGATTCATACCATCTCTGGCATTGCCTGTGCTTCGTCTCTAAGTTTACGAATCCCCTGGGTTGAAAATTAAGTGTTGAGCAGTTTGCTTAAGTGTACTTCCTGCACCCAACAAGGTCCTTGATTAGGCCCAAAAATTTTACCCTACTCAAATCGAAGGAGTACAGGTCTTTGTAAGGTTTAGTTACTTTTATGCCTAAACTCTCCATTACAACTTTGGGCATGAGATTGTGAGAGGCACCGAAATCTAGCATGGCATTATGTAAGATTTTGTCATGTATGTTTAAGCTGATATAGAAATGGGGAATGGCTCCTTCCTGATACTTTCCTTCTATTTTGGGTCCAAACAACAACTCAGGTGTGTCATCAGCCAAGTGCAAAGTGTTAGCATCATTTCCTATGTTTAGTACCTTCAACATATGAGACCTATACATTGGTTGAGTAACCAGTTCAGTGAGGGGCATATTTATCTTTATTTTGGCAATCTCTCCCTCAAAATTAAAAGGTACTAGTTTTTTGGATATATTTACATCAGCTTTATCAGTGATGAACCTTTCCACATTTTTAATCTGATGATCCTGATTTGGAGCTTTAGACAAAATGGTTTTCTCAGGGTAACTTGTGGAGGTACTAGGATAGCTAAGGTCTTTGTTTGGCTGGCTGATTTTCCCTTTGTTTGTTTCATATTTCTTAGCCATGATGTTGACATTTTCTGTTGTTTTCTTAGGGGTGTTTTCAGGTACTTTCCGAACAACAGTATCTATTTGGTCTTTCTTGGCTGAATCTAGGTATTTTTTTCTCCTAAGATCATATTTCTTATGGATTTCCATGATGGCATTTTCAAATCCCAAGTGGTAGTCTTCATAATCCTCATAGTTAGTGTCTGTTTGATATGAGGAAAAGAAACCTTGTTCTTCTTCGGTGATAAAAACATCATCTTCATTATCAGAACCTATTAGATTCATATCGTTTTATTCAGGTTCTATAATTTCTCCTTCTTCCTCATCTACACAGTTTTGTTGAAAGGGAGGTCTGATTTGTTGATCACTTTCCCTTGGTTTGATTTGAGGAATGTCTCTTCTGAATTTCTGAGCTCTATTTCTATTCTGGGAATTAGCTTGGTTGTCCTTAGGAGGTGTATTTTCATTTAAGTTTATCCTTTCTATCATTCTCTCCACAGTTCTCATTAGGCTGTCTATTTTAGAGTTAGATGAGGAGGTTGAGGTCATGGTTTCATCTTTGTAGGTCACTCTCCTTTCCGATCTCAACCTAGCTCTTTTTTCAATTAATTTTACCTCTGCACTAATAGCTGCTTTTTTCATTTCTTCTAAGGTTTCAGGGTCTCTTTCTCTCAATTGGAAAGTCATGTCTGGGTCAAAGCCTTCAGGGAATTTTACTAGTGCTAGCCCTTGTGGGGGTTCATGTGAGGTGGGAGGGCATTATACACACTGTTAAACCTGGTGAAGTAGTCTTGCACACTTTCCCCTGCATTCAGTTTAATATTGTTGTATTCAGACAGTATTTGGAGGGGATTTTTCTTGATTTCCCACATGTTTATGAAAGTCTTGTAAAGGGAAGGGAGATCATGTATTGAATTAGGAGTTAATGCTTTGAACCATTTTTTGGCCTCTCCCCCTAAGCTTTGTGCAAATATTCTCATCTTAATGGTTTCTTCTTCTATCTCCATGTAATCAGAAGCAACATTGATCCTATCTACATGTTGTTGGGAAATCATGGATTCATCCCCTGTGAAATGAGGGATCTTAGACTGATAGTCATTTGGAAAAGGCACTAGGGGTTGAGGTAAGGCCAAGAGAGCATACCAAGCTGCCATGATGGGAATTAATGAAGGGTTTACAAGCGAAGGGTTGGCGAAATGAGATATATGATGAAGCAGAGTGGTTTGCACAGTGGTGGTATGGATGGGTGTGGTGGAAGTACTTGGACCAACAAAATGATTTTGAGTAGACTTGGTATGGAAAGAGTAGAAGTGATGGAGAAGTTGAAAGTCAGGCGGTGTGGAAGGAGAGGCTTCTCTACTAAAACTCTGCTGCAAATCTAAGGGTTCAAGGTTAGTTTGGTCAATATTAGTTTGAGACCTGTTTCTGAAGAGGTTCCTGGTATGGTGCAAGTCAAACTGGGGATATTGCAAAGATGTAAGATGTTCAGGTAAAAATCTTGCTCTATGGATGGTCCTAACAGTGGTTAAGTTTCCAGATCTAGAAGTTTGCCACAAAATATTTTCTAGGTCATCAACTATGTTGGGAGGGTTTGGGTCCAGATGAGATCTGGTACTGATCCTATGTGAAGCCAGATTTCAAATTTCAAAATTCAGAGAAGCTGAAAATTTTTAGGATTGTTTTCTTTAGGTTTTCCTCTCTTAATGCTTGGTAAATTCTTAAAATATATAACTGGGCTCAAAAACCTCCCAGGGTTGGTTTGGAACAAATCTAGGAAGTGAAATGATTTCTAATGAAGTAATAGGCCTACTAGAGGCTAGTAGAGTCGCCAGGTGGATATTTTTTGTTGCTTTTAAGAATGTATGTTTATGGTCAACCACCAATAACTGACAATAAACCAATCTCAGGGTTTTTTGGGGTTTTTTGAGTTTTATTTTCTAGTTTTAAGATTTTTAAGAGTGTCCTATAACTGAGTCATCATTTTGCTAGGATGGTGAAACAAATAGAGGCTACTTTATGGCTGATAGTTTGAGTTCTCAATGATTTTATAAGTGTATCTGAAGTCATAAGGGGTACTTGGTTTGTCACTAACATCAGAAGGTCCCACCGTGATCGCCAGAATGTTAATGTGGCTATGAGGTGGCAGATTAATCATGGGATACTCTTTAACAAGGGATTCTGGAGTCCTAAGGGATATTTAGATTGTCACTAACTCATAAGGTCCCACCGTGATCACTAGAAGCTTAGGGTCCCGTGATTTGGCAGATTGGTAGACCAAATGACAAGGTAACATGGAACCAGTCTTTTGGGTCCTAGGACCTAGCCTTCTTGGACTCAGAGAGGGATCTCTCTATTGGGTGCAAAGGATGTGTTATTTTTGCTCTAGCGTTTTGATTTTAGGCTAGTTATTAAGTGTAGGGTTAGTTGATTGTTTTGGTTGGGTAATATGGTCAAGTGGAATAGGTGGAGTGAGAATCTTTCAAAGCCATTGGGCTATGGAGTCAATGAATTCATGGGTGTCTGAATGATGAATCAAAGTGTGTTGCAGGGCCAATCTAGCAAGGTTAATGGATCCTTAAGGTAATGTGTGAGGTGTAGTTAACATCAAGTTTAGGAAAAACTAGGAGGTCTTAAATACATATAGTTTAAAGCTACAACTCATGAGGTAGAGAAAACCATTAAGCTCAATGAACAATAATTAAACTGATAAATATCCAAGATAAAAATTTCGGTGAAACATAGAAAGCATAAGAGCTTCTAACTTTATTAAATTCACCTTCAGAATTTGGGAAAACATATAAGATAGCACAATAACTTAATCTATGAAGAGGGAACTCCTAAACATCATAAATCAGGCTATAAAGAACTCTGAAACAAGTTGGTAGGAATGGGAAAAGGGCAAGATCGAACGAGACCTCTTTGACTTAACCTAGCAAACAATATTCCAAAGAAAGGTTTCAAGATAGAGTTTTGAAAGCTTCAAATAAGCAGGGCATACCATGAATCATACTTGTAAACTAGCATACTAACCATACATGAAACAAAAACAAGTTTTGGTGGACCTAAGGAGAAATCAAGAATTCCTTAATATTACCAAACAGAGGAAAACATCAAAGCTATAACAAACGGGAGGATTGAGGTGCCTCAAAGAGCATGTCTCAACCTATACTTTTCTGATTTATAGCAATCAAGAAGAATGAAACATAATGAGAACAAGAAAACATTAACAAGTTAAGAAGACATCACCATTCACCAAGCTAAGGAATCCTGCAAACAAGCCTATCCATCATCAAGCCAAACAAGCCATTCATCAACTTCACAAAACCAATTTCTTCTCCAAGCTCATAAAACCATGTATATTTCTCTTCAAGCTCATCAAATTCCAGCAAAATACATAGGGGCCTCATGCTCTATTTATAGAGCAAATGAGGACTAAAAACCTAAATATGGTAGGAAAATGTCAAATTTAACCATAAATGTCATTTATGGCCAAGAGACCATGCAAGGCCCAAGGCACATAATATCCTAAGAAATAAATCCCAAAATAACTATTTGCACCTAATTCTAGAGTGTTTTTCCTTAAAAAACTCAAAAATATATATTTGCAATAAATGAGTGTGTTTTGTTGACTTTTGGTCCAAAACACAGTAGAAAGTCTCTGTGTGCAACGCCACTTCAGCAGAAAATAGGGTCTTTTGTGGCTAAGTTTTGGACCCCTTCCCGATGCCGGATTTGGCTCCATGATGGCTCGCTAGAAAGCCTGATGAGTCTACTTTCCATAAATTCTTGATTTTTCCTGAATGAGTGCCATGTGGCTATCCAAAAAATATTTCTCCCAACACTGCTCGGTGCGTAGCACCTTGCCTAAAAATGAGGCAGAAAGGTCAAAATTTTGATGTTTTTTTACCTTTTGGGGGGTCAAAACTACTCCAAAAGATATAAAATTTGGTGAGCAGAGTGCTGGTGATGAGAGGAATCCAAGAATATAAATTTTTCAAGCTGAGGATGCACCAAATTTGTGCTTAGGGCCTAGGGTGGTGCGCACAGATGCCTCAAAATTTCAAAAAACACAAAATTTTGCTCAATTTGGCCCAAACTTTTTGGAGAGGTCCCTCAAGAGGTCTTGGACACCTTTTGAGAAGCCTCAGCAAAAAATCCAATTCTATCGTTCTCTTTTTCCCTTTTTATGTTTTTTAGCTCTATGAGGGCCTCCTTCAGTTTGGCACAAGCAAGCATGTTTTTCCTTGCATAGTGCTTGGTCATTTTCTTCTGGAGAGCAAGGTCCCTTTTCACCTTCTTGAAATGCTTGTGCTCATCTTTGTAATACTGAATGACACCTTGTGCCATCTCAAAATCTCTTTCCCACTCCCTAAGTTGTGCATCTTTGGCTAAGAGTAGCAATATGGTGGCCATCTCTTTGTCCTCATTGTCATTGTCTAGATCAATGAATTGAGGTTCTTGAGAATTTTTCTTGGTTATCTTACTTCTCCTCACCTTTACCTGTTGCTCACTTCTTTCAACCTTTTCCTTACCCTTGTCCAATGGCTTGATAGCTTGAGAAGAGATGGCCCTTTTCCTTTTTGAGGCAACAAACACATCTCTCTTCCCTCTGTGATATGTGCATGTGAAAGGAGTGACAATGGTAGTTTTGAATGTGCTTTCATCATTTTTTTGACCCTTGTTATTATATTCACCAACTTTTTCATTTTTTCCATTGCTTCCATGAGTCACCTCATGCCTCATTGGGTCATTTCTTTCTTGATTTTTAGCATCCTCATCATCATTGTCTTCACTGTCTTCCATACTGCCATATAGGCCTTCAAATTGATCATCACCTTCCTCACTTGCCTCACTTTGACCTTATTCCTCATAAAGGTATTTTTCTTCATGATCCTCTGGGCTATCTTCACTTTTATCATCATTAGGAGGCTGATTTGTGTTATGACAGTCATGACAGTTGTCATGACTGTCATGACAGCTGTCATGACTATCATGACACCTGTCATGACTATCATGACTATCCATTTTGTTGTTTGTTTCATCACTGATTGTATTATCAGTGTCATTGCCTTGGTCACTGCCTGCCTCTTCAAACTATGTTTTAGCTTCATCATTTCCTTGTTCTTGATCTTCTATTTCCTCATCATTTCCCTCTGTTTCTTAAAGTTCATCATCTTCACTCATACGGTCACTGTTTGCACTATGACTATGCTCACTGTCATGCTCATGCACATTTTTCTCTTGGTTGTCCTGTTCATTGTTGACTATCATCCTCATTATTTTCTTCATTATCCTCTGTTTCTTCATCTTGCTCATCAACAATACCTTTTTTTGTACTTGGGAGTGATTTATTTGTATCATCACTATCATTGTCTTTACTTTTATGACTGTCATGTTCATCTCTTTCTTGCTGACTGCTATCCTCATTATTTTCTTCATTATCCTCTGTATCTGCCCCACTGTCTTCATTATTTCCATCATCATCTTCTTGTTTTTCATTGCTGCTGTCACCTACTTGTTCCTCATTTAACTCTGCATCTACCTTACTATTTTCATCACTTCCATCATCATTTGTTTGTTCCTCATTATCAGTGTTATCATCTTCATTTGATGCATTAGGAGAAGAAGTAGGAGGTAAGTTTCCTTGTGGAGAAGGCATAGGTGGAGGTGATGGAGGAGTGGAGGTAAGTGGGTGTGAAGTGGAAGGCAAGATTTGTTGAATGAAGGCTTGGTGATTTGAAAATACATCATGTGAGATAAAAACTTCCCAAGGAATTCCCTGCTGCTCTAACTGGTGCAAAACAATCATCTTAACCAAGGAGTGGTGAAAAAGGCTTTGCATTTTGTGGGCATAACTCCTTTTCTTCACCACTGAAGCCATTTTTCCAATGCTCCCGTAGAGATAGTATGGTAGGTTTAGCAATTTAACCCTGGTGAAGTGCATTAGCAGCCTTATGTGATATGAATAAATCCTGGAGTACCTCCCCTCGCAAGTGAAGTACTTACTGAAGAGCTTGCAAAATTATCCACAGTATCATGAAACATATGTCAACATTTCGAATCCCAACAGGGATCCATCTTCAGGACAATGGAATGAAGAAATTTAAGAAGGGTCATAATACGCTGCCCTTCTTTCAATCTTCATTCTGCTTCTTTCGAGATAACAGATCTCTTCCCAGGAATCCCCTCATTCCATTTTCCTGAAGATGGATCCCTGTTGGGATTCGAAACGTTGACGTATGTTTCATGATACTGTGGATAATCTGGCAAGCTCTTTAGTAAAAAATAACCACAGGAAATTGAAAAGTGAAGTACTTGATGATCTGCCTCATCAGTAGGGCATATCTCTCTAGCAGGTGGGAGAAGGGGAAAATAGTCTTGCAACCCTGTTGATGACTAGGTTTGAGGAAGGGCTCCTAGTAGCTTAAGTCCAATTTCTTCTGCTTGAACCATCTCTCATCAATATCTGGCATTCCTGTGGCTTTAGAAATGGATTTGAAGGATAATTCAAATTTTACTCCTGCTAGGTTAACCTGGTGGTTTTGTAGGTTGAGAATGAACAACCTAGTCAACTCTGAGTGGTTTTGGACCTGTTTAACCTTGTCATAGAACTGATAGCATCCAACATCTTGAAAACATGCAAGGATCATGGGAGAAGAGGTGATTTGAATGGTATCTAAAGGCTCAAACCTGTTAACCCTTCCTCCCTTGTGTTTTGGCTTGATAGGCCTTTGGCCTTCATCACTACTGGTATTGATCTCTTCTCTAGACATGGTGGCTGATTATATCCTTGAACAAAACGGTTTTTAGCTTGGTGAGATCTTTAGGGCTAGGGATGAAAAATGAGTGATGGTGAGGGCAGATTTTAGCAAGTGGAGGCAAAACGAAGCAAGTATAGAAATGCTTTCAGAGTTTGTTAGGAGTCTTACTGGTACTGAGTGTCTTTACACCAATGACCACTTTCCAATTGGTAAATCCTTACCCTAGAGGGTTAAATGATAGTTGGCCATGAAGATTAGGGGTTTTAGCCAACTTATGTTAGGGTTGCTCTCTTTGATTATGAATGAAAAATATTACTTGGAGGGTAAATAAAGTGACCACCAACCTTGCTTAACTCATGCAGGAGCCTGGGGCCAACCTTGAGGAGCACAAAAAAAAAAAAAAAAAAAAATTATTTTGGCAATTTTTTGGCAAATTCAGCCAAATTCCCTCTGTGCATAGCACCACCCTATAGGTCGTTCCTATCGTGCCTTCCCTGTGCATAGTGTTGGCTCGAGTCGGGTTGTTGGCAAGCTTTTGCGCAGCGCCGGAGGGTTTGCGGGTGAGTCGGGCCGAACCTGGGGTTGTGTGTAGCGCCTCTGCCGGTGTGTAACGCCTCCTCCTCTGTGCGTAGCGTAGTGTGTTTTAACACTGTCTCTACCTCCCCTGTGTGCAGCACCGACGGCTCTGTGCGTAGTGCCTCCGTCGATGCATAGCGCCTAAAAATTTCAACCAATTTTGCAGAAAACCTTAAAAATGATTTCAACGGCTCTCCTCTTCTTCTGCAAAGACACAAATGAGTTGGGGGCGAAGTAAAGAAGGCCTTTATACTACCTTTTTGAAAAATATTTCATGATCAAACCCACTTTCTAAAGTTTTATTTCCTTCTCACTTTTTCACTGTCTTTTTGGTCCGTTTGTCCTGTAGGTGGCAGAGTTCTAAAAATATGGCCTTTTGCCTTGTTGGAGCATTTTGATGTCTCCTCTCAGACTAAAAACCTCTTTAACAAGCTCAAACATGTGCCTCTTACCCATACTTGAAAATATGAGTCTTTTCTTGAAAGGCAAAGGTCATTTTGACAAAGCTTTGATGAAAATAGGTAGAAAGTGACATTAGTGCCCTTTTTTGAAGGTTTTCTTCACTAAATCCCTTTCATGAATTTCAACACTTGTAAACAACAAACTTGTGATCATTTTGTTACTTTCGCTTTGGAGTCTTCAGCCCTACATCTTTCATGCCTTTGATTGCTTGGTGGATAGACTAAAAAGAATAATTTTGACCTTCTTTCAACTGATATTCTGTCATGTTTTCTCTTTGAGATAGTGAAAAACCTTTTGGTGTAAAAACCCTAGCAGCAAGCATCAACAACTCCTTTAGTCGTTATATGTGCCATCATTGTGAGATATATTTAGGCTTGTTTAACCTTATCAATTTTCCTGTAGGTAACCATTTTGACAGTCCTGCAGAAGTGTCATTCATGGCTAGCTATCTTTTGCAGAATATACTACTTATCCTGATTACCTCCTTAGGAAATTTTACCTCATGCTTGCCTCCTTTTATCCTTTTGAAGACCTCTGATTGTACCTTTTGAAAACTTAGGCCTTTGTACTGATACTCTTTGCCATTTTTTCCTTTTTGTGAGGTGGACTCATTGCTTCTTTTTCAAACCTTTAGAGGGCATCTTGAAACCCTTTGAATGCCATCCGCTATTATGAAGGAGGCTTTATCATCATTTCTTGACCAGTTTTGTCAATATTCCCAAACTATTAGGTTTTAGGATTGTTAGATAGAAGTAAATAGTGTTGTCTTCTAAGTTCTCTAAAACTTCTCAAAACTCATTTATCATTTCTAAAGAATATTCAATGTGCACTTGATGGAGTGGAGGTGACCTTTGCCCTTGTAGCCCCATTATTGTTTCACTTGTTTCTCCTAATCAGTCACAAACCCTTATTCTCTTCAAACTTAGGCCTTGCTGCCTTCTTCTTTGTTGTTGATGCCTTCAGTAGTGATTTCATCCTATTACCTTACCTCTTTTCTAGGTTGATGGCCATTTGATCCTTTTGCATAAATGTGAGCAAAGGGCAGTTGTCCCCTTGCAAGGTTTGTGTTTTTAGGCCAAAAGGGTCTTCCTTGAATGACCTCTTTGATCAGTTTTGGACAAAATCACTTGTCCCTTTCTTCTTCGAATGTAGTTTCTTCATACAGGAAAAACAAAGTTTTTAGGACACCAAATCCACCCTATGACTTATGAAACCCTAGGTAACCTAGTGGAAGGTTCCTTAGACTTGGATTTTGGACTAAAACTTAGGATTTGGGGGTCATCAAATGTAAGATGGAGTTTATGATAAACTAATGTATTGAAGATCCAATATCTAATGTACTTGATTTATCTAAAGAACCTACAGAGATATTTTTGAGGTCATCAATGCTTCGGGTATTTTGGAGAGATACAGTAGAGCTGTTTAATTGGTGGCCTTAGGTAGCAATGGGGGTTTAGGAAAAACAGAAACAAAGTATTTGGGTCAAAGGTGACAAGATACAGACAAAAATAAGTGGCATGAGCCCCTAATGGGTTGTCTAGGACTGGTAAGTAGAACTTGACAGGATGGAATGATGAAATAGTGAAAAATTATCTTTAAGGGTGATGAAGGCAGTGAGATTTCTAGAACTCACAATGTTTATGAAATTTTTTTCTAGAAATCTAGGGAAATCATTTAGTCATCTATGAAGGCAAAAATTATTGATGGTTAACAGCAGTCACCCTCACGTCAGAGGATAAATGGCTGGCTTTCGAAGAGTAGTAAAAGGCCACGGTCGCTGAACTCTAGTCTGAGCTCTGAGCTCTGCTTCTCAAAACCGACACCATGCAGACGAGTATGATTCAGACAAGGTTGCCCCCAGCATCAAGAAGTGAATTGATCAGCACAATGGAAAGCCGCCTCTACCCCCTTCCAGGTGCAGCATTCGTCCTAAGCCCACCTGCCTTAGGAGCATAAGTTCAGACCTGCGCAGAGCTATAATTGGATTTAGCTCGACTGTCGCACGAACCACTACAGGTCCTCCATGCATCCCTATTCGAGGAGATTCAACACAGAGACCATTGGGTGCACCAACAGCTCAGTACATTTGAGCAGATGATTGTGGAGAAAACCGCCGAGGTGTCCCAAGCACAGGTTGCATGCACCCTTGCCACCACGCAGTAGACCGAGCTAGAATGCCTAATCAGTAGGCTCTACGCAAATGTCACTAAGTATATCCCAGCTTCTGCTACCCCCTAGGCTAAGATTGAGGGGCTTTTCGCAGCACTAAAGGCTTTAAGGACTGAAATTCAAACTGTCAAGATGGAGATAGAACAGCAGATTGCTACCTTACAGGCCAAATTGTAGCTAGAGACTCCCCTCGAGGTAAGATCCCAGCGAGCTGCACTGGTCTCAGAGGCCACCAATACTATTACCGCTAAGATTTCTCAGGGCACAGAGTTGTTGGAGACAGCCATGCAGTTATGGTCCAAGGTACAGCATGACCCTCTGCTCCGTGATTTTACTCAATAGCTATGCCAAAAGGAGGAAGAGTTTGAACAGATCGAAGCTACTATGTCCACTTTGGTTCTAGCTTAGTGCCTAGTATGACTGCGTACCAACCACACACTTTGGGATGACATTGAAGATCTTTTTCACAAAAAGAAGGTTCTTAGCGACCACCTTAAGCCTTGGGCCGATGAAGCCCTCAAGCTCTCTCAGGAAGTGGATGTTGTGGTCAAACAACTGAACCAGAAATTGGAAAGTGTCACGGCTGCTACAGAAGGTCCAACTTCACAGAAGTTGGTGGATATTGCTCAAAATGCTACTGCGCAGAGAAAAGGAGTGCTACCCCCGCTGGTTGATGTGATCAAGCAGCTTTAGGCGAAGATGCAAATCCCACGGCCGCAATGACTCGGGACGAGTCACAAGATTGTGTTGGGGGCATGTCGGAACAGGGTTCCCTAGCCTGTGTTTTTGTATAATTTTGTAATGGTCGGTCCTGCGTAGGGGTTTTGGGGTGGGTCAAATCCCCTAATGTTTTGTAATGGGTTAAATGGTAGCTCTAGGGTCCAAAAACCAGGGTTTGCAGACCATAGGATAGCGAAGGCTATGATATTATAAATAGATAGATAGTTGGGTCTAGTAAGTAGGTAAGAAGATTCATGCTACGTGTGAATTGTTAAGAATTGTCTAGGTTGTTTTGGGTAAGGACTCCTACTGGCTATGTGTGCGGAGATCCTCAGTCCTGCTGTGTGCAGACCCCACTAGGCTGTGTGCGCGGGCTATGTTTAGGTTGTAAGTGGATTTTTGATGCTAATGAATGTGGAATATAGTTGAAGTACCTTTGTGTTATCTGGATTGATTGTGTTTACTGCTAAAGCGCATCTGTGATATTTATTTAAGCTGCAAATGTATCTGTGATCTGGAATTGGCTGCGATTATAATGTTCTGTGATGGTATTTTATGATGCGCACGTGGATGCGAATGTATTGATCAGATCTATTAGTGATAATAGCTTTGCTATTGTTATGTGTTGATTATATTGTTAAAAGAGTTGCGAATAGACTCATTCTATGTGAACCTAATACGCTGCAACACAGATCTGCGTTAAATTACCTACTCTCTCCCAGGGTGCGGAAACCTGGTTCCAACACCCTCCCATACTACTTCGGGTGAGACTTTGGCCTGTGCAAGTAGGTCATTGTCGAAAGGGCCAGTAGTATAGGTGTTTGTTAGCAAACCTTAACCTCTGAACCTGGGTCAGGACCACTCAAGCCAACAGCATCCATTATTTATACATTAATATAATGATACAAAGCATCCAACCCAACCAAAATAGCAATAACTCAATCCAAAAATAAATCCCAAACACGATAATCATCACTAAAATCTATAGTACACATGGAACATACATCTAAGTCCCAAAATTGTTGTCGAACAACTGTATTCATATTGTATTTTTTTTTAAGCTCGATACAAGGAAAAAAAACTATGTTACAATTTGATAGGATTTGAAAATTTGAAAGAGGGAAAACACAATGCAAAAATTAGTATTGCATGAGCAAGCATGACATAACATAATGAGCTTGTTGGAATTTTTTATAGACCTCATGCACCTAAAAACATGTAAAAAGAAACATATAATATGGATCAAAGGAAAGGAATGTTAAACATAATTTATTTGTTGTAAAAAAACATCAAACAATGATAAATATTATAGTGTGAAATATTTTTAATCATAACAAATGGCATAAAAGCAGTTAATAGCATTGGGTACGAAATCATGCAAGAAAGTACAAATGCCTGAAAGTAATTATGCAGAGTAGTGCACATGTGGAACAACTATTGTACAGGATGTACGTGTACCAAAGAATTTTGTGGAGGTAGGAATGTGTATGAACATGCAGAAGTGAGGATGTGTACCGAAGTGGAAGTGTTGTGCTGCAGAATAATGTGCAAAGCCAAAGAATGTGTGGAAGCAAGGCATTAGGCAATCTAAATTCTATGTGGAAGTAAAACATGTGTGAAGGTAAAGGGTTAACTATTAGTTGAATCCTTCCAAAATATTGCAGAAATATGAAGAAGTTTGGTCTGACACCTAATTGATGCATGCAACACAAACATTAATTAGTTAATTAGAATAATTTACTAAATTTGGTTTAAATTCACATTAATTAGTTAATTAGAATAATTTACTAAATTTGACTATTTGCATAAAAACTAAGAGTAAAGTCAATAATCACAGTCTCCCTCATTTGGTAATGTCTATAGGTCATTGATATAAGTCTCCTTGTTTTAAAAATCTTAGACAACAACCAGTATAACTACAGTAGCAAGAACTAAATCCATATTTAAATCATAATCATCATAACCATGATTAAAATTAATACTACCCATGGAACACATATCTTATACCCAAAACTCCTATCGAATATTTATTTTCATAGTGATCAATAATAGCACATTAGATATAATATAGAAGTTGAAAGCAAAACCTCACCCAACTCAGGATCAATTAATGTTTTTTTGTCGATGCCATAAAATTTAGACCTATAAAATATTTGATGAAAAATTTTATCTCATAATTCTACATAACATTGGTATATATACTCAAAATTAGAGCGAAGTAATCAAACGACAAAAGAACGAGACATGGTTACCACCAAAGCACTAAAAATAGAGTTGAAGACAAACTTTGGAACCCCTTATTTACAAAGATCAACATTTTTATCCTAGAGGTTGCTCATATTGGCAGTGAGAATCTTTTGCCACCTCATCCACTATGTTGTTCTTGGACATTCCCTTCTTAAATATTTTTCATTCCATTCCATAAAATAGCTCCAAAGTGAAAGTCGTAAGACATAGTTTCAAATATTTTATTATGCCCAAGATCAAAGTATATGATAAACTTGCATGTAAATGATAAATAATAAAGTTGTGGTCAATAAATTAAGTAAAGCAATAAATGATTTTTTATTTGTGAAGGAAAGGCATGTACAGAAGGTAAGGCATGTGCGTATGGAATCCAAAATGTAACTAAACTTACATTTAGATATTAAATGATGTCCAATGTTTTTGATATCATAAATAATGTCTAGTGCCTAAAGCACTCATCAAATTCATGATACTTAATCGAAAAAGTAAATGCATTCATCCCAACGGGGATTGGGATTGGGATACTATGAACCGTAATGTGAAGAAGGTACCTAAAATAAAAATAAGAAAATGCATCCAGGAATCAGTTTAAGTCATGATAACACAATCAAGAAACCATAATGATCAAACACTCGAAAGAAGAAAAGTGAATTCTTCAAGATTTAAGAATACTCACAAGATGTAAAAGCATGGATCGTGATTGTTGAAGTGTCAGCTGTATTTCATATTCATGATTTCCTAGAGGGAATTTTCTAGCTAATTTTGAATGTAATATTTCATTGTAGGGGTTGTAATTTCCATTTTGACACGTTGATTGAATATATCCTCTTCAATTTCCCGAGTCTCTTCCTACAATTGCATGGTCAAGCCTAGACTAATCTTCATTAACATTAACAAAACTAACCAACCATTACCACTGTGGAAATTTGAAGTAATAGTTGTCTCTTACTTAGCTCCCCAGTCCACGCTAAGAAATAAACCTTAAAAATATTTACTAGACTTGTGCGGAAAGCTCCCAACAAGCAAAGCTCTGCACACTACTTTACATGCAAATATCTGCACATTGTTTAAAATTTTTAGTTCACATGCCTTCCTTTCAACAAAAAAGAAGAAAAAATTCAACACCACGTGTTCCCTAATGCTTAATTTTACATGCTTTGAAAGAAATGAAAAATTGATTAAAATATAATTTTATGAATTTAATAAAACATTAAAGCTATAGTTTAAATAATTCCATTGCCAGTGTGGAAATTTGTAAAAGTAATAGTGGTCTCTTACTTAGATCCCCATCTCATGCTAAGAAATAAACCTTAAAAATATTTACTAGACATGTGCAAAGCTTTAATAAAAAATCCTACTTAATAGTAAAAATCGGTAAAACAACATCAACTACCAATCCATATAAACATGATTTAAAATAAATGATTAACAAGTAAAAATATGATTAATTTCATAAATTTAATAAAACATTAAAGTTATAGTTTCAATAATTTCATTACCACTATGGAAATACTCGTCTCTTACTTAGCTCCCTAGCCCACACTAAGAAATAAAACTTAAAAATATTGGAGTTGTCTTTAATGCGACGTTTTGGAGTTTCTGGTGGATTTTTTGGTCGGAATTTGATGGAAAATTTTTAGGTGAAATCTTGATTTGTGTTATTTAAACTGGTTTTTTGAATGTATATACAGATTCAACACCATGAAAAACCTATAGGACACTTCTATTGTGTAGGATTTACCCATCAAACGTGTGATTTCAATGAATTCATGCCATATTTTAGAAAATTTAGATCAGAAAAATAAATTTGAAAACTTTTCAAAAATTCGCATTATAGACAACTCAAAAAATATTTACTAGACTTGTGCAGAGATTTGCTTGTGCAGAAATCTCTGCACAAGCAAAGCTCGTCACACTGCATTATATGAAAAGTTATGCACAATGCTTTACATTCAAAGCTTTGCACATTGTTTAAAAACTTTAGTTTACGTGCCTTCCTTTCAAAAAAAAGAAAGAAAGAAAAATCAACGACACATGTTCCTAAATGCTTAATTTTACATGCTTTAAAATAAATTATCAACTCGTAAAAATATAATTTCATGAATTTAATAAAACATTAAAGCTACAGTTTCAATAATGCAATTATGATGTTCCCAAATTCTTGTGCATGCAAAACCACTTAGGAGTTTTCCATAATTTTGGAATTATTAAAAAGGAGAGATATTATTTTGGTGCGAGAAGGAAGAAATTATTATTTTAATGAAGAATGATGACAAATTAATGTTTTATTGGAGGATGGAGGAAAATTATTATTTTTATTGGAGAATGGCAGCGAAATAATATTTTATTGAGAAAGAAGGAAAATGATAATTTTATTCAAAATGGCGACAAAAAGTCTCCTAGTGGAAAATGGGCCTCACCAATAAAATAATAGGGAAAAATGAGTATCTAGAAGCTAGAAGGAGGCTCAATGGAGAATTATAAATAGAGGAGGGGCTCAGTTGCAAATCATTATATTCGATCATTTCTATTTGACATTGTGAATAAACTCAAGCAAGTTTCCAGGAGTTTCAAGCGAAACTCAATAGTTGATTTCAGTGGACTTCGAGTGCCACCATAGTTAGCTTGTTGGGAATATTATTTTTGATCTTCCATTATGCTTATTGTAGAGGATATTCAACCTGTAAATTAATTTTTTTCTAGAGGCTTCAATATTGTGTTTATTGCAGGGACAAGTGTTGGAAAAGGAACCAAATTTCCAGTCAATACGAGGGTTGAGTTAGCACCCTCAAGGCCAAATTATTTGCTAAGAAGTCACAGGCCGAATTTCAATTTAAGGAGGGATATCGTGCTTGTAAAGACTCCAAGGTGCCTAGGAAAAGTGCATTTCCAGATGAGGGCCAAGACCAAGTCTATAGAAGAGTTGAAGTGTTGATCTACTCATTTTCCAGGAGTAGAAATTTGTTTATGGAAAGGCCGAGTTGCTCAGATGTGATGCCCAATCTCATTCCAAATCCATCATCTCAGATCTAAAGTCTGTAGCAAAGGTGAATTTCACTTTCTATATTTCCTTAATAGGGCTTCTTATGACCAACAACAAACGCCAAATTGTTCATCATTTCTCCATATATTTGCTAGTTGTGTGCATACCCTTTTGGAGGTCAAGTGGGCTTGTAGAGGTCTTTTTCTATTGCTAAGAAGAAGTTGATTTCCTCATAATTGTGTTAGGGCTAAGTCTCATATTAATATTTTTGGTTGAAGAAAGGTAAAACCTCTCATCTCGTTGGTCGAATTACTTTTCTAGGCACTCATATATGTACAAAACTGATTTGGAGCAGCCATTGTACCTCTCAATTGAGGTAGGACTAATATATTACTATTGGCAGCCTCCTGATTCAAGAGGTACCTCTGTGTGTGGTTATTCCTACTGAGAAACATTTTAATGTTGGGATTGATTGTTATGCTCAAAGAAATAAGGAAAAATATCTTGAGCTAGAGCATGAAATTTGATATTTCATGAGGCTAGTTATCTTTTGTTGAAGTGTACACCTATAGAGCAATGATATTTATATATTCCCCGCTTGTTGGCTTGAGGGGTCCTGACCCAGGTTTGGAGGTTAAGGTTTTCCAACAAACCCCTATACTACTGGCCCTTTCGGCAATGACTACTTGCGCAAGCCAAGGTCTCACCCGAAGCAGTATGGGAGGGTGTTGGAACTAGGTTTTTGCACCCTGAGAGACAGAGTAGGTAAGTCGAGGTAGATCTGTGTTCGCAACTTATCAGATTCGCATAAAGTAAGTCTATTTGCAGGCTATAATTATTTATTAACCTAAACAGAGCTATTAACATTCACAGATTTAATCAGTGCCTTCGCATCTACTTGTGTATCAGCAATTAATATCGTAACCGTAGCTACAAATACATTCGTAGCATAAACAGATAGCACAGAAGTATTCGCAGATTAAGCATTTCTAGATATACTTATGCAAAACACAGATATATTCACAGCTAAATAACCATCACAGTTACACTTTAGTAGTAAACATCACTGGTCTAGATAACACATGGATACTTTAACAATACTTCGCATTCATTAACATTCAGATCTGCTTAGAACCAAAACCAGCCCGCGCACATAGCCTAGCGGAGTCCGCACACAATAGGACTGAGGATCTCTTTGCACATAGCCAGTAGGAGTCCTTACCTGAACAACCCTAAACAGATCTAACAGATCCCACGTAGAATCAGTCTTAATTCATGCCTACTTCTAGACTCAAACTATTCATCTATTTATATTGATATAGCCTACACTATCCTGTGGTCCGCAAACTGTGGTTTGCGGACTCTAGGTCTACCCTTGGACCCATAACAATGCCTTTGGGGCTTTGACCCACCCAAAAACCCCTACGTTAGACTAATTAATACAAAAATATACAAAATTCGCCAAAAATATACAAAATTCACAGCTTAGGAAGCCTCGTTCCAACATGCCCCCAACACAATCTTGTGACTCGTCCTGAGTCACTATGGTCGTGGGTTCTCTAGCTTTGCCTGCAGCTCCTTGATCACCTCAAACAGCAGGGGCAACACACCTTCACTTTGTGCTACAGCATTTTGGGCTATCTCCACCAACTTCTGCGAAGTTGGGCCTTTTGTAGCAGCCGTGACGCTCTCCAATGTCTGGTTCAGTTGCTTGACTGCAATGTCGACATCCTGAGACAACTTAAGGGCCTCATCAGCCCACGGCTTGAGGTGATAACTCAAAGTCTTCTTTCGTTGTCGAAGGGCTTCCGTGTCATCCCTGATCGCATGCCTAGTGCACATTTGGGCCAATTGCTAAGCGGGGACCAGAGTGGTCAATGTAGCCTCCATTTGGTCAAACTCTTCTTCTTTCTAGCACAACGCTTGGTTGATTTTGCATGGGAGAGGGTCGTGTTGTACCTTGGTCCACAGCTGCATAGATGTTTCCAACAGTTTTTCACCCTGAGAAATTTTACCTATAATGACATTTGTGGCCTCTATAACCATTGCAGCTCGCTGGGCCCATACCTCCAGTGGTTTTTCTGGCTGTAACTTGGCCTGCAAGGCCACAATTTGTTGTTCCATATATGTCTTTACTGCCTGGATCTCGGCCCTCGAGGCTTTTAGCCTTGTGACCAACCCCTCAATCTTAGCCTGGGGGGTGGCAGAAGCCGGGATATCTTCGGTGACGTCCATGCCGAGCCTACTAATGAGGTGCTCCAACTCTATCTGTTGCGCGGCGGCGAGGGTACATGCAGCCTGTGCCTAAGATACTTCAGCATTTTTTTCTTCAATTTTCTACTCAGTTGTACTAATTTGCTGGTGCACTTGACGATCTCTATGTTGGATCTCTTCGAACATGGACGCGTGAAGGATCTGCAACGGTTCATGCGGCAGGCAGCCGAGATCCAACTGCACCTCTGTGTAGGCCTGGACTTGCACTCCTAAGTTGGTTGGATTCAGTATGAGGGTTGCGCCCGAGAGAGGGCAGAGGCGACTTTCCGACATACTGATGACAACGTTGCTTGATGTTGGGGTCAACCTTACCTGAATCATACTGGTTTGCAGGGTATCAGCTTTGAGCTACATGACCCGGAGCTCAGCCTGGAGTGTCTCAACCATGGATTTATGTTGTTCTTACAAAGCCAGCCATTTGTCTTCTACGGCCAGGGTGACCTCATATGTGATCTACTCTAGGTCCTCCTCTGGTGTCACGTTCTGGCCGTTGAGCACGTTTCTTCTTTCATGGCCCTTTAACAGGGTCACCAATTCACTTCATACCTCGAGGGGAGTCAGCACCTCCGGCCTCCAGAGCTTCTACACCTAGATCCTGCTATGAATCCTTCTGCGATGCCGTTTCCGCACCCTTTCCAGTACTCTTGCCCTGTTGTGATCCCTTTCCGCGCCCTTTCCAGTAATCTTGCCTTGTTGCGATCCCTTCTGCAATCCTAGGTCCACTTCCTTCCCCGTACCTTTAACCTGTCCTCTGGTATCTTTAGTGGTGTCAGGTGGGGTGACCTTCGTGGTGCTCATCCCTACAGTGTCCTTTGTACATGATTTGAAGCCCAGCTTCTAATGTGGAGGCAGGGTCGCAATGAGGCGGTCAATTTATTAATCAGTAACCATGTATGGGAGCGAAACCCATGTTGGATCCTTGAGGCCTATGATCTGTACGTTATGCATGGTAACTTGAAATGTCGCGATGCTTTTGTATTTATTATAAACATCTGGCAACAAGCATGGTCAGGAATTGATGGCTTCCGCGAGCCCACTCTGAAATAGGACCCAGAAGACTTGATTGTCCTCAATACGTTGCGTGTCCTTTGAGTCCCACAAATTCACGTATTGCACCCCCTCGCACATATCTGGTGTGAGCTCAGGGAGGACTGAGTCGTTACGGGCTTCCCATGCAACCAACGTAATGAGAAGTAGCAGCCAGGAGTAGCAGAAGGCTCGTCCCTAATCCTGGGATTCGCGGACATTTTCCAGACATTCATTGCCTAGGTACTGGGACCAATTGAATCATACCCCCTTTTCGCATCGTCCTACCAGCTGAATCACATACGCAGGGATGGTGGAAACCTAGCATTTGCACATCATCTTGTGTGCCAGCAAAAAGGTACCCATCTGCGTACCGGGGTCGCTGATGGTGCTAATCATGAATCCCCGAGTGTTCTGCTCCACATGGTAATCCTCGCGCACCTTGTCAGTGATCTTTTTCTCATAATTTTTGCCGACGCCCAACATAGGGTCTAGCCCTTCCATGGGTAGACCAGTAATTTGGTGAATAATCACAGCATCAATGGGGATTCGATCCTGGATCCACAAGCTGCCATCATAGACCAAGGCAAGAAACTGGCACACAAGTCGGTATGTGATATTGTAGTGGCTAAAATGCAGCATCCTTAGCAGATTTAAGAGCCCAGAACCCGTTAATCTGTGCACGAAGCGCATGGGGACTATCTTTATCCCGTCGTCTTCCAATATTCTTTCGAGAAATAGCTTGGGTTCCAACTCGAGGAAGGCCTCCAAATTGGCCAGGTCGTGGTCGTCGAATTTTACCTCATTGATCTTGCCAAAGGGTTCTCCAATGATGGGGACCTCACCCGAATTCAGTGGCATCTGCAGATAGGTGCGCAATCCATTGAGATTCTTCGGCGTGCATGTCAAGGGCCTGCGGGGCCGAACAAAGGGCGGTAGCCAATTGATTGAATCGGCTATCTGGGCCTCTTTCTGAGTAGACAGAGGTCTCTTTACTGGTTAAGTGAACGTGCCTGGGGCACCGCCCGCGGGGACTTCACATTCTGAGGAGAGGTGTAGGGCTTTACCAAAGCCCATTTCGCGGGTTTCCCCGACCCTTGCGCTTTTTCTTTCCCCTTCTACTTTCCCTAACTTGGCATAGACATAACGTCCTCAACTTCGGGGTGGACTTCCAGTACTTCCTCAGATTCTTGCACTATTGAGACCACAATCTGTGAGGACTCAGCAGGATTGGTTGCCGTCATTTTGGCACAGAAAATGAACTCAGGGTTGCTACTATCAGAGGGTGTAGGACGCCCAGACATTAACGGAGAACAATAGGCACAAACTTTCTCAAGGAAAAAACTCGCAAAGCACAACTTGTACAAGAGATACAGAACCCTCTTCTGATCTATCCTTCTACTTTTATAGCTGCGGGGATCAATCAATGTGTGGATGAGACTCATCAGAAACTTACCATCAAGTAAACGGTAAAAAATCTTCAGAAATCGCCTCATTAAATGACAGCCGTCGGCTCCTTTCAACAGTAAAATTTGCTTTTTACCCAGTTTTACAGTTCCAACGACTAGTTTTCGTACCTCCTGCCCTCCCAGCGCACCCCTTCGTACCTCCTGCACTCCCAGTGCACCCCTACACTCCCAATGCACCTGATGCACTCTGAACACACCTCTGTGCACCTCTCCGGGCCTCCAATCCTACGATCGACCCCTGCGCGTATTATGGTCCCGCCTGCAATTGCCTCCCTTTTTGCACATATTCCGCCCCATACAGCTACTTCGGCCATATAGTAATTTAATCCAATATGGTTTGAGCTAGCTGCCATTGACATATCCTGGTATCATATCGCCACACAGGGTAGCTATCCAAACAACTCCTCCATCCGTGATTTCTTTTACCGTATAGGGACCTAGCCAGTGCTGAGGGAACTTCCCCGGGTGTTTTGAAAATTGGCTGTCATACAACAGGACCAATTTTCCCTTTGCAAATGTTTTTGCTGAATATGTTGATCATGTCATGCCTTATCCCAAGCCTTCTAAACTTGTTGATGGAAATTATCAATGAAAGGATCTTCCTGCAATGCCACAAGTTGCGCTAAGCACTCCTCCATGATATCCGGCTCCGCTATGTTTGTAAAGGCTACGATGTGCAGGCTAGGAACAATATACTCCTTGAGCATAATGGCCTCCTTGCCATAGACTATCTTGAACGGTGTCTTTCCTGTCAACTTCTTTCAGGTGGTACGATAGGCCTAGAGAGCTGACGGGATGTGCACATCCTAGTCGTTGTGATCGGCATTATAGACCTTGCTCAGCGCCTGCTCCAAGATCTTATTAAAAGCTTCTATAGCTCCATTTTTCTAAGGATGATACAGGGTGATTTTCGTGTGGTGGATCTGAAATTCTTTAGTCAAGGCATGTATCGTTTTATTAACAAAATACGTACCTCTATCGTACATTAAGATCTTCGGATAGCCAAACCTGGTCAGAATCTGTACAAAAATGAAGTGTGCAGCAGTGTATACAGTGAAATCCTTCACAGCTTGTGCTTCAGCCCATCTAGTTACATAATCAATTGCGGTGATGATGTAGCGCGCACCTATCTTCCTCCCTAACGGGTTAATGGGCCCAACAAATTCAATGGCCCATTTGTCAAACGCTTGCAGGGAAATCTGTGGTTGTAGGGGTATTTCGTCTCTGTGCGATGACCTTCCCATCCTATGCCTGTCCTTTGGCATGTATCGCAAGCTTTGCAATAGTCGTGAGAGTTAGTATGCAGTGTAAACCACCATAGCCCAGCTCTCAAGATCTTTTGTGCTATTGCTTTCCCTACGTAGTGTCCTCCTTCTATGCCCTCGTGAGCTTCTGCTAAGATAGCATGTCGTTCATGCTCCAATATGTATCTTCGCAGCACTTCATCAACTCCCATCTTATACAAATGGCCTGCTATGATGGTAAAATCCACTGCTTGGGTTACCAATTCTTTCTTCTGTTGTACTGAATACTCTGTGGGTGCCCTCCTTGTAGTCAGGAACTGAATGATGTCAGCAAAGTGCGCATCAACCACCTTAATCTCAAATAGCTACGCATCTAGAAATCGTTCTTCTAGGTTGGTGGGTTCCTCACCGCTCTCGATTTAGGAAAAGTGGTACGGCCCAGCTGATCCGGATTTATGCAGGAACGCAACAGAACAAACATATAACCATAAATAAAGAGATGAAACGGAAATAACACTTCATTTCATTAATATCAAAGAACTGAAATTTGCTTACAGACAGAATGGAAATGAAACTAGCTAGGGCGCTGGTAGTTATCTCTGAGAAGAGATGTGGTGGCTACAGGCCTCTGAACTGAGTTACAATGAGGCTCGAGGTCCTATTTATTATTTAGAAACAATGGGAAATCCTAAACAACCAAAACCCTAACCCTAGGAGATGAAGCGCCAAAACTATGGGCCCCGTTTGGGTAAATTGGTGTTTCAACTTCCCAAGGGCGTAACTTTGGCATACGATCTCCGTTTGACGTGTACCATACCTCGTTAGAAAGATCTATCCGAGGACTACAAATTTGGAATGAGCAACATCAATCCATGGACCCATGTTGCTCTCCGTTTTCCCAAAAAACGTCGTTTAGGGCCTCAAAACGGCTCCGGAAGTTTAGGACCCGAAAAACTGCTAAAAATAGTAAACTGTGCCGAAACTGAAAAACTGAAATAGACAATGGCGGAGCCCCAAGTGGAATAGGCGGTGACCACCAATATCCACCTGGATCATTCCTCTCCCCTTAGGAAGCAATGGTCCCCATTGCGTTAAGTTCCTCCATGAGATGAGGAAATTTCTGCTGAACTTGGTCCCTGGTGAACCACTTTCCTTGGTGCAGGAGTTGGCCAGCTTTGACAACCCGATATAGTTGGATCTTCTGATGGCGAGTGTTCTTGATTTGCATGTCCATGATGCAATCTGTGGTGGCCTGTTCCATGCAGTCTGGATTTAACTCAGTTGGTGTGAGTTGTTCTGCAATGTCCGAGGTGTCCAGTAGAGGTGGGAAGTAAGGACGAAGGCGATCCACATTGAAGACTGGGTGCAGACCAAGGAATGGTGGAATACCGAGCTCGAATGCATTGTTCCCTACAGCCTTGGTGATGGTGTACGGCCCGTATCGGAGTGGGCGAAGCTTGCGGTGGGGTCCAGTGAGGCGCTCCTTCTGCAAATGTAGCCATACTTTGTCACCCACCTGGAAGTTGTGTGGCACCCGGTGTTGATCATGGCGTTGCTTGTACTTGGCATTGGCTCTGTTCAATATATCATGAACCTGTTGGCGGATGTGTTGAATGCGCTCGATGAAGCTACTGGCTTTGTCAACTTCAGACTGGACATGAGCTGAATTGGCCTGAGCAGCTGCAAATGGCATGGCTACGTCAATGGGACATAATGGCTGGAATCCCAAGCCCACCTGAAAGGGGCTATGGCCAATTGAACTGTGGAGAGCCCGGTTATAACTATGTTGTACATAAGGGAGGCTCTCGTCCCATGTGCGTGGATGCTTTGAATTGTACATGCGCATAATGTGTACAATCATTCTGTTGACGACCTCTGTCTGGCCATCTGTTTGGGGATGGAAAGCTGTGGACTTGGTGAGCTTGGTATCCAAAATTGACCAGAGGCTAGACCAAAATGTGCTGAGGAACCTGCTATCCCGATCTGATATGATAGACTGTGGGATCCCAAAGTGCACCCACACTCGTTCAAAGAAGAGTTTAGCAGTGGCTTCCGCTGTGATATTCTTCTTGCAGGCCGCCATAATGGCCATCTTCGAGAATCTGTCGACGACCACAAAAACACAGTCATTTCCCTGCTTAGTAGAAGGCAGGCCCGACATGTAATCCATGGAGATGGATTCCCAAGGTCGACTAGAGGTAGGTAGAGGAGTATATAGGCCTTGCTTCTTGATGGTCGGTTTGGCAATGGCACAAGCAGTGCAGGATCTGATGTGCTTCTCGACATCCTTTCGAAGGTTCGGCCAATAGAAATACTTCTGCAGGATTGCTACTATTCTCTCGACCCCGAAATGCCCAGCGAATCGACTGTAATGTGCTTCCCATATCATCTTGGCATGCTCGCTTGAAGGATCACAAAGGTGTCCCATGTGACATAAAAGTGCATCTTGGAGGTGAAAAATTGGAACTTGCGTACCCCCCAAGAGTGCCTTGTAAGTGTGGCCAAATTATGGGTCACTGTCATAGAGAAGCGGCCAATCAAAAGTCTCGTGCCCACAAGAGTTGAGCACAGTGGTGAGTGCCACGATCGGTGGTCGGCTGAGGCAGTCTGCAACATGATTGGTGCTACCCTTCTTGTACTTGATGTTCAAATGAAACTGTTGCAGATATGTGGACCACTTCTGATGGCGATCATTCTGCAACTTCCCTTGTGTCTGTATGAACTGCAAGGGCCTGTGGTCTATGTGGATGATTGTTTCCTTCCCCAAAATGTAATGCTTCCATTGTTGACAAGCTTGCACAATGGAGTACATTTCTTTGTCATATGTGGGGTACTTGCGAACTATGTCAGACAATGTCTCACTGTGAAATGCCACTGGATGTCCCTGTTGAGTAAGAACTGCCCCAATAGCATAGTCAGAGGCATCTGTCTCGATCTCAAATGGCTGTTGCAAGTCTAGTAAAGTGAGCACTGGGGCAGAACAGAGGCGGTTTTTCAGTTCTGTGAACGCCTTCTGTTGAGGTTCCGACCAAATTTTTTTTTCTCTCGCTCCTCCCTTGGTGACTTGACTCAAGGGCCAAGTGATATGAGAGAATCTCAACACGAACCTCCGATAGAAATTAGCAAGACCCAGAAAGCTGCGAAGCTCTGTTATAGTGGTTGGGGCTGGCCAATCCCGAATGACTTGGATCTTGGCCGGATCCACATGCACCCCCCTTTCATCAATAATGTATCCCAGATATTGAACCTCGGTCATGCCAAAAGTGCACTTCTCCAAATTGGCACACAACTTGTGTTGCCGCAGTGTTTGGAGGACTTGTCGGATGTGGTGAAGGTGCTCTTCCCAAGTCCGGCTGAAGATCAAAATGTCATCCAAGTACACCACTACAAATGAGTTGGTGAATGGCCGCAAGATGTCGTCCATCATCCTCATGAAGGTGGTGGGAGCATTCGTCAACCCGAAAGGCATGACCAACCATTTGAAAAGGCCTTCCTTGGCTTTGAAGGCAGTCTTCCACACCTCAGAGGGTTCAATTGGTACCTGGTGATACCCAGACTTCAGGTCGATCTTGCCGAAATATTTTTCACCTTTGAGTTGGTCCAGAAGGTCATCAATCCATGGGATACTGCAGACTAGTATGTCCAATAGCATAGAAGTTTGTTCAAGACCATAGTCAATGTATACCTTTGTCAGCCCCATCCTTCTTCTGTACCAACACGATTGGGCTCCCACAGGGCGATGAACTTGGTCTGATGTGACCTTTCTGCAACAGCTCCTGAATCTGCCTCTTGATTTCATGATTCTCCAGAACAGAGCGCCGATAGATCGGTCCATTAGGTAGCGGCGCACCGGGGGTCAGATCAATCGGGTGCTTGACCTGACAGTGCAGAGGAACCCCTGTGGGTGAGGTGAATATGTCTCCGTACTCCTCCACAACCTTATCCATTTGTTGTTGTTGTGCAGAGGAGCCCTGTCTGGAGGATGTGGCCACAGTCTTCTTCTTGCCCTGGGGGCAGATCATTAGTAAAACGAATTTCCTGGTTTGGGAAATGAGCTTACTGCATTGTTTTGCAGTAACCAAAGAGATAGCGGCAAGAGGTGGTACCTCTGGTATCCTGTACAACTTATTTCCCAAAGTAACAATAATAGCACGAGGCCGAGACTCATACACAGCATGACGCTTCCACAAGTATGGTTGTCCTAATAATACATCAGAAACATCAATAGGATCAACGTCACATAATACCTCATCCGTGAAGGGCTTGATGCTATAGGGAAGGCGACACTGCTGGCTGACGCGGAGATCTCGTCCTTGGTGAAGCCACCCGATGGTGTATGGATGTGGGTGAGCCGTGGTCGGCAAGCCCAACCGCTTCACGGCGTCTGCTGAAATGAGGTTCTTTTGGCTCCCATTGTCGACAATGAACTGTACAGGGGAGCCCTTTACCCACATCTGGGAGTGGAAGAGACGTTCCTCCTCCTATGGATCTTTCGGTTCCTCCTTCTGGATCTTTGTAGTGGCAACAGTGGCATTGGGCTCCGCATCAATAATCTATTTCCCTTTTTCATTCCCCTTTTCAGGTTCTGATTCAGAGTCGGAACATGCATCTGACTCAGAAGCCCTCATCTCGGCCACTAGCGACTGCTTGGCCCGACACTCACTTGTGTTGTGAGTGGAGCTCTTATGGAACTCACACCACTTTCCCGTGTCCTTCTTTGGCTTTGCGGTGCTGTTCTTTTCTTATGGCTTCGATGAGTTGTCTTTAGCCACCATGCCTTGGCTCGGTCCTTTGTTCTGCGGTTTGGAAGCACCTTTCCCTTTCTTTTGATTCGCAGATCCAAAGTCTCGCTTCTTCTGCTTGAATTTCTGCTCAATCTTGGCAGCATACCGGTATGCCATACCAAGCGAGGAGATGTCAAGGAACTTCATTTCCTCCTGAATGTATTTGTGTAGACAGCTGCGATACTTTAGCACCAGATGTTTCTCTGAATCTTTGATACCCAACTTTGTGCGCAGGGTATGGAACAGATTCGTCAGCTCATGCACATCTTGATCCCTTTGTTGTCGCATCGTGGTCCATTGTATGTACTTGTCCTCATAGCTCCCCACGGGATAGTACTGTTCCTTGACGGCATCTCGGAAAGAATTCCAAGTTGGTACGGCCGAGAACAGAGAGGGTTCTGTCTGGTCCTTGTTCTCACAGTAGGTTTCCCACCAGTCCTTAACATGGGGGGTAGCGTTGAGGAGTGCAAAAATAATCTTCTCCCGGTCTGAAAAGTCATGAACAGAGAAATATCCTTCTAATAGATTCAACCATCTATCTACGGCATCTGCGTCTATTTGACCCTCAAATATGGGAATGTCAAAATTTACTTGTACCTTAAAAGGAGTCGCGCCTCTAGAGTGGCTGCTGGATGCAGATGCGCCGCCAGTGGGTAGCCGTTGAAGGATCTGAGCAAAGTTATCCATCATCACGTTCCTTTGTCTTTCGAGGGCCTCCTCGAGCAATATTTTGATAGGATCTCCTGCTCCCTCATCTTTCTTTTCATCCCCCATGGGCGTCAGTCGAGGTTTGCGAGGCCGATCTTGCAAAGGTTCCACCAGATCAAGCCCTAGCTCCTTATACCCCGACCTCGTTGGGGACATGCAAAGAAGGATCGAGAAAAAGCAGACCGCTCTGATACCACCGATCCGGATTTATGCAGGAACGCAACAGAATAAACACATAACCATAAATACAGAGATGCAGCGGAAATAACACTTCATTTCATTAATATCAAATAACAGAAAGATGCTTACAGACATAATGGAAATAAAATAGCTAGGGTGCTGGTAGCGAATCTCCGAGAAGAGATGTGGTGGCTACAGACCTCTGAACTGCTTTACAATGAGGCGCGAGGGCCTATTTATTATTGAGAAACAATGGAGAACCCTAAACATCCCAAAAACCTAACCCTAGGAGATGAAGCGCCAAAACTATGGGCCCCGTTTGGGTAAATTGGTGTTTCAACTTCCCAGGGGCGTAACTTTGGCATACTATCTTCGTTTGACGCGTACCATACCTCGTTAGAAAGATCTATCCGAGGACTACAAATTTGTAATGAGCAACATTGGACCCATGTTGCTCTCCGTTTTCCCAAAAAAACGGTTTTTAGGGCCTCAAAACGGCTCCGGAAGTTCAGGACCCGAAAAAATACTAAAAATAGTAAACTGTGCCGAAACTGAAAAACTAAAAGAGACAATGGTGGAGCCCCAAGTGGAATAGGCAGGTGACCACCAATATCCACCTGGATCACCAGCATTCAACCTTCCCATCTTGACGATGATCTCAAAGTCATATTCTTGGAATAGTAGCAGCCACCGGCAGATTGTCCCCCCCAACACAGGCCTATTCACTAGGTACTTCAAAGCCGAGTGATCTATTAACATCATGAAGTGCCCGCCTAACAAGTAATGCTAGTATTTTTGCAGTGCATAGACCATGGCCAACCCCTCATATTCAGTAGTGGAGTAGTTGTGCTCTGCACTAGAAAGTTTCCTACTAGCAAATGCAATTGGATGGTCAATGTCTCCGTCTCAAGGCTGTATAAGAATAGCTCCAAGGGAAATTTCCGACGCATCTACGTGAACATGGAAAACCTTCGCCCAGTTAGGAAATATTATAATAGGTGCAAAGACCATATTCTCCTTGATTAGCTCGAAGCTCTTCTGACACTAATCATCCCAAAAAAAACGAAGCATCCTTCTTTAGAAATTTTTCCATAGGTGATGTAATCAACGCGTATCCTTGAATAAACTTCCTGTAGTAGCCTGTATGTCTGAGGATAAAGCATAGTTGTGTCTCAGTTGTAGGCACTGCAAGATTGATGATAATTGCTATTTTTTTGGGATCAACCATCAATCCTTGTCGACAAACTATGTGGCCGAACAAGATTCTGAAGGCTACGCAAAATATGCACTTCTTGATATTCAGGGAAATCTGGTGTTTTCTACAGGCGTCCAACATCAGACGCAGGTTTGAGACATGTTTCTTTACCAACCCAAAAATAGTCCAGTCATCAAAATATACCTGCAAAAACTTGTGGATGAACTCTTTGAATATTGCGACCACCACCCGCAAAAAGATGGCAGGGGCATTCTTGAGCCCAAACGGCATGACGGTATACTGAAACGATCCCCATTCGGTGGCGAACATAGTTTTGCTACAATCCTCAGGTGTGATCCTGATCTAATGGTAGCCTGAGAACCCGTCCATGAATGAATATGCTTCCTACCCGCGCCCCCCCCCCCCCCACGCTGTCAATGATTTCATCTAATAATGGCATAGGGAAGGGGTCATGTACGCAGGCATCATTAAATTTGTGCAGGTCAACACAGATCCATAACTCTCCCTTAAATTTTTTCTCCTGAACCACCAGAGGGCTTACCCAATCTGAATATTCGACCGATTCGATGATACCTGCGACGAGCATCTTATCGATTTCTTCCTTGACTTTTTGTTTGTACTTGGGGTTCAACTGATAAGGGCACTGCTTCACAGGGCGCGCATCTAATTTTAAAGTGATGTGCATGACTCCCATGTCCCTTGTAATCCCTTTGAGCTCCTTAAATTTTTACGGGAATAAGTCCTTGTATTCTGTGAGGAGTTCTGCAACTTTTCTGACAGTATCATCATCCCAATAGTCCCCAATTTTAGCTAACTTAAGCTACTCCTCCATTCCAATGTTGACTTCTCGCAGCTTCAGAGGCTTAGTGACATCAACGATTTGCAGTGGGGGTCCAGCAACTGCGCGTTCTCCCTCTGACTCTAGGATAGATACATTTCGCGGGTCTTCATCGCACTCCTCTATTGATAAATTGCGACAGTTGACAATATCCTACATATTCGTTTCCCATGTTGGTGCCCCATGTGCTACGTAAGGGTGTGATTCATCAAATACCAACGCATCAATATCCTGCAGAGCTTCATCGAGTGCCTCCATTCCTCCTATCACTCGAATGTCCCTACAAACTTGTCTCAGGGAGCCTGCTGGCAGTGCACCGGTGTAATTTCGCGCTTCAGTCACCATGCACTAGATTATCCTAAGCGCATGATCAAATTGTAGGACCCATTCCTCTGTAGTTTTTTCGCCCCATTGTTTCATCCATGTTGACAAGTGCTCACGCGGGTCCCTTGGCCCCAAGAAAGTTTTTACACGCAGGTGAGCCGGAGGTTCGAACTGTAAGACCATCATGTCGCAACATTTTTCCCAATCTTGGAATGCCCCCTTATGTGTGCCCCACCACCTCGCAGGGGTTGCGCGCATGCCTAGATTAAGGGCCCATAGCCTTCACCCCCATGGGACTTCAGCTTCAAATACTCGCAAAAACTCCCTAATACTACCAGAACCATCAAATTAGGGTAGTTCTCTTACCTCTGAGGAGATGTATCGGAAGTTCTCTGTGATTCTAGGACATCACAGCACAGATACATCATGTAGCCGATTCTGCCAATTTTCAATCTCCCCATTGGAGTCGGAGAAGAATTCGTTGTCCTTTTCCCAGTAGAGCACACCATCAGCTGTAGGATTGATCCAATATTCTTCCCCAGCGGTTAACTTATAGATGTGATCCACATCCTCTTCTTCGCTCACTGATTCTGTATACCGCTCTCCTTCCGCAGGGTCTAGGGGGACTATCACCCTCGTACCCTCATTCTCAAACACCTTTCTTCTTTTCTTTAGGTTGATGATGCCTCCCATATCTATAGCCCAATCCAGTCCCAAGATCGCAGGATTAGGGTCCGCATCTTCCACAATCTGAATTACCTCAAATTCGGCTCGGACCTTAACTCTCGCAATATCTACCATAATTTTTGACAGCCTCCCCAATGGTATGATCTTCTGTTGGTTAGCCATGCATAGATGGATAGTGGACCATTCCAACTTAGGCTCACCCATCCGCTGCCACGTTTTCTTGTGTAGTACGTTCACATCTGATCCCAAGTCCAAGATAACCTGATCCATCTCATAGTCACCAATCTGCGCTGTTAGCCACATTTCCCTACCAGTGTGTTTCTTATGTTTGTATAGTTTGTGCACATCCTTAACTTCTGGGGCCGGGTTAGTCCTCTCTGCGCAGCTGTCTATTAGGGCTTGCAGGTTTTCTACTGCCTTCAATTTGCGTAGTAGCTTCACACAGGCTTGTAGAAATGGTTTAACCTCATCCTCTATTTTCAGGTTTGTTGGAGCTTTTGAAATAGGTGCCTCATCCTTAGTAAAGTCTCTGCGAGCTGCAGCAAAGGTTTCCTTTTCCTTCTGTAGGTCCATACTTTCCTGTTTGACATGTGCTTTCCAGATAAGAGGTTCAGCTTTGGCTTTTTCTTCATCTCCTCCCGTAGTCATGCCGATGTGCGTTATGACGTTAATACCTTGTCCTTCATCGCACGGCTCCGCTTTAACCCTTTGCACATTTTGCGTAGGTTTCTGTTGTTTTTCCTACATTTTCGCTATCAGGATCGGACAGTCTTCAATCACATGGCCCAGTTGTCTACAATAATGACAAGATTGTCGCGTAGGGTTCGGACAGTCCCTCACAAAGTGCCCTATCTCCCCACAATTGTAACAGATCAATTGTCCTCTTTCCCTACCTACGCCTCCACCCCTTCCCCCTCCCCTTCCCCTGGCTGGGGAGCCTCCTCTGCTTGAGGGATATAGTGGTGAAGAAGGGTCAGCCTGTACCCTGTATATGTTTCCCCGATCTATCATCAAGTCATAGGTTCGGCAATTATGCTCATCATGCCCCACAGAGGAGTAGAATCGACACCATTGTTGCTTTAATTCTTGAACGTAAGCACCAAGGCGGGGACAGTGGTTAGTATCATGTAGCCCTGCAACATGACAGTCAACACACCATAACATTGGGCTACTTGGCCTCGTAGCCTCCTTAGGAAGTAGTGGGTTGGGTCCCCCAGCCTGCATGTAATCTGCCAGCAAAGGACACTGATCCTTGGTATTACCATTTACTCTGCATCTTATGCACCATATGTCTAGACTATCCTATTTCCCTCGTTCCTTTCGCAAATTCTGTATTTCTATGTGCATTGCCTCCAGCTGTCCCTGTATCTGTTGCACCCCAAACTGAGCATCATCCCTCAATGCAGCCTCTAGCTTCATAGCAATCTCCAAAGCCTTCTCTTGCGTTGCAATCGATTGCTGACCCATAGGTCCGCATAGGTGAGGTAGCAGCATAGCGATACACCATTCCTTGTGCTGCCTATCATCATACTAAAATTCCCCATCTCTGATAACCTTTTTCAACTGCTGATCAGCTTCCCATACCGATTCATTGGGTCCCTGTCTAAAGTCTTTTAAGTCAACCATTATTTGAGAGTAGGACGTAGGGTTTCAGAACTGTTGTTTTAATGTTGTCTTGATCTCTGGTATAGATGGATCTGCATGTTATCCTACGTACCCCATATAGCAATCCAAGGCCCTTCCTTCAAAGGCAAGTGATAGATACGCCCTCTTTACAGCATCGGAAGCCATGTTTTGCACAACCCATACTGATTCTGCGATGAACCAAAATTGATCCATATCTTCATCCCCTACACCCTTGAAGGTAGGTAGCTTCATGTGCGAGGCCATATCGTCTTCTGGTGGTGGTGGACTATGGGTGAGTTCTTACCCCTATGCTGACTTGAAGGTGGTGTAGCTAGAGGGATATGCGCAGCCGATTCTCTTACTAGACTGTAGACAGATATATCTCCTTCTTGATTAGTTCGGTAGTATTTACCACTTTGTGTTGTTCTCTCGCTCAGATCAGGGGTCATTCACTCGGTGTGGCTACACAGAATGCCCTTTTCGCATAGTAATATTTTGATTAACAAAGGAAATGTTTTCAAGAAATTGCCCTGGAAACCCTTGAAGAACTTCCGCTCTGTTTCTGAATAGGATATGAACTGATTGACTGTGAATTCCGTCACAAATCCTCCCAGCACGCTATCCACCCAGTGTTATACCATACGGTTGATGGTATTGTCAGTCCTTTCCAACTGTTGGATCAACTCTGGAGTCCACTGCGTGACCCGCTCATCCTTCCAACACGTCTGGAAATATACGAGCCTTGCCAACCACTCCTGAAGCTCGTGCGCAAAGGTTACAAAGAAAATTTCATAGACTTCAATGAAGATGTACTTGTTCTTCCACTTCTCAGCCATCAATTTCGTGCTGCGATTCTCCTTTACAGCAAATTCCTGAATCTGTCTTTCGAACCACTCTTCAATTTCTACCCTCTCAAGTCTCCAATGACCTCGTGGCATTACCGGATCTTTCTCTCAAAATGCTCCCGGTCCCAACAACGGAACCATTTGTTGGCTTGAGGGGTTCTGACCCAAGTTCGGAGGTTAAGGTTTGCCAACAAACCCCTATACTACTAGCCCTTTCGGCAATGACCTACTTGCACAGGCCAAGGTCTCACCCGAAGCAGTATGGGAGGGTGCTAGAACCATGTTTCCGCACCCTGAGAGAGAGAGTAGGTAAGTCGAGGTAGATCTGTGTTTGCAAATTATTGGATTCGCATAGAGTAAGTCTATTCGCAAGCTATAATCAGTTATTAACCATAAGAGAGCTATTACCATTCACAGACTTAATCAGTGCCTTCGCATCCACGTGCGTATCAGCAATTAATATCGTAACCGTAGCTACAGCTACATTCAGAGCATAAACAGATAACACAGAAGTGTTAGCAGCTTAAGCATTTACAGATATACTTATGCAAAACACAGATATATTTTCAGCTAATAACCATCACAAATACACTTCAGCAGTAAACATCACTGGTCCAGATAACACATGGATACTTTAACAATACTTCACATTCGTTAACATTCAGGTCCACTTACAACCAAAACCAGCCCGCGCACACAGCCTAGCGGGGTCCGCACACAGCAGGACTGAGGATATTCGCGTGCACAGCCAGCAGGAATCCTTGCCCAAACAACCCAAAACAAATCTAACAGTTCGCATGTAGCATCGGTCTTAATTCATGCCTACTTCTAGACTCAAACTATTCATCTATTTATATTGATATATCCTACACTATCCTGTGGTCCACAAACCGTGGTTTGCGGACTCTAGGTCTACACTTGGACCCATTACAATGTGTTTGGGGCTTTGACCCACCCCAAAACCCCTGTGTTAGACTAATTAATACAAAAATATACAAAATTCACAGCTTAGGAAGCCCCATTCCAACACCACTTATATTTTTTCGTTGCCTATCTACCTACAACACTATTGTTATAATATATACTGCTGGTGTGAATGATCTTATGATTTCTTAGTGTTGTAGTGAATTTTTATCAACGGTATGCGTTACTCTCATTTCTTAATGCAAGTTGTCTCTTGTGCCATTTAAATATGCATCAACATACTTTATGTATTTTTGAGTGGTTATAAATTAGTATGGTTAATTGGGAAATTCCCTCATGGAGCGTAATGACTATTGTACACATTATATGAGTTAAACGAAAAAAAAACACACTTACACTACCATGCATATGAATTGTTTGTAGAAATTTTACAGTGAACCACATTGTATAAGCTTAGAAAAATTGTGGGTTTTCAAAGACATTCTGAGAAGGGAACATTACAGTGGTATCAGAGTGATGATTTTAGCCAGTTGTGGGTTTATATCATGGTAATTCTGAAGTTTTTATTGTTGGGATAAAATTCCAGAGGCTGAAACACTAGTCCAACGTCATTCTTCAGATTGAAATTATGCCCAAAAATGTCTCAATAGGAGAAATTCCTTAAGAAGTTTGAGAATTATAATAGGAATTTCGCAAGAATGGTGGAGCTATTTGAAGAATGGGAATTAAAAATGGAAGCAAGAAGAGAAAGAAGTTGCAAACCTGCACGTGAAGAAAATGAGGAGAGTTGAACAAAATGGCAGTATCAATACTGCAAAAACAAAGATTAAGGGTGAAGACAATGACAAGATAAGAGGATACATACAATTCATCTAGATACATTCCATCCAATTGAGCATGGGTCTAATGGAATGTAGGAGGAGCACATAGATACACCCAGTGTGACACAGGGAGCCACCCTTGTTGGATTTTCCTTGGGTATCCCCGATTGACACATTGGTGGAGGCAATTGAGAACACACTCGTTGATGAGGTGCCATGAGAGACAAAGGTACCTAGAGTTGTAGCTAAGTTTACAGATGTTAGGAGCGCACAACAGTTTCATCAGCTCCAAGCTAACCTTCCAGCATTGGGGGAGAAGGCCTGGACAGTTAGAGAGACCATTCTACAGTGGAATGGTGAGTAGGAGGAGATGAGAGCAGTTTTTGCCAAGTTAGTGGCCAATATGACTCACATTGGGGAATGGTTGGATTCCCTAGAAATACAACTAGAGGAGTTCACATTGGAGTGTAATAACATCCATATTCAAGCATACATATATGGGGCTTGCAACATTGTTGGGTTACCTCTGCATATTGGAGACGGAGATTTAAAGTTACCTAGATAGACCTCATGTATTGACCAAGTCAGTGAGATGAGGCGACATGAGTTGTGCAGGGCGCAACATTTACATGTTGGGGTTGTTGTGTGTACAGGTACATGTGCACTCGATCCTTCCCTCAAGGTTGGATGATGAGAGATTTTCAGTTGGTACCTATTGGAGTGGGCTAGGATTATGGAGATGGTAGTAAAATAGGGTGAAGCTCGGCAGAAGATTCCAGACATTAGGGAAACTGGAAGCCCAAACCAACTTTAGGATTCAAGTGGGACTACTTGTCATTTACCAAATATGTCAATTGACTGCGACATTGGTGGTATAGGTGACCTAGTAGTTGAGCGCATGCATTCGCTAGGGGAGTTTCAATCAGCATCAATGGCTAGTTAGTTTATAGACAGACTCCCTGGGTTCTCTTGGTATGATGGTTGTATATGGGATCATAGGATGATCAACATACTATGGCAGGAGTTTGTCGAAGGAGATTGCATTGGTAGGGCACCAGAAAGTGCTTTGTATGGGGATGAGGGTTCTCCTCGGTTATATGGGGCATAGTGGTCACAGAGTAGCAACACAGTGGTGGCATTTATACTGGTACATAGGTGGATTGACTTCTCATGTCTCTCAGTGAGGATTTGGAGGCGAGGCCCATGCATCAGAGGGTATGGTGATGCGACATTAAAGATGGTGATACTGACAGGATGCAGGATAACACCCACTATATCATTTCTATCCCATGGCATCTAGGGGTGTATAGGGGTGTGCAACACTGTGCAACAATATGCAGAGGAGCATAATGGTGCACAGTGGTGTGCAAGGTCACACCATGGTGTAAGAGGAGAAGTTCACATCACCATGCATTTCCTCATAAATTGAAGGACACATTGATGCATGAGGGATGTAGATTGATCCAAGATGATGTGACAATATGTCTAGTCAAACAATGCACAAAGATGTGCAATGGGGAGAATTTATATGCCAGGGGGCACGAGGATACATGGTTATATGTTGTAGTGTGTGGGGATGCATGACAAACTAGGGGAGTGCTGCTAGCAGGGAGATTCCTTAAAGAGGATGTTAGGAATTCTATTGAGGTGGTCATACCTAGGTTTGGAGAGAGGTTTGGTCACAGGGTTGGTCATGAGCTTCCATACAGGTTCTTGGACATACCCATAATATCCCACACATCTATCATTTTCCAACATTGCACACTGACACAAGGGATTAGGATATTATCTATTGGCACTATCATCACACAACAAGGAAAGGGAGGTTCACCTAAGATGGTTTGATGGGACATAGTGCATCAGGAGAGAGACTTTCCAGTTGTAGCTTACGATCAATATGTGAGTTGGAAGACACAGGCTTGGGGATGTTCCGATCTTTTGCAGAGGTAGCATGTGCTTTGTCCTTGAGCTCACACATAGAGAGATGCATGACACACTTTGGGCAAGTAATTTCGAGTATTTATAGGAACATATATAACAAGTGTTGGATATTTGTTATAGACAAATGTTTAAACTCCAGGCATTACTAGGGTGCACCTTTAAGAGGCAGGATAGCCAATCTCACTGGGTGATATGGTAGTAAAAGGGGAGTTTAACACGCATTAAGTCTATTCATGGTATACATAGTAGTTATAAGGATGGCATGCAGGGACTAGAGACGAGGCACAAATGGATTCCAGCAGCAATCAATTCAACCACAAAAAATCTAGATATGGGATCCAGGGATTTAGTTGGTTTATAGGACACTACATTCCATGATGAGCAGGAACGGGGTAGAGGATGATTCAATTCACCTTGTGTTTGATACATGGAGAGTCGATGAGACAAATATTGGCACTGGATGGGTAGACATTGACATGTTGCAGATAACTGGTTAGGACGAGCTTGGCCTTCACAAATTTCTCACCATTAGGTTCTAGGAGACGAGGACACAATATGCGCATGATGGGCAATCTTTCATAGTCAGAGTGGCATAATTTCAACATGGTGGCACCATTCTGAGAATGGCATGGGATCGAGGCATCACAAGATTTGGCGGTTCAACTACCCTTAGGGGTGAGCTTGTTTCTATAGGTGGATATCATTTAGACCTTCCATTGGACTTTGAGATTCGTTGATGACATGAGGAAATTCACCAGTATGGCTAGATATTCCATAAGAGGGGATTAGGTTGGATTGGGACCCTGGTAACATAGGATTTGTTCATGTGATGGTAGGGCTACAATGAGGATTAGTTAAGTGGCACATTTGGGACCCTGGAATTAGCTTGGAAAACCTATGGATCAACAACATAGGGTGATACTACTTGAGGACAAGAAATTTTTGGCAGGGAGGACTGTGTTGTTCCCAAATTTTTGTGCATGAAAAATCACTTGGGAGTTTTGCATAATTTTGGAAGTATTAAAAAGGAGAGATATTGTTTTCGTGAGAGAAGAAATAAATCATTAATTTAATGCAGAAAATTAATATTTTAACGAAGGATGAAGGAAAATTAATATTTTAATGAGAAAGGAGGCAAATGATTATTTTATTCAAAAAGGTGACAAAAAGTCTCCTAGAGGAAAATGGACCCCACAGATAAAAAAATAGGTAAAAAGGATAATCTAGAAGCTAGAAGGAGGTTAAATGGATAATTATAAATAAATGAGGGACTAAATTGCAAATCATTTTATTCTATCATTTCTATTTGACGTTGTGAAGAAACTCATACGAGTTTCCAGGAGTTTCAAGTGAAACTCAACAGCTGATTTCGATGGACTTCGAGTGCCAACGTAATTAGCTTTTTGGGAAGATTGTTTCCGATCTTTCATTGTGATTATTGCAGAGGATCTTCAGAATTTAAAATGATTGTTTGAAAGAGGCTTCAATATTGTTTTTATTGCAGGGACAATTGTTGGAAAAGGGACTAAATTTCCAGTCAATACAAGTCCCGAGTTAGTACCCTCGAGGCCATATTATTTGTTAAGAAGTCAGAGGCCAATTTTTAATTTAAGGAGGGATATCATGCTTGTAAAGACTCCAAGGTGTCTAGGACAATGCATTTCTAGATGAGGGCCAAGACTGAGTCTATAGAAGAGTTAAAGTGTTAATCTACTCATTTTCCAAGAGTAGAAATCTATTTATCCCAAGGTCAAGTTGCTCAAATGTGATGCCCAACCTCATTCCAAATCCATCATCTTAGATATAAAGTCTGTAGCAAAGGTAAATTTCACTTTCCAAATTTCCTTAAGAGAGTTTATTATGAACAACAAAAGAGGCCAAATTGTTCATCATTTCTCCATCTATTTGCTAGTTATGTGCATACTCTTTTTGAGGTCAAGTGGGCTTGTAGAGGTCATTTTCTCTTGCTAATCAGAAGTCGATTTTTTCATAATTGTGTTGTGTAGAAATTCGATAACCCAACCCGGTTTTCAGTTTCTCCTTATTTCTCCGATAAAGTTAAATACCCATTCCCATAGCCATACATTCAACAAGATGGAAAAATAAATGTTTTCTGAAAACACAAATTCTGGAAACTACACAGTGCTAAAATGCAGAAATAAAAACTTAGAAAAAATAAATCAGCCACACACAGAAAATAGACACATTGATTTTTGGTCAACTTGACCCTGGAAAAACCCCCTACAACTCTTGGGGAAAACTAGTTCGAAAGCTTCTTCTTATTTCTGATAAATGCTTTTACAGTGAGAGAGAAATACTCAGAAAAATTTCAGCAAGTAATAAATAAACCTTATCTCGTTTTCCATGCTTAACCATTGCCTCGGAAAATGTGTACACAGCAAAACAAAAACACCAATAACTGTTGTACTTTCTCCCTCGTTTTTCGTGCCCAGCAATACAGCAATAAATTCTGTTGTACAGCCTCCTCTTTTTGTGTGCAAAATAGCAATAAATGCTAATGTATTGCCTCCTTGGAGAGCGTGCATATTGTAATAAATGTTGTTGTATGAAAATTGCCTCGATTTCTTTGCACAGCAACAACAGCAGGTTGTACGCCCTGCCTCAAAATTTGTGCCACAAAAAAAACAACTTTCCTCCCTCGAAATCTATGCCAGAAATTGTATGGTTGCTTAGGAATGCGTACCCAAAGCCGTTGTACGAAATCTGCCTTGAACAACGTCCCAAAACTGCCTTGAACTATATGCCAACCCTGCTGTACAGATTTGTTGAAGTGTTGCCTCGGTACGCGTGCCAAGGTTATGTTCTCCTTCTTCTCACTACTCAGAAATCTCCTTTGCTCTCTTTTTCTCCTTCTCTCAATCTACTCATGAAAGAATGAATGACCTTTTCCCTCACTGATGGACATGACACCATAATCAATGTATCTTTGGATCCTCTTGATCCCTACCCACTGGATCCCTGTGCCTGACTCGGCTTCTCCTGAGGGTCTGGCCAATCTAGATACTCTATCTCCCATGACCTCCTGAAAGCCCTTTCCTCCTCGAACTTCACATCCCGCCTAACAAAAACTCTCCTATGTGCGGGAATATAAATCCGAAAGGCCTTTGAGGTCTCATTGTAGCCCACAAATACACCCTTCTCTATGGTGGGATATAGCTTGGTCCTCTTCTCCTCGGGTCTATAGGAGTATGTAATACACCCAAAGATACGAAGATGACCAACATCAGGCTTCTTCCCAGAAAAAGCCTCCTCCGGAGTCACATACCCCAAGGCACGATGCAGAATCTTGTTCTGCAAATATACAGCAATGTTACAGGCCTCTGCCCACAAAAACAATGGTAACCCCTGATCATGTAACATGGCTTTGGCAGCCCCGACGATGGATCTGTTCTTCCTCTCCGCAACCCCGTTCTGCTGGGGGTTGTAAGGAACTATGAACTCCCTCCTAATGCCTGCCTCCGCACAATACTCAACAAAATCACCAAGGGTGTACTCTCCTCCATTGTCCGACCTCAGGGACTTGATATTCTGACCTGTCTGAGTCTCCACAAGAGCTCTGAACTCCTGAAACCGCTTGAAGACCTCACTCTTGGTCTTCAAGAAATAAATCCAGGTCCTCCTGGGGTGATCATCAATGAATAAAACATAATACTCATATCCACTCAAGGAAACATGAGACATCCGACCACTCACATCGGAATGAATCAAATTAAGTATCCCAGTCGATCTGCTGTCACTGCTGGGAAAAGGGGATTTGGAAAACTTGCCCATAGCACATCCTCTGCATGTATCAAAGTGATCAGTACTGAAGTCTGGCACACCTTTAGTGATCTCCCACAATGTCCTTAAGGCTCCATGATACATGTGCCCCATCCCACGGTGCCAAATCTAGCATAGCTCTAAACTGCTAGCTCTGTTGCCGGTACTACTGCTCAATGCCAAAAAGGGCTGAAATGAAAACTTGTACACCTTTGCATGGCGTACACTAATCACTCTAGCTGACTCAGCCAGATTGCCCCTAGGATATATCAACACCTATCCTCTCCTTAACAATATCTCATATTCTCTTTCCTCCAATGCTGAGAGGGATATGAGGTTCTTCCTCATCCCTGGCACATATAGAACATTTGACACCTTCAAGGGCAGTTTGGGTTCCCTATAAAATGTCAATGTCCCCACACTAACTGCTCTAACAATGTTGTCATTTCCAAGTACTACCTCTATATCAATGCCACTCTCTGAAAGTGCTGAGAAGTACTCATGGACTCCTGTCATATGACGTGAAGCCCCACAATCAACAAACCAGATACCTGAAGATGCTCCGCTAGTGGACAGAAATGCACACTCCCTCTCAACCTCTGTGCCAGGTGATCCTGCACTAGTGGACTCACAAGAAATGAACCCAAACTCCTAGTCAAATATATATGTAAAGTCCTCTATCTTTGTTGATGTTGCCATGCTCTTGTTCTTCTCCTTCTTCTTCTTCTCCAGACACACAACTGCATAGTGTCCCATCTTCTGAAAATTCCAACACTTCACCTTGGAATAGTCCTTCTTTGTGTTCCCCTGTTTACCTTTACCTTTGCCTTTTCCCCCACCAACACTTATGGAAGCTTGCTTCTTTCCCTTTCCTTTCTTGCCTCCTGCCAACAGTGCTACATTGTTGTGTAACCACCTCCAAAAATAGAAGAAAATAGATATCAACGCCTTAGAAATAAGCCACTTTGAGGGGGCAACCTCCAATACATTACATAAATGAACAATTCTTGGATGATACAATTTACAAAACCTCCTTTCTATATATAGGAGTCCATGAGGCCATAATGTAATCCTAGTGGGCCACAATGTAATCCTAGCCGACCTAACAATAATAATTTAAGGGTACAATAATAACAAAATGGGGGTTACAAGGGTACAATAATAACAATAAGGGGGTTACACTAACAACAATAAGGGACTATACTAGTAATATAGGGACCTAACATGCCCCTCTCCTTCAAAAAAGTGTTGTCCTCAACGCTGGAGTAGCTCTGGGTGCTTCTGTATAAAATTCTCATCCTCCCATGTAGAATCTTCAGTGGGTAAGTTTTTCCACTTGATGAGATACTCTGAAATTGATCGATTCTGTAGCCGTCGAGTTCTTGTTTCCGTGACTTCTTCAGGTTCCAATATTATTTTTCCTTCCTCATCAAGTTCTGTAAATATTGTTTGAACTGGAAGATTTTCACCTATAACCTTCTTTAAGCATGAAACATGGAAAATCGGATGCACTCGTGAAGAAGCAGGAAGCTCCAATTTGTATGCCATAGTACCAATCTTTTGCAACACCTTGTAAGGACCATAGTGCTTTGGCGATAATTTGTTATCCTTCTTAGCTTGCTTGAGGGACATTTGTTTGTATGGTTGTAGCCGTAAAAATACCCAATCTCCTACATCAAAACTTCTCTCGCTGCGATGTTGATATGCCCGTTGTTTCATTCGATTTTGTGCCAAATTCAGGTTATCCTTTAAGAGTTGGAGAACTTCTTGCTGATGCTCGATGTGATCTTCCACTGCTTGAACCTTCGAATTTTCCCTTAAAGATGATGTGATGGATGGTGGATGATATCCATAAAGTGCCATAAATGGGGTCATTTTTGCCGCAATATGGAAGGAAGTGTTATACCACCATTCAGCGAGAGGTAACCACTTGACCCATTGTGTTTGTTTATCAGATACAAAACAACGAAGATATCCTTCCAAACATTTATTTACTATCTCAGTTTGACCATCAGATTGAGGATGATAAGATGAGCTATGAGCGAATTGAGTACCCAAACAAGAAAATAACTCCGTCCAAAAATTTCCAGTAAAAATGGGATCTCTGTCGCTCACAATAACCCTTGGGCTTCCATGTAGCTTTTGAATTCTGTCCATAAATGTAGTAGCAACTGTACTTGCTTTAAATGGATGAGCTAATGCACAAAAGTGTGCATACTTGGTAAGTCTATCAACTACCACCATGATGACACTCTTTCCTTCGGACTTAGGTAAACCTGTGATAAAATCCACTGAAATCTCCTCCCAACGTTGACTTGGAATGGATAAAGGTTGTAGAAGTCCTGGGGTCTTAATTGTTTCCACTTTATTCTGCTGGCAAACCAAACATTCCGCCACAAACTTTTGAATATCAGATTTAAGGCCATCCCAAAAAAATTCTTCCTTCACCCTGTGGTAAGTTTTTAAAAATCCTGAGTGTCCTCCTAAAGGAGAAGTGTGCAATTCCAGAAGAATCTTTTGTTTTAGTTGGGAATTTTTACAAAGATATAAGCGATCTTTGTACCATAAGGAATCATTTTTCCAACTAAATGTATCAGATGTACTAGGATCTTGCTGCAACTTTTGAATGAGTGTCCATTCATCTTTGTCCTTCTTCCATTCATCTCTTGCTTCGGTTATCCAATCTGGTTGGATAATAGAAATGGCACAAAGCAATGCTTCCACCTCTTCATTCTTTCTTGAGAGTGCATCTGCAACAACATTAAGCTTTCCCTTTTTTTAGATTATTTCAAAGTCATAACCCAACATCTTTGTGACCCATTTTTGCTGCTCTTCTGAAGATAGTCTTTGTTCCAAAAAGTGTTTAAGACTATCATGATCAGCTTTTACCTTGAAGTGTCTTCCCATTAGGTAAGTTCACCATTTCTTTAGTGCATGCAGTATTGCTAACATTTCCTTCTCATAAATAGGTTTTTGTAAATACTTTCCTTTGATTGGACGACTTTCAAAAGCAATGGGTCTTCCTTCCCGCATTAAAACAGCACCAATTCCATTTCCTGAGGCATCACATTCCACAATAAAGGTTTTTGTGAAGTCTGGCGTAGCTAAGACCGGTGCTAGGCACATTGCCTCTTTAAGATGTTCAAAGGCCTTAGTTGCTTCAGGAGTCCATGAAAATGCATTTTTCTTCAATAATGTTGTTAGAGGTGCTGCTATTCTCCCATAATTCTTAACAAACTTGCGATAATACCCTGTTAACCCGAGAAATCCTCGCAACTGCTTTATGGTTGTGGGGACTTTCCATTCCTTAATGGCTTTAATTTTGTTAGGGTCTACATTAACACCCTCGTGAGATACAATATGACCCAGATATTCCACCTCTTGCACTCCAAAGAAACATTTGGATGTTTTTGCATATAATTGTTTCTCCTACAATAGTTTGAGCACCCTGTCAACATGTTCAACATCATCCTTCCAAGACCTGCTATAGATTAGTATATCATCAAAAAATACTAGCACAAATTTTCTAAGGAAGGGTTTGAAAATGGAATTCATCAACCCTTGAAATGTAGAAGGTGCATTGGTAAGGCCAAAAGGCATGACCAAAAATTCATAATGACCCTCATGAGTTCGAAATGCTATTTTTGGAATATCTTCAGTCTTCATTCTAATTTGATGATATCCTGAACGAAGATCCAACTTGGTAAAATAAATTGCTCCATGTAATTCATCCAATAATTCATCAATCATAGGAATTGGAAATTTATCTTTAATGGTGAGTTTATTGAGCTCCCTATAATCTGGACACATTCGCCATGATCCATCCTTCTTGTGTACCAATACTACAGGAGCAGAGAAAGAACTTTGACTAGGTTGAATTATACCCGCCTCTAACATTTCTGCAATCATACGTTCAATTTCACTTTTTTGGACGTAAGGATATCTATAAGGCCTGATGTTTGGAGGAACACTTCCTGGAATAAAATGAATAGCATGATCATGATCACGAATAGGTGGGAGTTTCAAACACCTTGGAATGATTGTCTAAGACTTGTTGGAGATCTGCAGAAATAGATGATTTTGATGTTGGAACTTCTAGTGAGCATAATTGTGCAATTACACCTCGTTTTTCTTTCTTTAGAAGCTTTGTCATGACATTAAAGCTTATTATCTTTCCCGGCTTCCCTGCAATACCCCGTAATTCGACTTCCTTTCCTTATGAAAAAAATTTCAACAAAAGTTTTTGAAAATTAAAAGCTACCGTCCCCAAAGATTGTAACCATTGTAATCCTAGTACAACATCAGCACCTCCCATAGGAATGGAAAGCATTGGACTAGTCAATACATATTCCCCCATGGTTAGCTTGATATTATGGCATTTTCCAGAGCAATTTATAGTTCCTCCATTTGCAACCATCACTTGACATTCCGGTGCTGGGTATAGGAAAAAATTCAATTCCTTGGCTACCTTACAATGAATAAAATTATGGGTACTACCTGAATCAATCAACACTATTACCTTTTTCTTCTTGATATGTCCTTCTATATTGAGAGTTTGAGGAGTGGTAATTCCCGCCAATGCATTACACGATATGGTCAGACTCATTTCTTCCTCTTCTAGGGTTGGTTCCTGGTGTATATCCTCTTCTTGTTCATTTTCTTCTTCCTCTTCACAATCTATGTAAAATAATTTCTTCTCAGCACACTTATGACCTTTAGTGTATTTTCTATCACAACTGTAGCAAAGCCCTTTTGCTCTTTTTTCTTCCAAATGTTGTGGTGTCAACCTTGTAGGTTGTGGAAATCTAGACGTAGCAACACTTCCTTCTTTATAGAATTGAGTGGTAGGCTTCCTTGTCGCCATTATTTTACATTCAACTTTTCTTGCCAACCTGAATGCCTTCTCCAATGAATCTAGTTCCAAAACACGAACTTCATGTTGGATGTTATCTTTTAAAGTGCTTATGAAGAGATCGATCCTATGTTCCTCTGGAATATCAGTTACCCTTATATAAAATTTTTGGAAGTCCTCAATGTGCTGCCCCACTAAACCCTTTTGTTTGAGATTTATCAATTGGCTAAAGAAGGTGTTGCTCTTTGTATCCTCATAATGTGCTATCATTTCCTCCGTAAAAATTGACCAAGTGACAATTTTTTTGCGGGAGCAAAGCCATCGATACCATACAAATGTATTTTGTTCTAAATGTAAAGTTGCAATGCGTACCTTTTGTGTGTTTTGCACGTTATGGAGATAAAAATATTGCTCCATCTGTAGTATCCATGTTATTGGGTCCTTTCCATCAAACTTCCTCATATCCATTTTTGGAATATGGTGGTTCTTTCCACCAACATTAGAGTTTATGAAATCACGATTAACATTTATTTTGTTCTCATCATGAGGTTCTTCTACTATCTTTTCACCATTAGGAAAAATTTCTTTTATCAACTTTTTCAAACTTTCGATGTCTACTTTTAGATCATTATTCATGTTTTCCATGTTGTCTTTCATGTCATCCATCTTAGCTTCCATGCCAGCTTCCATGCCTTTCTTCAAACCGTCCATCTTCGCTTCCACGCCTTTCTTCAAAACTTCCATTTCATTTTTTGTTGCTCTTTGCGAGAGTGAAATTTGTTGCACTTGCTCTTGTAATTTTGATAGATCATGTTGCAATTCTTCATCTTCATCAGTCATAGTAGAGCCTTATGAAGGCTTAATGGGTATTGAATTATTTTTACGGGGCATCTTTTATAACCCAATACTGATATCTATTCTATAATATGCCCTTGGAATCAATTCAAATTGATTCTTCAAACAAGACTTACGCAATTCGGAAAAAAATACACACCTTTTTCTTGCTTTTGAGGAGCTCGATATTGAAATTGGATTATCTCTGTGATTGTAGCACTTCAATATTTGAATTTTGGTACCAACGTATCCCTTTGAATTATCTTTCAAATGCCACAAGTCTGACCTGATTTGGCTTCTCCAAGACAAAGTTGTGTCCAATCTCCCAAAATGACCTAATTATGGACTAGTTCAGTATATCAAACTTGTACGACTTGCCACATTTCATTGTTTCGTCTTTCGGCTCTGAAATTGATAGAAAAAAAACTACAGTCCGTGTACTTGCGACCACTTTTTACGGCACTCCAATCCGATGCTCAGAGAGAGATTTATGAATATTTTCCCACGATCACCTCTTTGAGATGAATTTCAGGAGCCTGAAAAAGCACTACCTTCCACAGATCATATCTCCGAAAATATTGCGAACCAAGCTCTGAAATTTTTTGACGATTTTCCTCAAGATTTCTGCTTCGCACCTTAAAAATTTCAGCTTCTGAAACTTCGTAGAAAAAAAATATATAGCACAAATTCCACGATGACCTGTTTAGGAGCCTGAAAAAAGACCTAACTTCCACAGATCATATCTCCAAAAATATTGTGAACCAAGCTCTGAAATTTTTTGACGATGTTCCTCAGGATTTTGGCTTCGCACCCTAAAAATTTTAGCTTCTGAAACTTCGTAGAAAAAAAGTTATAGCAAAAATTCCATGATGACCTGTTTGGAGCAGCGAAACCCTAGAATCCAAAGCTCTGATACCAAATGTTGTGTAACCAGCTCCAAAAATAGAAGAAAAGAGATATCAACGCCTTAGAAATAAGCAACTTCGAGGGGGAAACCTCCAATACATTACATAAATGAACAATTCTTGGATGATACAATTTACAAAACCTCCTTTCTATATATAGGAGTCCATGTGGCCATAATGTAATCCTAGTGGGCCACAATGTAATCTTAGCCGACCTAACAATAATAATTTAAGGGCACAATAATAACAAAATGGGGGTTACAAGGGTACAATAATAACAATAAGGGGGTTACACTAATAACAATAAGGGACTATACTAGTAATATAGGGACCTAACATACATCCTCATCCTGCTCAATTGGTTTGGCTACCCCAAGCTGGCTCTTTCTGATTTCATTTTGTATGCAATCATCCCAGAACCTCTCCCAAGAGGGAAGGGTCTCACATGCACAAACCCCATTAGCAAAGTTCAGTCATAAACTGGGAAGGCCATTCACTACAATCCGCACCAACTCAGTGGGTGGAATGACCTCTCCAACTGTTTCCAATGTATCTCTCACATTAGTAATATTTGTGAGATATCCAGCTACACTATCAGTCTTAACCATATTAATGGTCTCCGGCTTCTCCCTTAGTACCATTTTCCTGTTCTCATTGGTACTCTGGTAGAGATTGGTCAATGTTGTCCACATCTCATGAGCATATCTCTTTCCTCTCACATGAGGAATGAAATGGTTTTTTATTCCATCCAGAATCAGTCCCTTACCCTTGCTATTCTTCTTATTCTTCTTATTAAATGCTTTCAAATTGACAACATCAGTAGGCACATTAACGGCGTGTTGTGCGGTATGCACCATGATATCCCAGACTTCTGCCTCCTAAAAGATGCTCTACATTATCTCCTTCCAAACACTGTAGTTATTATGCCCATCCAACCTATCCTCCACCCTCAAGCACAAAGACATGCTTGCTTTCCTGATAAGCTGAAAATAACACTATTGTAGTAAAGGTACAGTTTTCTGTGTGAAAAATCAGCTTGCTGTAATTTTTCTTCTTGCTGTCCCAAACTGCTCTTTTCAGCAAAATAGCTCTGATACCATGTAGAAATTTGATAACCCAACCCTGGTTTTCAGTTTCTCCTTATTTCTCCAATAAAGTTAAATGCCCATTCCCATAGCGATACATTCAACAAGCTGGAAAAATAAATATTTTCTGAAAACACAAATTCTGGAAATTTCATAGTGTTGAAATGTAGAAATAAAAACTCAAAAAAAATAAATCAGTCGCACACAGAAAATAGACACGCTAATTTTTGGTCAACTTGACCCTTGAAAAACCCCCTAAAACTCTTGTGGAAAACCAGTTCGAAAGCTTCTTCTTATTTCTGATAAATGCTTTTACAGCGAGAGAGAAATACTCAGAAAAATTTCAGCAAATAATAACTACAACTTATCTCATTTTCCGTGCTTAACCACCGCCTCGGAAAATGTGTACACATCGAAATAGGAACATAAATAAATGATGTACTTTTTCCCTTGTTTTTCATGCCCAAAAATATAGCAATAAATACTATTGCACGACCTCCTCTTTTTGCGTGAAAAACAACAATAAATGTTGTTGTATGGCCTCCTTGGAAAGTGTGTAGACTGTTATAAATGTTAATGTATGGAAACTGCATCGATTTCTGTGCATAGCAACAGTAGCAGGTTGTACTACCTGCCTCGAAATTTGTGCCACAAAAATAGCAACTTTCCTCCCTCGAAATCTGTGCCAAAAAGTGTACGACTACCTAGGAATGCGTACCCAAAGCTGCTGTACAGGATCTGCCTTGAAAAATGTGCCAAAAATGCCTTAAACTGTGTGCCAACCTTGCTGTACAAATTTGTTGAAGCGCTACCTCGGTATGCGTACCAAGGTTCTATTCTCCTTCTTCTCACTGCTCAGAAATCTCCTTTGCTCTCTTCTTCTCCTTCTCGCAATCTGCTCATGAAAGAATCACTACAAGAAAAAATCACATTGGTGAGGGGCGAAAATGGTCGCCATAAGCTCATTGGTGAGGGTCAAAAGAGCCTTCGTCACCAAAAACTGAACGTCACCAAAGGTGGCGTCGCCGAAAGTATAGGTATTGTGGTGACATTCAAGGTCCGTCACCAATAATAATTTATAGTGACGGATAGTGACCGTCACCATTTCATATGAGCAATGGTGACGGACAATAGCCTCCGTCACCAAAAAATTGAACGTCACCAAAGGTGGCGTCGCCGAAAGTATAGGTGTTGTGGTGACATTCAAGGTCCGTCACCAATAATGATTTATAGTGACGGATAGTGACCGTCACCATTTCATATGAGCAATGGTGACAGACAATAGCCTCCGTCACCAAAAACCTGAACGTCACCAAAGGTGGCGTCGCCGAAAGTATGTGTTGTGGTGACATTCAAGGTCCGTCACGAATATTAATTACAATGACGGATAGTGACCGTCACCATTTCATATGAACAACAACGATTTTTTGTGATGGACCTTTCATGGCCGTCACTATTGGTGCATATATATGGCGACGTTCATTGACCGTCACCATAAACGCATTGGTGACATCAAGGTCTGTCACGAATAATGACTATAATGACAAGCAGTGACCCTCACCATTTCATATAAACAACAACGATTTATGGTGACAGACCTTTAATGGTCGTCACTATTGATGCATATATATGGTGGCGTTCGTTGACCGTCACCATTTCATATTTTGGTGAGGGTCGAAAAGTCTCACCATAAACTCATTAGTGATGGTCAAAAGAGCATCCGTCACCAAAAACTGATCTTCGTCATTCCCTATATATGAATATCAGGGCACGATGGAATCGAACCACCAACCTCCTGCTTGTAAAGCAGGTGCTCTTCCATTGAGCTAGCACCCTTTAAAGAATTAGACTTTAAACTAGCAATTGCCCCTAAAGTTGCAAAGATACACCAAAGGAATAAGAACCGGGAAAACCGAAAGAACTCAGTGTCCTTGCTCCTATTTTTATTCTACGACACTCTACAAAGTATGATCTTGATCTATGACGTATTTGTGCAAAGTGGTTCTAATTTAATACTAAATGTTATATTAGATAAAACAAATGAATAACTGAGAGGCCTTACGAGCTAATTTTTAATCCTTACACCAAAATATCTTAATATTCAAGTCTATGGAACAACTCGTTCAAAGTTCAAACTGAAGTAGATTTTAAATGGAAAGCCTAAAACCAGCTAAGTAGTTTACAAGTTAACATTTTGGATATAAATTATGTTCAATTTATATGACAAGTTATGTCATAACCTTGAAACTAGTTTCTTAGCTAAAATACTTTCTTAAGTTAACAATGACAAAGAAACTTAGTCATGGCAAGCAAAATTCTCTTGTTTTTTCGAATGAGGGTGCATGTAACTTGATAAAGGTTGTATGAGAGTATCAAACCATAAACAGTTTCACTAAAACATGGAAATGAAAAAGTCTTGTTAAGCAAGAAAGGTTTAGTTAAATATATGGAAAGCATCGAGCTAAATGATATAATTAAACTAAAAGTAACTATAAAAAAATGAAATTGCCATCATATACATCGCACCAGCGTATGAATTTGCATCAATGTACTGAATTAATATGACTTCAAATTTTGAAATTTTCCTGCAAGATAACATTTATCATTAAAAAAATGTGATCAAACATGAAGTAATCTCATGAATCTTTCAGATTTATATTGCAATATCCATCTCAGATCAATAGATCCAGAATCTTAAATATTCTTATAACTAGCAATTGCACCAAGAGGTGCAAAGGAACGTCGGAACATGGATAAGAAAAGTGGGGAGATTGTATAAAGAAATAATCAAGCGAAATATACTAAAAATGAAATAAAACCCATGTGAGGCTAATTTAAATTCAATTGTTGTGAATTTTCAAGTGAAAGAAAGTTTGTAACTGGTGTCCGGCAAGCAGGACTCACAAAAATTGTTATAGAGAAAAACTTGGAAGGGAAATTGAGGTTTGAGGTTTGATGATGTTTATGAAGCACATATTCTGCTTGGTGAAAGTGGCCACTGCAAGGATTATTGGGGTTCAGGCTTCTATAGGCAGGATAATACTTTTGAGATTGAAAAATCTTTGCACAATATAGCTTTCAGTTCAAATGGGTGCAAATACATATAAATCAAGCAATTTGAGACCTTTAAATGTATGGTCAAAAGCAACAACTCCAGAATCTGTGCAAATGCTTCTAAACTCTATTTGAAAAGAGGAAATTAGTTTGATCCTTGAAGGAAACTTGTTTGGACCAGACATTGGTGAGTTGATAAGCAGCTCAAAGAATTGGGCAGAGATTATTATGTGGTGTATTTTCAAAGGGCTCAAAGAGTCATTACCTTCTAAATGGCTATATATTTTGGGAGATGGGTTTGAAAATACAGGTAAGAAGAATCAGCCAACGTCTGAACAGTCGGGTGAATTTGAGAAAAAACACCAAAGATCTGCCAATTTTGTTGAATGCCTCTGAGCAATGTGGTTTATTGTTTGATGTCAATTCCTCCTCAGTCATGGATTGCAGGCCTGCACAAAATAATAATATTCTTATGATTGGTCTCTGTTCTGAAGTGAATAATTTAAAACAATATACTCGTAACCTAGCACAAAATACAGATTCAACAGAAGTAAATACAGAAAACAAGAATAGTGGAAATGATGATTTTGGATTTCAAACTGAAGGAGCATATAAGGGCGAGGATGAAGTGCTTTTGAAATTTTAGTGGGCAGAGGAGACAGAAAGGATGGGCTGCAGCAAGTTTCTGGGGTCTCGGGATAGAAGAGAAGGGAAAAAAGGCAAACTTCAAGTTCAAAGCACAGAGTAATGACCCCTGGAAGGAGAGATTTTGATTCTCTTGTTCAATCTCAGCAGGAAGTAAGCAATGCCTTTGGTCAAGTCGACATTCAATTGTCGGATTCTCTATGGGATGTAGGTGATGGCATTAGCCAAGAGAAGCAGCTGGATAGGGTTTCACATGAATATATCCTTTCTTCATGAATGCAATGATTATCGGAATTATGTTCAAATAAAAGAGATGTGTGTGCAAGAGGCTTTATAATGTTTGATATGCAAAGAATAGAATATTCAAAATAGTACATCATATGAGGAGGAGACCTTTAAATAAAGCAATTTGAGACCTTTAAATGGGTGCAAATACATATAAATCAAGCAATTTGAGACCTTTAAATGGATGAAAATACATATAAATCAAGAAATTTGAGACCTTTAAATGTATGGTCAGAAGCAACAACTCCAGAATCTGTTCAAATGCTTCTAAACTCTATTTGAAAAGAGGAAACTAATTTGATCCTTGAAGGAAACTTGTTTGGACCAGACATTGGTGAGTTGATAAGCAGCTCAAACAATTGGGCAGAGATTATTATGTGGTTTATTTTCAAAGGGCTCAAAGAGTCATTACCTTCTAGATGGCTATATATTTTGGGAGATGCGTTTGAACATAGAGGTAAGAAGAATCAGCGAACGTCTGAACAGTCAGGTGAATTTGAGAAAAAACACCAAAGATCTGCCAATTTTGTTGAATGCCTCTGAGCAATGTGGTTTATTGTTTGCTGTCAATTCCTCCTCAGTCATGGATTGCAGGCCTGCACAAAATAAGAATATTCTTATGATTGGTCTCTATTTTGAAGTGAATAATTTAAAACAATATGTTCTGAAGTGAATAATTTAGGTGCTACCTCCTCCTCAGCAGATCTGTAATCTGCTAGGTAGTAAATTGCCAGGTTGCTGGGTTCAAGGAAATTTGAACACGAGTTTTCTCCAATTGACAGTCTATGCAGAATTTGTAGCCATGTTATTTCCCATTAAATAATTCCATGCGGAAATTGTAGCTCAGAGAACCTCCCTAGAAAGCATCATTCTCATAGATAAAAGGGCATCCATTCAAGACACCCTAATTGAAAGGACCACGTCAATTGAAGACATTATTATTAAGGAGAATGAGATGGTGAATGTACAAGACATCATTATTGCAACTAATAAAACAACCATACAAGGTGTCATAAGTGCAGCAATTAATATTTGTCAAAGCCATCATAATTTTAACAAGAGAACATCTGTACAGGAAGTCTCATTTACAGGCTACACCAATGCTAAGAAGGGCATCAATACAGGAGGGCACTTATACTGAAGAACATCACCTAAGACATTAACTGTGACATCATTCTCAGCTACATAACTAGTACATTTCATGTCGACGACAGCATCTCTGACATTATCCATTGTCACATAGAAGTTAGAACATCCATTTTTCTACCAATATAATTTAATTTCACAAGTTGCCCATTCCATGAAACTAGCCTCATCTAAATCAACTTCTTCTGCAGTGTACATCTGTATTACAGTGACTTGTAATATGCATGAGTTTTTCTCCTAATGGAATTTGCGAATTTGTGATAGCACCGAAGAAGGATACCTCAGTGAAGTTTCTCATCAATGTGACCAGTCACCAAACTAGGTATTAACTATTAAATAATTTATTTGAGGTACCAAAACTCTCCCAAAGGTTGTAGATCCAATCAATAAAACTAAAAGAAAACCACAATCAGGACCCAGAAGATGAGGCAGTTGACTGGGATTAAACAGTACAATGCAGAAAGTATGAGACACTCGTGGAGAACCTTAGGAACTCATGGCGAACTGTGGAGATTCCTATCATCTGTGACATCATCTAACACTATCTGTTATTAAACAAATAACCTAGCAGGAAATATTAACAGAAATTGACAAACAATAGTTGGGACCTGGAAAATCAGAATTGCAAATGGTTGAATGGATGGTATTCATTAAAGCACGTAGACAATGGCAACCTAAAAGGAAATTTCTAGAAAAAATTCAAATCCCTTGCATCAGCAAAAAACATAAAGTTAGGCAGCAAAGTACAAGAATACTTCAAAGTCAAGACTTCATACTTCTGTATATGAATCCTTAGCAAAAACACCAGACCGGGTGTTTGGCAAGATACCTATTTCCTAATCTCTTATTCCTTTGTAAATAGACATGTGCTGACATAGGTAGGGCTGCTGAGGGGTGGAACTGAAAGTGAATATTGAAAACCGACGAATAGGACAAATTTGCATGACTTAAATTTAAATTTGGTAGATAGAAATAGCCAATGTATGAATCAAGAAAAGGGGCTTACGATTGTGAAAATTAGACAATGACCATACTGACAACCATCCCATTCTTAGATGCTTCACCTACAACCATCTGATTAGATCTGATTAGTTGTCTTGATACCTTGACCTGTGTGTTAAAATACTAGAAATTGCAGCTTGGAGGCTCAGACCATAGTCTTGTAGCTGCTTCTTACAAGAGCTCAAACCTGTGTTAGTCACTTGTGAAGGATAAGCTCAAGACTGGTGGGCAGTGTGTTATATCATATTTGTAAGACCTTGGACTTGAAAAGGGACAGTCTTTTGTAGCATTGTAAAGGCTAGAAACAGAGATATACACCTTAGAAACAACACAACTCAGATCTCTTGGAATCTTAACAAGCTCGAACTTACTACTGTGACTGTGCTAAGTGTGATAGTGAAGGCTCTTCATGTCCTATCATAAACAACAATCTCAGACTCGGTAAATTGATGGAAGACTTGAGATAATTCACCTGTTAGATATACTTGTGATACAACTGTATATCGTTGACCCAGCTTTACATCAAGGTTTGAAGGCTCAAGTCCACTTTAGGCTCGGACATCAAAACAGGGACCACATGCTTGGATTTCAGTCCTATGAAGAATAATGAATGAGCATTAATGAACAATGAACTTGAAAGGGTGTACAAGTGAAGAAGATCTTGACAGTGGGCATATTAGAGCAGATTGTTGACCAAATATTGAAGTATTTGGAGCACCATGTGAAGACACTCTTGAAGCACCTTGTGAACACTTTCTTGGAGAGTTCTTGAAGAAGCCTTTGAAGAGGCTTAGAGTAGGTGTAGAACTTAGGATGCCAATTGAAGACACCTTGAAGGTCGTGGAGATAATGTTGAAGACCATGACGCATTGGTCATCATGAAGTAACCTTGGAGATCTTTGTTTTGGGTACCATGAAGAACAATGGAGACACCTTCTTAGGAGCAACTCTTCCCTCATAAGTGTGTGACAGTTAGCATAGAGGTTTGCTACATTAGAAAAGGGTCCATTATGGGCACTTTTCTTAGTAGTAGAGGACATCCTGGACGTGAAAGGGTCCATTCTAGGCACTTTTCTTGGCAGCAGAGGACATCCTGGAAATGAAGCTATTTATCAAGATATTCCCTTTGTTATATTCATGAGTATGGAACATAAAGAAGTATCAATACCTTTAGGATGGAGCACCTACTTCTCTTTAAGGGTATTCATCAGTTTTCATGTTAGATGAAATGATACTTGGGAGCACTTTGGCAAAGGATCATAGAACCAATACTACTCTGAGAGTATGACTGGATTGTTAAGGAGCAAAAACACTTGAATTGCAACATGGTGTGACTCGTGTATTTGGATAAGAATCAAGTGAAAATGCTTTTGAAAGCCACTGGAGCAACTTCAACCCTTACACTAGTCCAGCTCATTTGTACCAAATAAGAATAACTGAATACTGAAGGATAATATAATCTGAGAGCAAAGGAAACCAACAATATAAATTCTGGAGCAAACTGGGCATTTGCACACAAAGATATACCTGCGAGATTGCCACATCTCCAATGGAAAAATAACTTCTACTCAAACCATTGCTTTTGGTAGTTATCTCTAGTGATGCCCCTGTACATGGAGAATCTAAATTCAGTAGATTAGGAATGCTATAATAATTCACAGAAGTTGGGAATGAATTTTGTAAGGATAAACCACAAAAAAGGGGGTTCTCATCTCCTTAGAACTCCTAAAATATGCACATGTAGACCATGCCAAAGGGCTTCACACACTACTTGTCTTCATAGTGGAGCACTCGAAATAAGGCTAACAAACTCCATCAAACTTGTAATAGATACACAACTCAAAGTGGGAGTATTGCTAAAAGATACTCATGTAGATATGTGCAAGGTAGATCAAGAGTTGTTAAGACAACTGCATTTTTTGGTAGGGAGTCCATGGCTTGTCTACAACCACAAGTTAAGTGGACATCATCTACAGCTAGCTGGTAAGGAAGGTCAGGAGAGAGATACACAACTCGTGTAGATATGTGAAAAAAAGATCAAGGGTTGTTAGACAACTCCATTTTTTGGTGGGGAGTTTCCTCAAAGTATGAGCTTATCTTCCAAACTCTATAAACCACACAAAGATTTTAGAAAACCTACCTTAATAACGCACTCTTTTTCCACCTTAAAATCTGTCATTGATTGTGTCATATTGCCTGAAATAAATTGCATAGTAAGAGAGTTCATCCTAGGGTTTGTGTGATGGATGAGTTAAGGGGTCCTTAGATCTCTCAATATGGAATGTTTTCTTGATTTTTTTATTTTAAACAAACCTTATTCCAGGCAAGGCATTCTCCAAGATGGAAAAATAATTTAGTTTTATAGATCTAAAAGCATACCTTTCAGCTATTGTTTTGATGATCAAGACAATCTATAGGATCTTCCCACAAATTGATCTGCAAATTGTAGCCACATCAGCATATCCCTATAGTCTCCTGCATTTTGAATTTTAATGTTGTCTCAGTAAATTTTTGTTGTTATATGTCTCCCAATCGTGCTACAGGTCTAATCTTCATAGCAAATGCATTGTTTTTCTGCTACAAAATCTAGCCTATAAAGAGTTGAGTGTCCCAAAGTAATACAGTTACTATTCATGCTTTCTATGCTGCCAAACAGCCACAACGACTAGAGTCCTCCCTAGTGGAAATTGTTGAAAAGTGTAACAAGGTCGGTCTTCATATTGACTATGTAATTATGTATTTTATGTAAAGAAGACAAAGGTAATAAAATGTATTTTGTACTTGCTCCATGGGTTTCATGAGAAAGATTTTATTATAAGTTAAATAGACTTATTCTTGATGTCTATCTAGGGCTTTGTCTTCTAGATAAGAATGTAATTAAGTGTCATTTATATATGAAGGATCTAGTCAAAGAGATGCTCCAAGACCTTGCAAAATAATTTGTAAAAGGATGGCTTGAAACTGACTCAACTCAATGCTGGAGATGGATGATAAAAGTCAGCTTATATGCAGCTACACGTCGGCCTAAAAATAACTTGAGAAGTCGGCCTTCTAGCTGACTGTATGGTTGGCCTAAAAGACTTGACAAGTGCACTATATATATACACACATCTGCGGTTTATTTGAGTAAGATTTTTGGTGAATCTCAGAAATAGAAATGTGGGTTTTTCAGAGATACAGTGTGGACTACATATGTGACTAAGTGCGGATTTTCTTAGTAATATAGTGCGGATATATCTGAGCTGGAATGCGAACCTTTGACGGCATCTAATGGAGATTTAAGTTTGAAAAGGAGGCGTATATACTTGATGACCAGAAATATAATAAAGAGTTGTGGTCTCTAGAACAGAAATGCCACCATTGACTGAAGCAGAAGTGCAGATAACCTGAAGCAAATTGCGGATAACTTTAGGAGTGATATATATTCAAATTTAAGGAGATATAAAATGCGGATTTACTGAAGTTATAAAAACAGATTTCTGAAGCTGAAGTTTGTGGATTCCTCTGTTTAAAAGTGCAGTATATAAGTGTCATTTTCTCTGAAATGGAACAGTGTTAAGTTCAGCAGATCACCATGATGTATGTGGATTACCATGATGCGGATGAATGTATGTATGTTGCTATCAAGTCTGGAATAAGAGATTCGGGAAATCTCACTAATATGCACCTACTATCTATGAAAGAATCAGGTCTGCAGTATGAAGGTCTGAAGTGGATGTGAAAATTAAGGGTCACTGCTGGATAAGAAAAGGGAGGAAGGATGATTTACCTTCCCTCTCACAGTTAATAAAAGAAAGGACAGTACATACTGGTGCAAGAAAGAAAGATCAGCATGGAAGATCGACAAAGAAGAAGTAACAAGGTATTGGAAGCATCCATAGGTCAAGGGTCTAAGTCTGGGTCATGGTACTTATCATTTGAAGATCTATAAGAAGAATTTCTCGTGGGTTTTCCTCACCAAGAGGGAGAGGTTTTTCCCTAGCTCTAGGAGCCTAATTTGTGTGTCTCGTGTATTTTGATAATTGACTTGATGAAATATTAAATAAGCTAAAGAAGAGAAGACATAAATAACTTAAGTAAGCTCACAAGTAATTATCAAGAAGAGATTTTGAATTAATCTCTAGCCCTCCAAATTCTCAACATGGTTTCAGAGCTAAGGTGCTGAACACAAGGATGGCTTGACAAAGAGACACTCGAGGAAGAAAAAATCAAAGTTTGGGTGAAAATTCAAATCAAGGAAATCCTCAAACCATCTCAAGAAGACTTTCAAATAATCCACACAGCAAGGAGGATCCAAGATCACCTACTTTGAAATCAGTTTAAGAGGGAGTTCCTGCCATCGTCTTCAACAAGAAAGCTGATAGAAGAAGAAAAGCATCTACTCAAGTAAGTATCTTTATGACTTCATATGAATCTATAAAAATGTCTTCTTTGCAAAGAAAGCAACAAACTGGTTAGGGTTTCAAACTTTCCTACATAGAAGACAAGGACAATGAAGTCATGCCAAATACATGAAAGGAGATATAAGAGCCCAAAGGATTTTTACAAAATCCATAAAAGAATCTCTCATCTCTAATGTACCAAATCTAGAATCATCAAAAGGAATATATGAGAAATTGGTGGAGCTATTCTATGTGAGTACTGCAGGAGAAGCAATCTCTTTGAGATCAACTACAGGAACTGGGAGAAGTAATGTCTAACACTGAGATGACTACATTGGTGCTGAATGCTCTACTAGAAGAATAGGGAAACTTCACTTCAAGCTTATTCTGGAAGAAAGAAGCCGCACCATTCCACAATTTAGGGTCTTTATGTAAAATAGAGGAAATAAGACTGAAAGCCAAAGATGATACAGAATCAAGTGAAGGGAATCAAGCCTTTGCAGCCATGTCCAGGAAGAAAGGAAGATTTAGTAAGTTTGGTCCTCAGAGTAGAAGAAGAAATATGGACAAAGCACGATGCTTTGGATGTGATAAACTTGGGCATTATAATAGAAATTTTCCTTAATCTGAAAAGGACAAGAGAAATAGGGAAGAATCCCATGTCTCTGAAATGAGGGAAGAACCTGATGCAAAGTAATCTAAGAAAGAAGAAGCAAGGGATATCCACTATGATTGAGATCATCTTTTCCTTTAAGTGATTTATGTTGGTTGTAAGATAGGAAGCAGTGTAGCATCATGATCGAAGCATGGTAGGAGCTCTTGGTGAAACAGCTCCGGGAAATCCTCTCTAATAACATTACTAATGGAAGGTAGTCATCAAGATCAAGGGTCATCATGGAAACAAAATTCAGACGACATATTGATGGAGCAAGTAAAGGGAATGAATCTCTTCATTCTAGAAAACCTGCTACAGGATGACTCAAGAAAAAAAAAAGTATGAGGTATGTACATATTTATATGCTGACACTGGATACTGTGAATTCATGTCATATGGTTGCAGGTAATGGACTTCTGTATTTAGAAGTATGATCTACGAAGGAGTATCTCTTGATGCACTGACAGATGAAATCAACATATATATATCCTCATGGAATATGAGGTGGTTGTACATGAACGAGGACCTGGAAAATTTGTAAGTTCTTGGGAATGAAGAATGTGCAGAAAGGAAGAGATCATGAAATGCAACCATGTCTAAAGGCAGTTATCATCCGGAAGCCAAGAAGATGCGACTAGGAGATCTCCTGGGAAGATATGTAGACTCTAATAGAAGTCTGGTAAAGAAGAAGACCCTTGACAAAACATATCATTAGGAGATGTGTCAATCTGAATAAAGGATGTTGATGCTGACAGGAACATGTCATGGTGAAAGGTCATCACTGAGGTAACTTTGGTTTTAAAAGTTCATATGTCTATGTTTATCGGGATGAATTTGTGTAGGGTTGCTAATCATGAGAAAGGATGTATGATCCTTGGAGATGATTCGAAGGAAAGCAGCATGAAATAACGATGGACCAGATGATAAATACTGATGAATCACTTTCTGATAGTGGGCATGACTCGTGACTAAAAGTGATGGATGATCTATGCCCTATGAAGCCAAAATTTGAAGATTCCTCAATATCGAAATCCATGACATCGAGGGGAGGAATTCTTCATGAGTAGTTGGATTGCTGCTGCAGGACCCTAGTTGATAGGGAGCCTGGTGGTAAGTTTCTTGCTTGGAAGAAACTTGAAGTATGTCCTTTCTATGTTAAGAGGTAGTGACGTATGTAATTCTCTATTACATGTGTCATGCACTATACCAGGACTAACAGCCGTAAGTCTTAGTGAATGCCATGTGAAGAGAATGGATAGACACATCATTTTGGTCTTCACCTGGAAGACAGAATAGAGGATTGGGTAATCATCTGGCATTCGATACTCTTTGAGAATGAGGTCGGAACTTCAATATAAGAGTAGTCAAGGACCGATATTCTTTGAGGGCTGGCTACCCAAGAGAAGAATAATCCAAGAAGGTGATACTCTGGGAACACCTAGGTGGGGTATGTACCTAGGAGAGACAATGACTTTGGTGTCTATAAGTCATGTGTCTCGCCAACATTGTATCCCATTGTGTCGTTGAGAGATGGGGTTGTTAGTCAAGGCCTTACATTAGGAAAATGTTGGTTGATATGATGCTATATATATGCGATTGCCAATCTGATTCTTCTTATGAGATTCTTCAGTTTGAAAGTGACCATGTACCTGTATGAATACCTCCCTAGTTAAGAGGGAGTGTTGAAAAGTGTAACTATGTCAGTCTTCATATTGACTATGTAATTATGTATTTTATGTAAAGAAGAAGACAAAGGTAATAAAATGTATTTTGTACTTGCTTCATGGGTTTCATGAGCAAGATTTTATTATAAGTTAAATAGACTTCTTCTTGATGTTTATCTAAGGCTTTGTCTTCTAGATAAAAATGTAATTAAGTATCATTTATATATGAAGGATCTAGTCAAAAGAGATGCTCCAAGGCCTTGCAAAATAATTCGCAAAAGGATGGCTTGAAACTGACTCAACTCAACGCTGGAGATGGATGATAAAAGTCAGCTTATATGCAGCTACACGTCGACCTAATTATCAGTTGAGAAGTCGGCCTTCTAGCTGACTGTATGGTCGGCCTAAAAGACTTGACAAGTGCACTATATATATATATATATATATATATATATATATATATATATATATACACACACCTCTGCGGTTTATTTGAGTAAGATTTTTGGTGAATCTTAGAAATAGAAATGCGGCCTTTTCAAAGATACAATGCAAACTACATATGTGACTAAGTGCATATTTTCTTAGTAATACAGTGCAGATATATGTGAGCTGGAATGCGAACCTTTGACAGCATCTAATGGAGAATTAAGTTTGAAAAGGAGGCATATATACTTGATAACCAGAAATATAATAAAGAGTTGCAGTCTCTAGAACAGAAATGCCACCATTGACTGAAGCAGAAGTGCGGCTAACCTGAAGCAAATTGCGGATAACTTCAGGAGTGATATATATGCAGATTTAAGGAGATATAAAATGTGGATTTCTTGAAGTTATAAAAATGGATTTCTAAAGCTGAAGTTTGCGGATTCCTCTGTTTAAAAGTGTAGTATATAAGTGTCATTTTCTCTGAAATGGAACAGTGTTAAGTTCAACAGATCACCATAATGTGTGTGGATTACCATGATGCGGATGAATGTATGTATCTTGTTGTCAAGTCTGGAATAAGATATTCGGGCAATCTCACTAATATGCACCTACTGTCTATGACAGAATCAGGTCTGCAATATGAAGGTCTTAAGTGGATGTGAAAATTAAGGGTCACTGCTGGATAAGAAAAGAGAGGAAGGTAAATCTCTGCAGTTAATAAAAGAAAGGACAATACAGACTGGTGCAAGAAAGAAAGATCAGCATGGAAGATCGACAAAGAATAAGTAACAAGGTCTTGGAAGCATCCATAGGTCAAGGGTCTAAGTCTGGGTCATGGTACTTGTCATTTGAATATCTATAAAAAGAATTTCTCATGGGTTTTCCTCTCGAAGAGGGAGAGATTTTTCCCTGATTCTAGGAGCATAATTTGTGTGTCTCGTGTATTTTGATAATTGACTTGATGAAAGATTAAATAAGCTAAAGAAGAGAAGACATAAATAACTCAAGTAAGCTCATAAGTAATTATCAAGAAGAGAACTTGAATTAATCTCCAGCCCTCCAAATTCTCAACAGAAACAAGTATGCAATAGCTGGCACTACAGAAACAAGAGATATGGATCTGATAAGGGCTAACTTTCTACCACATGTGCCTACAGGAATGAGGGTTTACCCATTGTGCCTCTTATGCAGATTCCATGGAAAATATTTGACAGTGTCATTACAAACTCAGTCATACCATAATGCTTCTAGAGCTAATGCCTATTGATGCTTCCTCATTGCTCTATAATAGGATAAGGATGAGCATATTAGCCACATATCATTAGATGCCACTGATGTGCAGATGATGCAGCCACCTTTCAAAAGTCTGGATCCATCACACAGATATTGCATTTTCAGACTTGTTTCCAGCAATAGGGTATCATTCACACCTCTATTGCTATATTTTGGCATGAAGTCAATTACAGTGCCAACCTACAGAGGTGTAAGTAAAGCATTAAAGAATTATGAATATGATGCAATGGAAGGATATACAAACGCCAATTAGCAAATGTATATTCCCAGGCTTCAACCATCATTTTGATCTGTGCACCCATGTTGTAATGGGTATCCAAAAAATCTGTTGATTTGTGCTACATGATTGCTTCTATATCCAAAACCCTTATCTAGGGTCCACAAACACAAATAGTATTTTCTTACTCTGTGCTAACATCACTGACAGATAGACATGCTCATGCACATTGTCTTAGTCCAACCTAGGATCTCGGAACAACATCCTTTTAGAATGGATTTAAAAAATAATTTGCATGTTTATATATTACTATATTTAGAAACATTTTGGAGAATGCATGCTTCTAATTGCTGATTTTGTCCTCCTAATTGTTACACCAATCTCCTTTTTGCTTCCTTGATCTAAGATTAGATGAACTACTCGAAAGAATATGCTGAAAATGCAAATGCATTTTGAGGGGTAACAGGTTGCTTGTAAGGGCTAAGGCTTAATGTCCTTTGCTTTCAATTTCATTTTGTTTCTTTGGGCGTTAGCACTAGAACTGGGAAATGCATCTCTTATGGAGCTTTGGCAATCGGTTGAGCAGTGAGTATCCAACTAGGTAAGCAGGTGGCTCTTGGCCAGTGAAAGGCCCACCACAAGTACCTCTACACCAAGTAGATCCCTGCAGAGCATGCAATTGGTGACACCTGAATGCATTCACCAATTTTCGATAACTTTCATAGGCAAGCATCGGCCTATGTAGAGCATCTAGCTCGTTGGACTTCACTATTTTTGAGAAAGAGTGAACAGGTCACACAGTATTTGTTTGTTTCACTCATTGCAGAATATCTACAATTTTTTTTAAGTAATTTATACTTGTGAATCATACATTTTCTACTTATTTTCAAGAATTAAGGGTTTCCAACAATCTAAAAATAAAGAATAAATAAATGGAACAAGAACTCACTGATGGTGGCATCGTTGTCCGGGCTCTTCAGCATCTTTTCTATTCCCTTGAGGCCGAGCAAGGTGCGGAGATTCTCGCAACGCCCTGGTGGTCGCAATGTTGGCCTTTTGAGCATATAAGCCTCGCATTCGGGTATTCTGCTACTGCTCCTTTATTTTGATAAATGGTCTCTCGGACTCATCAGATGCCAATGCCATCCCTGCGAATAGTAACAATATCAAGCACAAAGATTAATTTCTAAACATACAAGAGTTGGATGCAAAAATACAGAGGATTTTGAACATGGAACGTACCTTGGCGTTGTCGAAAAACCGATGGTGGGGTTCGATATCGGGTCTGCTGCTGTAAAACCATAAGTCGCAACTCTCTTCAATCCCATTTTGGCGCCCTCCTTATGAAAAGCCAGCAAATACAAAAAATGGGGTTCGGAGGGAATTTCGCTTCTTGAAAAACAATAATTACAATATTTTTTATTTTCACTTACATAGTAAGATCTTTTTTGTATTTGAGGAACTCACATAGTGCATGATTTTGGTTGTGGTGGAAAGGGTGGGATTATTTATTATAATAATAATGATTTAATTTATTTTGTATTTTCACTTACATATCTTTGTTGTATTTGAGGAACTAGCAAACTAGTGTATGATTTTGGTTGTGATGGAAAGGGTAGGATTATTTATTATAATAATAATGATTTAATTTTAAGATTATTAATTTTATGTAATGTTTTTGTTGTTAAGGTTTATTGTTGTATTTTTGGAATTTGAATGTAAGAGTGTTTTTAACTTGGTTGTGTTGAAAACATTTAAGTGTATAGAGGAAATATGAGTTTTTAACTTGGTTGCATTGAAAAATAATAATTTTTCTTGTATATTAGGTGGGTGTACAAAAAAAAGAGTATATAGTAAGTGGATTTGATAGTTAAAACACAAAGTATTAGTTTCTTGAAAGTCGCGTGACAAATTTGAAAGGACTAGCATATGTACCATTTTCTAGGTTAAATATATTCAAATTGTTGTGTGAATGGGGTTGTAAGACCATGTGTTTTTATCTTGAGAAATTGAAGTCATCTCGAAGTCACTTGCATAGTTTAGGTTGTCATAAGCAAAGTAGGTGTTTTGCCTTAAGTTGTGAACATTTCATTTTAAGCAATGTGATAATGTGGTTTCAGCGAGGCATTAAAAGATGAAACGAGCATGCACATTTTGGATGCTAGTGTTAAGTTTTGTTTGAGGCATGTGTGCATGTCTAAGAATACACTAACAAGGGTTGAAGAGGTGGAATTGTTAGAGAGGTTGGGGGGTTGTAGTCTCACTTACAGGTACAAACAAGCAAGTTAAGCACCGTGAGAAGTTATGAAGCAAACTTAAGAAAAACAAGTGGTTGCTTTAGAAAAACAAGTGTCCAGTCTGCAATATTTCTGTCATTTCATAGCAGGAAAATTCTGGTTTGCTGCATTTTTTTTCTGTTTCTGTTAGGCAAATCTTAGGATCAGTGCTTTGATGAAGTAGCAAGCCCTTCCCTTGATTTTCTTTCCTTGGGATGGTGTTTAAACTTCTAGAAAATCCTGTACATGTAGATATCCTCTGTGCAACCTGCATTCTCATGACTATTCCTTTGATAATGTTCTTTTGTTTTTCTAGTAAATTATGCTTATAATATTCCTTCTACAGATATGACTAGCGTTAACCATGTGCAACTTCCCCTTTGTTAGGAGCTTTGTCAAGCTATTAACCATATGCAACTTTGTCAGAATGTGGTCCAACACTACCAACTCCCTAATGAACTTGGAATCTTAGGAAATTGTATTGAATATCAATGTGTTTGAAATGGTTATGACACATTGGATTTTCATAGAGCTTGATGTAACTTTGATTCTCACAAGAGACAATATTGGGCGTCAACAAGTGATTGGTTGACTCTACAATCAAGTTGCAAATCTAGATAGCTTCATAATAAGAATATGAAACTGCCATATACTTTGCTTTAGTGGAACTGAATGCAATTGTTGCTTGCTTCTTGTTGATTTGATAAAAATGATTTATAAAATGATAATAATGATGTTTAAAATGAGCCTTATGATGGTCTACTTATACACATTGATTGTTCACGAGGTGTTAGGGGTATGTTTATAACATCACTGCCCTTGAAAGCTTTGTCTTGAAAGCACAGTAATTAGAATTTTCTTTAGTAAAGAACATTTTTGTGGTGGAATGAAGTTTATCGGATATCTATTTATACTTTGTAGAGGTTTGAATTTGTTTGTCCTTTGAGTGTTGGTGAGGTTTCTTTGTATTTTTTGCATCATAGTCTAAAGTCTTTTGACGTGATTGTTTAACATGAAAGCTTTATGCTTATTGGCAATATATTTGAAATACTTGCATGATCAAGAAACTGTTATGGTTAATTAAATTACTAATTAGGTACTACAGAAAGAGGATGATGCTGAGAGGGCTTGCTTGGGTGACTCTGGGAGCAACCCGGAGGTGGTCAGGCAAAGCTCTTCTAAGTCACAAATCTGAAGAGAAAAAACTGGTGATGTATATGTGGTTGCTCAACCTAGGCTGTATGGAAAATCTTGGCAGAGAGTGTTTACCTTTCCGTGTCTTCTTGAAAGTAGGTTGTCTGCTCACAGAATAAGATCACTACATGTAGGTGATGGTTCTATAGTAAGTTATCAGCCTTATCTTCAGAATGGCTAACATAGAGGATCAGGTTTGAATACAGGATATAATTTGATGAATTTGGAGATTTAGAGTTAAAGAAAATTTTCACATTCCCTAGGTCTAGCCCCATTAGGTCACCTAGGGCAACAATTTCCTAGGAATCTAGCTAGAGGAAAACTTATATCTCCTAGAGGCAGCTGCGTTGTTGGGTACCCTCACTCTCCTCAAAACTTGGGCCAATTCCGACGGTGGAATATTCAGATACCTCAAGCCCTAGCTCTAGGATCAAGTTTTGCCTAGGTGGTCCCAAGGATAGAACCTAGTAGGATCATTTTGACCTATCGAAGTAGAAACTCTTGTCTAATCCTTTCCCCTAACCTTTCCAGTATAGGAACATCATTGGTTGCTAAATTCCATCCCCGAACCTGGGCTGGGTCCACTTGGCCCCGTGTGGTCCCATTTGGTGTCAAAGGCCTTTAATCAAGGACCATTTGGGAATCCAAGTTCCCAAAGGATTTTATGGATTGAGAACTTCCTTTATAAGTCTTTTTCTTCTCCCTCAACCCTTCAATCCCCCTCTTCTCTCCCTAGAAGATAAATTCACTTGCTTAGAAGGAAAGCAAGTCCCACTCTTTATTTTATCTTAGAGAAAGGGTTTTGAGGGTCACTTCCCACCTATTCATTGACCAATACTCTACAAGTGACTTCCTAAACTACCGAGACTCCACCCATCGGTGAAATTTCGTGAAGAGCACGGAGCCTTAGTTGTGGTGACAATGGGCTAAGCCTCCATCGTTTCCCTTGTCCTAGCAATTGCCCTCTTAGGGACACCTTTTAGGTCCACTACTAGTTTGAGTGGTAACAAGTTGTTCACAATTCCATTTGTGAACAACTCTTTCGTATGCCCACTTTTGCCATATTACAGCTCCAAGATGAGAAGTCCAGGGCTATGGAGGCTGCCCTTCTTCTCTCTTAATCAATCCTCTACAATATAGTGAACTAGGGCTAGTTGGTTCGCCCACTTGACTATTACTTTAGTCCTTGAAAGTATGCACATCCTAGTTAGGCCCTATACACCTACGCTTCTACCAATTTTGTTGTCCTTCACCAGAACAAGAGTCAGGGCTCTTCTTTGACAGTAATATAACAACCCTCCAACTGTACTTGGACTACCATCAATCTGCCCAACCACAATCAATTCTTTTTACTGATCTAGGGCCCCACAATATTGTCTTCATCTAGGGCTCTTCAAATCTGCCACCTAACAAGGGTTTGATTCCTCTCAAGATCAATGTTCTTGTGTATCGACAATTTGATCTTTGTTGTCCAATCTACGAACAGATATGAATTACTCCTCTTATCATACTTCTAACAATCTCTAGATGACTGAACTGGGGTCACAAATCAGCCACTAACAGTCCATTTACTAATTTTTTATAGGTTTCTTCATATATTTGTCTAAAACTCTATGGAAAGTCCACCAAAATCAACTCCTCTGCATGTTAATCCATTCTCCATATGGCACATTTCTTCTGCATGCTCAATCTTCTGCTCAGGTTCCACCCTCCTTTGGATCTATTGTCTCCACACATACTGAATCTGCAAACCATCTTCCAGATCTGTGGTCTTTATTGCAGAAATAAACCTCGCTCTAAGGTTCACAACCTGTCTTCTTCTACGCAAATTTGTCACAGTCTTAAGGGCATACCTTATGAACTAAACATGCTAGGAAACTGTCCTAACTAGGGCATTATACTTATGTACTTCTAATTGTTGTAGAACAAACCCTATCCACACATAGAAAAAACACGACTCTTGCCTCCATAAGAGACTCGACCTAGCTCATATGAATCCATAGATTCTGGGCATTTCTTTGACTAAATCTTGACATGAACGTCAGATCTCAATGTCGACCCTCAAACTAGGGTTAAATCAGTCAATATTACACCTGTGTCAACTTCTGTTATGGCTCTAAATTACAGTGCAAGCCCTCCCCCATTTATGTTGGTCTTTATCACAGACCTTGCGACCTACTAACCACCACAAGGCAAGATGGTATCAACCCTCTCTTCTATTTCATGTAGAAAATCTAACCAACGGGATTCAATCTAATCTTGTAATGTACTAAAACAAGATATTGAATCCTTCCTACAATTTGTGGAAACAACACACGATCACACAATCACATATAAGTAAGAGAAACAAGTTATCAATAGCACAACACAAGATGTATCTGGGGAAGCAACTGCTCAAAACCCTCTATCTCTATTTTGTATTAAGTCAAGGAATCATGAAACAATGCAATGCTTAATCTCTCTTGAGATTCTCAAACACTCTGCCAATTGTCTCCTGCTGATCTAGGAAAAATCGGTCTAATACTTAGCCAATTCCCAGCCTGCCTTGCTCACACAATTCCTATGGAATTATCTCCATATTAATTAGGAAAATCAACCTTCCTTGATTGCACAATCCATCATGGCATCCCAATGACTTTATAATTTCACATGGGAAATTTTCTATAAATACAACTGATAGTTATGTTCCTCTGAACTGTGTTACAATAAGGATGAAGGGTCTTTTTTATTATTTAAAAATAAGATAAAATCCTAAACAATCAAAACCCTAACCCAAGGAGATGTAACACCAAGAGTTTATGGGCCCCGTTGGGGTTAGTTGGGCAGCCAACTTTCCGGGGTCGTAACTTGGTCATATGATCTTCGTTTGATGCACATGATACCTTGTTAGAAAGATCTCTTCGAGGACTACAACTGCTAATGCGATTTCTATGAAATCGCTAAACCTTTCTTGCCCTAAAAACGTCGTTTGGGGCCTCAAAATGGCTCCGGAAGTTCAGAACCTGAAAAACTGACAAAAATAGTAAACTGTGCTATAATTAAGGAAATTGAAAAATTGAAAGAGACAATGGCGAGGGCCCAAGTGGAATAGGCGGGTGGCTACCAATATCCACCTCGATCACCTTAAATCGAATTTCTTGAGCTAACTCAATCATCATGACTTAGTTAACTGCCACAAGTTGTTATGAGACGAAATTACAATTTATTTAAGGGAAAAATAAATTAGACGCCTCACATTCCTCACTCTTGGTACATAAAAATTCCTCACTAGTGTGGGTGCATTTTTTTTGTCCTTTCTAGTTTCCAATTTCACTATTTCTTGTTGCAAATTTCAATACTCCCTCTCAACAAGAAAGGAATTCAATCTATCTCCATTCGGTACTTTTGGAATGTTATGCATGCTACACTTCTCTAGTGTTGTTTTCACCTGCAAGTCCTAAAACTGAATAGCCTCCGAACAACTTACTCAGTATAACGCATCTGTCATCAGAATATTCTGATTGCTACTAGCTACTGCATCTGTCTAGTACTGGATTCTCTGCGCTGCTACTGACATCTGCATCCGTGCCCTTTGAACTATTGCTAACTCTAATTTGTGATCCAGTATTTGACATCTGACTTTGATTTCTGTCTTGCTGACATCTGACTACATCAATTTAACTGATCCTTCCTATTACTATTGTACTGTGGCTCCTCGTAGCCAGGTTCGATCCATGAGATCACACGCCATCTCAATGGACCTTGCCCAAATTTCTTATCTTGGGATTATGTCTACACATCACCCCACCAGCTTACATCTCTAGGTATGGCTGCTCCCTCTTCCCATCTGGCTCGAAATTTCCCCCTCATGGAGGTCTCTGCTTGAGTGGATGCTTCCACTCAGTCTCCTCTCTGCTTCTCCAATTTTGGAAACTACTCCACAACCTTCTGAGACCGCTTCTCATGAAGATTCATGTTAAGAGGTATTTATACTCCCTTTAAACCACCAAGTCTCTAACTTCTGCCTTTCTCCTCAAAGCTTTGCATGCATCTGGTACCTCAATTACATATAGGTTCTTGACTCGCGCACAGTGTAATTGTCCCGACGTTACAAAAAGTTTCTAAAAAAGAGTTGATTTTAAATCGATGATATCTCCCTCATCCGAGCTCCGACTCGACCGAATTTTTTTTTTCTATTTCGGTATATTTTCGCAAGGAATCCAAATAGCCTATTTGTTTTTGAAAATTTTACACCAAAATATTCAAATATTCTATGCAAACTCGCCGCCCAAAAAAATTTTGCTCTAATACCATGTAGAAAATCTAACCAACAATATTCAATCTAATCTTGTAATATACTAAAACAAGATATTGAATCCTTCCTACAATTTGCGGAAACAAAACACGATCGCACAATCACATATAAGTAAGAGAAATAAATTATCAATCGCACAACAACATGATGTATTTGGGGAAAGAAACTGCTCAAAGGCCCTCTATCTCTATTGTACTGTATTAAGTCAAGGAATCATGAAACAAAACATTAATGCTTAATCTCTCATGAGATTCTCCGACACTCTGTCAATTGTCTCCCATTGATCTAAGCAAACTCGGTCTAGTACTTAGCCAATTCTGATCCTTACTTCAGCCTGCCTTGCTCATACAATCCTAGCTAGGGAATTAACTGCTTATTAATTAGGAAAATCAATCTTCCTTGATTGCACAATCCAGTATGGAATCCCAATGACTTTATAATTTCACATGGGAAATTTTCTCTGAATACAACTGATAGTTATGTTCCCTTTAACCTCTGTCTCAACTGGGTATTCCTCGAAACTGACATGCATACAACTATTAATAGTGAATTATCAGTTATATGATTGATCACTCATTGTGAATTAAATCTAATTTAATTCACTGGACCTCTCGCTAGCTCATAACTTAGTTAGAACCAGTTAAACTGATTTTAACGCATTTAATTGAGTTAATCACACTTGCACCCCACTAATGCATCAATTTCAACTGGACCCAAAAAATATTAGAATCCCTCTAGATGCCTCATCTTATACCCTCAAGTACTTGAATTTCTTGAGCTAACTCGGTCATCATGACTTAATTAACTAACACAAGTTGTTATGAGATGAAATTACAATTTATTGTCCAATTTATTTAAGGGAAAAATAAATTAGACACCCCACATTCCTCACTCCTGGTGCATCAAAATTCCTCACCAGTGTGGGTGCATTTTTTTTGTCCTTTCTAGTTTCCAATCTCACTGTTTCTTGTTGCAAATTTCAACATTTCATAATTTGATGCGGCCTTCACACAAAGACACCATTGAAATCACATGCCCAGATTCTCATGAGAAACCTCTCTTAAGCTCGATCTGCCAGAAGAGAACCAACAATATGCCATCCTACTTCCTAGTGCAAACTGACCCTTAAGGTATGTAACATTCTTTTGAACACTCACATGATGATCTTGCTCTTGGAGGATGATCATGACCTCCCTTTAGCAACCCTTACTCGCCCTCGTACTCAACCTACTTTAGGACTACATCTCTCTTCACCCCCTTGATGTGCTAGATAGTGGGAATACATGTCAAACATGCTAATATGTGCTAAGTGATAAGGCATGCCAAGATGTGCAAGGGTGTGTCAATGCATGTCAGGGAATGTCAAGACAACAAAAGGGAGAAAGAAGTTAAACTACAAGGAAATGAACACATAAGAGGGTTAATAAGTCATCAATTTACCTTTTCCAAGAGGGGCATGCTAGGCACACCAACACTAGGCAACAATAGGTGCCAAGTGCAAAGTCTTAGTGCATTCTAAGTGCCAAGTATTCCTTTGTTGCTTCTCATCTACTTTCCAACAACTGATAATCACAAATAAATTTAATATTAAAGCATGCCAAATCATACCAAGGCATCTCAACGTATTCCACACATGCTAAGACTTTCCAAGCACCAACACGTGCCAAGCGCCAATATGTGTCAGGAACTAGTGTTATGCATGTTATGAAGTGGAAGGGAATGTTGACGAGTGCTAAAGTGTGCTAGAGAGTGATAATGCATGTTCATGAGTGTTAAGGATTACTAGGAAAAAACATTAAGGGAGCACTAAGTAAAAATTCATGAAAGTTAATGAATATGAGGAACGTGCACCAGAGACTAGTGTTAATGAGTGTTAGTTGTCATGCCAAGAAGGGACTGACAAGGTATGCTAAGCATTGGTAAGGCATGCTAGGGAATATCAAGGCATGTCAAGAATTCCCAAAGTGTGCTTGGGAGTTCCAGGGTGTGCTAATTATATCGTGTGCCAATTAATAGTGCCAAGATATGCCAATACATGTTGGGTGCTAAGGATGTGGTGCAGGGGACCAGGGTATGTCAATATGTGTCAAGGCAACAAAAGGAAGAACCAATAAGAGGGTTAATAAGTCAGGACTTTATCTTTTTGAAAAGGGGCATACTAGGCACACTAATAATAGGTCCCAATACATGCCAAGTGGCATTGTGTGCCAAGTGCTAATGTATGTCAATGCATTCAACCAAGGTGTTCCAGGGCATGCTAGGGACTATATGCAGCATGCCAACACATGTTAGCAGAGTACGATGTTGTGCTAGCGCATGTCACCATGTGCTTGGTCGTAAGTGTCATCACAAGATGTTCTAGGTACAAAGATGTTCCAATACATGTGGGGTGCTAAGAAATGTTAGTGTGTGCCAAAGCATTAATTTAAGGCGTGCCCAGATTGGTGAGGATCGTTAGGTATTTCTCATTAATAGAATTGTCAAAGCTTGATTATGTATTAAATAATATATTTCCTACACACAATAGTGGAACTTTATCTAAAGGGAATTTTCTAGATATTAAACTTAATATATATGAATAATCTGTTGACTCATAGGAAATCTCTATTTGACTAGTTATTACTTGAGGGAAATGATACACACTAATTACTTCTAAAAAATTCACTGACCCTAACCACTATGGCTTTGGACATATTATAAAAAATACTCAATAATAATGGTATTAAATCGTTAACTTTTGACAAAAAAATATATTAATAGGTACATAGCGTCATCAAAAACTCATTGGAATGATCAATGATGACGGCCATTTTTTGACCGTCACCAAAAGTAACAAAACGAGCATTGGTGAGGGTCATTAAAACTTCGTCACTAGAAGTGTCACCAAAGAGAGAATTAGTGGTGGGCCTTTAACGACCCTCACCAAAAGTGTCATTCAAAATGTCTTTGGTGATGGACCATAAAGGACCATCACTATATACACTTACAGTGACGGTTTTTTAATGATCAATGATGACAGACATTTTTTGACCGTCACCAAAAGTAACAAAAAGAGCATTGGTGAGGGTCATTAAAAGTTCGTCACTAGAAGTGTCACCAAAGAGATAATTAGTGACGGGCCTTTAACAACCCTCACCAAAAGTGTCATTGAAAATGTCTTTGGTGACGGACCATAAAGGACCATCACTATATACACTTACAGTGACGGTTTTTTAAAGGCCGTCACCATATGTGACATTGGTGACGGACCTTAAAGGTCCGTCACAAGCATGACCCTCACCAATGTGCTTTTTTCTTGTAGTGAATGAATGAAATTTTCCCTCGTTTTCCTCCTTTAACCTAACCCTAAGTGACTTTTGGGGAATCCCTAAATCCAATGGCTGAGATAGCTTTAGATCTAGGGCTGAGATTAAATGCTCATTTAAATCTCACTTTCTGTTTTTTAATTCACCCCACTTTAATAAAGACCCACTTAGTCATTTATTTCCAAAGTCACTTCTCCCTTTCTAATTTCACATTAACTTTATTAAAGTCACTTTCAAATTAGACTTAGTAACTTTATCACTTACAGTCACATTTAAATTAGATTTGACTTTTATAAAGTCACTTTAAGGAGAAGAAAATAAATACTTTTGGACACTTTTCCCCTAGGCCAAAGTGTTGAGAATCTGACAAAGATGATGGAGCTTAGTGAAATGAAGTCGCCTTCACTAAGTGGGCCTGCAGGCAAATTCTGGCGCAAAGTCTATTTTTAGACTATGTCTATTTTAGACATACGGAGCATAATTTGGGAATTCTACTTGGAGATTCTTGGAGTATGCGACATGTCGGTAAAAATAGATGAGACCCTAATTTTTAGGACCCAGGCTATTTTTAGACTGATCTCCTAAAAATATGGAAGTCAAATATTATTTACCCTTAATATTATTTTGACTATAAACAGCAGTTTACTCTCTTGGCGCACTTCAGTTTGAGTCCTGGAGGTGACTCATGCAACTGACACAAGGAATCACGTGGTTCCTAGGGTTTGATGGCATCTTGCATGGTTGGATTCAGTTAGACTTCAGTGGCAGAAGTTTTGGAGGAGTTAACGGGACAAATAGTGGAGTTGTGTTCTATTTATTTTAGTTGAACTAGTTGAGATTAGTTAACTAGCTAATCAATTAGATATGAGTGGAGTAAATTAAATAATATTTAATTTACTAAATATTAACTCATTAGTCAACTCAAGAACACTTCAGTTCACTACAGTGCATGATCGGTTCAGTGAAGACCAGTGAAAGAGATAGATGAAAGGGTAGAGTTAGCTATCAGTTGTAACTATACTGTTGCTATTTGCAACACATAGATAGGTGGAGTAAGCTATGAGTATTGCAAAGTTTAGGCTGGTGGTTTATCTATATAAGGAGGCCATCACATAGCATTAAAATACGCAATCAAGGTTGGCTATCAAGTGGCTAAGGATTGGAGCAAGTGATTTGCTAGATCTAGCTTGATAGTGTGTAGCATGGGAGGTAGTGCATGAGAGCTTGTGAAGAGTTTTTGTACTATGATTGTTACATGATTTCTCCATTATAATATACACAATAGCTGAGGGGTTTTCAGCTATAGGCTTTCCCCATACATACTGAGTTAATGTGTGATTGAATTGATGTGAGATTGCTTCTGTTATTTCCGCATGTGACAATTAATCGTAGAAGAAGGTTATGTGTTATGTATGCAATTCGAAATTGATATATGACCAGGTTAATCTTCAGTGAATAAGTGATTTATTCAGCTAATTTCTACATGGTATCGGAGCGAAGTTAATTGTCGAAGTCTATTACGGTGATTGCAAACTTATTTCCTCGGACAGAGTCTGCATGCGGGCCAGGTAGCCTCGGGAATATTCATCCTTCTTTGTAAGGTGAAAGATCTGGTGAATGCCCTTTGCAGTCAATCTCTGATTTGGAAATAATTTGTTTTCAAGTATAGATCGGAAGCGATAGAGCTTTGAGGTTGGAATTCGAATTTTGCAGAAGGTTGTTTTTCTTGGTGCCAGTGTTGAAAGATGTCTTCTTTCAATGGTTTGCGACTCGAATATGCTCTTGAAGGCAGTTCGAACTATGTTGCATGGAAGGATCGAATGGAAGCAGTGTTAGAAGATAATGGTCTGAAGGAGTTCGTGGATGCGGATGTCCCAAAGCCCACTGATGCAACTTTGGTCGATGCATGGCAAAAGAAGATCGCGAAATGTCGAAGGATCCTGTTGGAGGGCGTTAAGGATCATATTGTATCCAGCCTTCATGGTAAGGCTACTCCATATTTAATGTGGAAAGCTTTGACGGATCTATTCCAGAGTAAGAGTGACCAAAGGAAGCTGGTGCTCAAAGACAAGCTCAGGAACATCAAGATGGAGAAGGGCGACAGCATCGCCAAATACCTCACGAAGTTCACTCAGTGCAGAGATGAGCTGGGAAGTGTGGGGGTGGCTGTCAAAGTTTCACTGAGTGCATGCTTGGTTTCAAGTGTGATGGGATCGGTGTGGTTCTTGGACAGCGGTGCGTCATTTCATATGACGGGAGATCGGGAGTTGTTCTCAGATCTGGAGGACAAGGATTTGGGTATGCACATCGAGATGGGCGATGACGGTAGATACGGTGCGACTGGTATCGGTACCGTATCCTTTCAGAGGGAGTCTGGTAAACCCTTTGTCTTAAAGGATGTCATGCATGTACCTGGATTGAAGAAGAACCTGATTTCAGTAGCGATGTTGGAGGATAAGGGGTATGATGTGGTCTTCGGCGAAGGAAAAGCCTTCCTGCGCAGTAAGACTACTGGAGAGACCCGGAAGATAGGGGTTCGAACTCAGAACCTTTATCAGTTGCAGGTAGATGACTGCGCAGCTATGGCATGCAAGGCGGGAGATGTGGTGAGCCGGGATGATGAGGGCGAACTATGGCACAGGAGATTGGGCCATCTTCACCATGGAGCTTTGAATATTCTGCAGCAGATTTCTACTGGACTTCCTAAGGGCACCCTTGCGCAGTCAGATCAGTGCAAGGGGTGTACTTTAGGGAAGTATGTGAAAGCCACCTTTCACGAGAAGGATAGTCGCGCCACGACGATCCTTGAGAGAGTTCACACGGACGTGTGTGGTCCTTTCTCAGTTGCTTTGACAGCAAAGCACAAGTATTATGTGATCTTTGTTGATGATTTCTCTCGAAAGTGCTGGATCTTCTTCATGCAGAAGAAGAGCGATACATTCGCGAAGTTCTGTGAGTTTAAAGCACTGGTCGAGAAGGAGTCGGGGGAGAAGGTGATTGCTCTAAGGAGTGATAACGGTGGTGAATTCATCTCGGCTGAATTCAAGGAGTTCTGCAGCGCAGAAGGGATTCGGAGAGAGCTCATCGCACCCCATAACCCACAGCAGAACGGGGTGGCTGAGCGGAAGAACAGAACGATCGTGGGTGCTGCACGGGCGATGTTGCATGATCGGGGCCTACCCCTTCACTTGTGGGCTGAGGCATGCAATACAGCAGTGTATGTGCAGAACCGTTGTCCTCACAAGGTTCTTGGCATGAGTACACCAGAGGAGGCTTATTCTGGCAAGAGGCCTGATATTTCCCATTTGCGGATTTTTGGTTCTCCTGTCTACATGCATGTGACGAAGGATGCGAGAAGGAAGATGGATCCAACTGCTGAGGTTGGAATATTTGTGGGGTACACTGATACACCTCACAACTACCGGGTGTATTTGTCAGACAGTCGCAAGACTGTTGTGCGACGGGATATGAAATTTCAGGAGGAGAAAGCCATGCAGTGTTCGCTTGAGAGGGAGCTACACTTGCATGCAGATGAGGAGCTGTTAGTTCCTAAGGAGGAGCTTCCGGATGTGGATCAGCCACAAGAGGAGGTTCAGAAGGTGGAAGAAACCACCCAGGCAGCGCCAACCATCAGAGGGCGCATGCGCACTACAGAAGCTGAGCGACTGGCTCGGGATGCAGAGAAGGTTGTAGGACCACCTACAGCACAGCGCAGACAGAGACAGTCACCGGATCGGTACACCGGATACATGGCTCTTATGAGTCAATGTGTTGTGACGGAGCCATCCTCTTTTGAGGAAGCTGTGGAGGAACCCGCATGGGTTGATGCCATGATCGAAGAATATGATTCGATCATCAGGAACAGTGCATGGGAGATTGTCCCAAGACCGGTTGGGAAATCGGTTGTAGGTTCGCGATGGATCTACAAAGTGAAGCAGGCGGCTGACGGGAGTGTGGAGAAGTACAAGGCGAGATTTGTCGCCCGTGGCTTTTCACAGATCGAAGGGATTGACTATGAGGAGACTTTTGCACCTGTCGCAAGGTACTCTTCCATACGGACGATCCTTGCTCTCTCAGCGCAGATGGGGTGGCACATTCATCAGATGGATGAGAAGACTGCGTTCCTCAATGGAGTTATTGAGGAAGAGGTGTACATAGAGCAGCCTGAAGGTTTTGAGATCTTCAGCAGTGAGTCGCATGTGTGCGGACTCAAGAGAGCACTGTACGGGCTGAAGCAAGCACCTCGTGCTTGGTACACTCGGATAGACAGCTACTTCACCGGGCTTGGATTCTCCAAGAGTGAGGCGGATCCAAGCCTGTACCAGATTGTGGTGGAGGGGAAGCTGTTGATCATCGTACTGTATGTAGATGATCTGATTTTGACTGGCGACGAGCAGTTGATACTTTCATGCAAGGAGGATCTTGCACGAGAGTTTGAGATGAAGGACCTGGGCATCCTTCATTATTTCCTGGGATTGGAGATTTGGCGGCGCAGTGGAGGACTGTTTGTTTCTCAGGGCAAGTATGCCCGGGAGATTCTAGAGAGGTTCAACATGCAGGGCTGCAAGCCTGTTGATACCCCTCTTCCTGGAGGTTGGAGGAAGGGAGATGCTACTTCGGAGGAGGTAGTGGATGCCACTGTCTATCGACAGTTGGTGGGGTCGTTGATGTATATGGTCAATACTCGACCCGATATATGCTATGCAGTTAACCAGCTTTCGCAAGCTATGGTTAAGCCTACCAAGCTCTTTTGGAAGGCGGGCAAGCATGTATTGCGCTATATCAGAGGCACATCGGGATATGGTCTATGGTACGGACAGGAGGATGGAGTGAAGCTTTCTGGTTTCACTGATGCAGATTGGGCAGGGAGTCCAACGGACCGGAAGAGCACTTCTGGAGGAGTTTTCAGCATTGGGTCGACAGCAGTTTCCTGGTACAGCAGGAAGCAGAGATCCGTGGCACTCGGTTCAGCAGAGGCCGAGTACATGGCAGCAAGCTTGGCTGCATGTGAGGCTATTTGGATGAGGAAGATCCTCGCAGGTTTGTTCAGGTTGCATTTGGAGCCTACGGTGATCTACTGTGATAACCAGAGCTGCATCAAGCTCTCGGCTAATCCAGTTTTTCATGATAGGTCCAAACATATCGACATCAGGTACCATCATATCAGAGATTGTGTTCAACGGAGGATCATGATGCTTTCATATGTTCCCACGGAGGATCAGGATGCCGACATCCTGACGAAGGCGCTCACCAGGAGCAAGTTCGAATTCCACAGAGGCAGGATAGGGGTTGCAGATAATCCTTATCTTGCTGAGAGGGAGTGTTGAGAATGCAGCAAGATGATGGAGCTTAGTGGAATGAAGTCGCCTTCACTAAGTGGGCCCGCAGGCAAATTCTGGCGCAAAGTCTATTTTTAGACTATGTCTATTTTTAGACATACGGAGCATAATTTAGGAATTCTACTTGGAGATTCTTGATGGATGCGACATGTCGGTAAAAATAGATGAGACCCTATTTTTTAGGACCCAGACTATTTTTAGACTGATCTCCTAAAAATATGGAAGTCAAATATTATTTGCCCTTAATAATATTTTGACTATAATCAGCAGTTTACTCTCTTGGCGCACTTCAGTTTGAGTCATGGAGGTGGCTCATGCAACTGACACAAGGAATCACGTGGTTCCTAGGGTTTGATGGCATCTTGCATGGTTGGCTTCAGTTAGACTTCGGTGGCAGAAGTTTTGGAGGAGTTAACGGGACAAATAGTGGAGTTGTGTTCTATTTATTTCAGTTGAACTAGTTGAGATTAGTTAACTAGCTAATCAATTAGATATGAGTGGAGTAAATTAAATAATATTTAATTTACTAAATATTAACTCATTAGTCAACTCAAGAACACTTCAGTTCACTACAGTGCATGATCAGTTCAGTGAAGACCAATGAAAGAGATAGATGAAAGGGTAGAGTTAGCTATCAGTTGTAACTATACTGTTGCTATTTGCAACACATAGATAGGTGGAGTAAGCTATGAGTATTGCAAAGTTTAGGTTGGTGGTTTATCTATATAAGGAGGCCATCACCTAGCATTAAAATACGCAATAGAGGCTGGCAATGAAATTTTCCCTCGTTTTCCTCCTTTAACCTAACCCTAAGTGACTTTTGGGGAATCCCTAAATCCAATGGCTGAGATAGCTTTAGATCTAGGGCTGAGATTAAATGCTCATTTAAATCTCACTTTCTGTTTTTTAATTCACCCCACTTTAATAAAGACCCACTTAGTCATTTATTTCCAAAGTCACTTCTCCCTTTCTAATTTCACATTAACTTTATTAAAGTCACTTTAAAATTAGACTTAGAAACTTTATCACTTAAAGTCACATTTAAATTAGATTTGACTTTTATAAAGTCACTTTAGGAGAAAAAAATAAATACTTTTGGACACTTTTCCCTAGGCCAAAGATCAAAGCCTTAGGGAACCACCTATCCTTCGGTAACCAAAATTTCAACATGTTGGGTTTAAGTCTCATATTAATAGTGTTGGTTGAACGGAGGTCAAACCTATCATATTTTTGGTTGAATTACTTTTATGGGCACTCATATATGTACAAAATTGATTTGGATCAATGTTACACAGTATTTTGTCGCATTCCTCAGTTCTTATCCCAAGTGTCATATTTTGTGTCACCCATGTCACAAATGTAGCAAAGCGACAAGAGTTGTGTAAACTTATTCATCTTGGATAACATGCTAGAAGTATCCCCGAAGACCTAAAACAGAAATGCCTTGAATCCTTTCTGCAAAGTTTGTAAAAAACCCTAAATTGCAAGCCCAACTTGGTTCTCCCCTTAATAGCCTCACCATTGTCACCCTATCCCTAACATGTGAACAATAATGCTAGTGTGGGAATTCAAAATTAAAGTCATGTTGGTCCTCTTCAGGAAGGTTCTCCAAAAATTGAGCACAATCTTCGACCTCTAGAACTCTCGAGAACGGAGGTCTGATACTTGTTGGTTGAGGATATGGTCGAATACTCCCATTTTTGACACTTGATCTTATCTCCAACGATTTTCCCCTTTGAGGTAAGACCTTTCCCCGTCATTGGTGGATCCATAACCTCTCCAGCTCTGCTATAAAAGAGTGTCATTCTAGTGAGTCTTGGTTGGTCATTGTTGGTTTTAATTGTTTTACTTGATTGCACCTAGATGTTGTCGATTTGATGAGGAAGGAGAAGAGATTGAAGGGATTGGCTTAGACTTGGATTTCCATTCCGAAGGAGGCCTCCAACATCAAGGCACTGGTTGTAAGCTTCCCTTTTTTTATTTAATAATACAAAGTATCCTTTGCTTCCCATGAATCCTGTTAATATTAATTGATTTAGCATGATACTCTTTGATCTGTCATGTGGTTTTCTTTGAAATATATATATGCTATGTATATTTCGTTTGTTATCGTATGATCTTTCTTACAAGTATTCATGCATAGAAGGCATAGCAAGGAATGAGTGTAGAAGCGAAAGGATCAACATCGACATTGAGGAAACGATTGCATAAGGAGCGAGGTAGGTCATCTCACTCACTCGTATTATTTTGATGTTAAGCTAGGAAAGCTTGTATTCTTTGTTACGATTGTTACTAGACCCACTCATTGGACTAGAGGGATTGCTTATTTCTGAAGAATGGATTTTCCTGCATAACAAATTGGCAACTCTTTTGGTAGCCTACACCCATTTTATCGTCTTCTTGTTTTTGTCTCCATGCTTAGTTTGGCGTACCTTTGAACGACTACTTGTGTGGCTTGTTTTTCAGTCTGTATTCTAGCTTGTAAGTATTTTGAGGTTTCAAGTCTAAAGTTTTTCCTCAAGAATTGCTTTTTTATCCTTATTTTTCTTGCTCAGCGTGCTTTTTTACAGTTACATTCGCGCTGCCAGCGCTGGTTTTTGTTGGAATAGTCACATTGTAGACCATTGGTGTTAACTAGAGGTCCACGCTGGTCTTAGAAAATAGATATTTTAGAGATTATTCTACAAAATCCTTAGTGTGTCTTGGTCCTTGAAATATTTTCTTTGATTTGATTGCATTATTTTTTTCTGAGTGTTTTTAGTCTCTTGGAAAGTGAAAATTAGTCTTATGGTTTAAGTGGTAAAATTTGTGTTTTGAATGGGTCTTGTTGTTTCAAGTCAATTAAAATCTATGTTTATTGCTTGTATCGTCCAAGAAATACTGGTTCTTTGCTATAGAACAGTGGTAACTTTTGTGATTTTTTAAAGAAATTGGGTTTTGCATCTTTTTAGTTTTCATTTCAATAATTAATTTTCATTACGTGCATAAGATTACTTGCATTGAAAGGCTAGTTATTGAAATTTCTTATTGGAAATAGATTAATTTTTTTTAATAATTGAAAGCTTAAAAGTGCATTCTCTGCATTAAGTGAATTTAATCATTCAAAGTGAAAAATTAAAAAAAAATAAAAATTAATTTAAATGCATCTTAGTGAAAGTAGAAATCATTTTACTTTTGCATGAGTTGCATTTTGGGATAGTGAAAGTGAAATCGTCTTTACTTTTTAGAACTTGCAAAATGACAGCTAGTATGGGGGCATTTTGCTTGCCAAATTTTGTTTGATGCATTACTCTTTTCAATCTCTTCCTTTATTAGTTTAGCTTTCATCAAAATCAAAGGAATCCTTTTCTCATATAGCTACATCCTAGGAATTCATGTGACATCATTTTTTAGCCCAAAATCGAAACTTAATTTCAAATCAACATTAAAATGAACCTCAATCAACCTACGAAGCATTTGGAATTAACACAAATATCTAGAGGACTAGGCTAGTGACGTGTTCCGACGTCGTTAAGCATAGAAGTTGTCGCTAACAGCCTGTGTTGCACCCCGGGTGTTATCACTCCCCCCAACTGCCCAAGGCTGAGAGTGGGATTGAAGGAAGGTAACCACAAACTAGGCTTTAGGTAAGGTAGCTAGCCCAACCAAGACAAGAGAGGGCTCTCTCTATGTCACTTTGTAGTCAATTAAATGAATGAATATTAAATGATCTTAGGCTAGGTATGTAAGCTCAGTAAATAGGTTTTTTTGTTTGATGTTGTGTCTTGGAGAGGAATAACAGTAAGGAGACTAGGTCTAGGGTTTAAGGTCTGAATTCAAGATCAATTTGAAGAGAATACGGATGAGTCCAGGTAGGTAGCTTGAAAGCATGTTTAGTTTTTCATTGTGTATAGGATGAAATGAAAGAAAATCTGAATCAGCACTGAGGTGAATTCATTAATCTAGAAGAACATAGGCATATAATGTAAATCTTGTTAAGGCAGAGCATGAAAAGGCATGACTTCTACTTATATAATGACAAGATAAACACATAGAAGCATGTATATTAAATAGGAAAACATATCATTCAACATGATAAGCTAAACATACAAAGAAATAACAAATGCTTCAAGGCATACTACATGATTCTCAACACAAATTCTGCAACATTGTCTTTGATTTCATTCCAAAAGGCTTGTACAATAGCTCCACTGCAAAAAAAAACTATCCAACCCAAGAAAAGACTAAATTGGGTCTACTTATAGAAAATATGAATAATTACACCTCATAGGGTCGAAATCCCATCCAAAATGCATCATAATTAAATAAGATGAGTCACTTCCTAAAATCTATGGAGGTTAGAAACCATTCCCTCAAATTAAGCTAAAGACTAGGAGTGTGTGTCCCCCACATTAAATTACATGTTTCCTTATGATAAGAGGAAAAAAAAAACTCAATTACTCTAACTCCAGCTCAAAGGACAGCAAAACCTCGAAAATCTGACTTTTTCTGGGCTTGACAAGTGTCCTGAGGAATCCTATGCAGATGCGTAGGGCCATTTTACAGATGTGTAACGCGACTTTGCAACTGATTTTGAGGGACTTTTAGGAGTCTGAATCTAAATATCGAAGATAGGTAAAATATACCTCCATGTCTAGTTTCCAGAACATATTGAATTTTGCAAAACCACCCATTGGAAGGCCTCCAAAAGTTGATTCTCCCAACCTTACTCCAAATGCATATTGCCATGTCAAAAACAATGGTAGAAGCATAGAAAACTGGGGGTTTTTTGGCTTTTTCTGCAAAACTATAGATTTTCATGCAAAAATAGTTCCTGATCTGTGATGTACTCATAAAATTCCATCCAACCATGTAAGCCATTCATCATTTAGGTGCTCTAGGAAAAGTTGTAGCGCCTTGGCGCTACGCATCTGTGAAGGTAGAATTTCCAGATTTTTAAAACATTTTTTGCAAAAATAGGGCTTAAATATGGATCAATATATCTCAAACCATAATGTTTTTTTTCAAAAATGAGAGAGTTTTTTTTTCTTTGGCATGTTATGAACACAAACCTCCTCTAGTTTTCCAAAATAATTTCCCATTTTCTATGAATCTAAGTTTGAAGTTGATCACTCAAAATTTGCAGAAGTGTAGCGCACTCTGAGCATAAGCATAGCCCCTAATTTGAGAGGAATTTTGGAGGCCTTCCTAGAGGATTTTGGGGATTTAAGTGGTATTTTTCGAAACATTAGGATGGCTGGTACAAAATTGAGTCATTAAGAATTGCAAACCCCTGAAAATTTGACTTGAAGACAACTTGTTCAAAAGTGCATAAAATGACCTGGAGCAACTATATTTTTTGTGTTTCTCTTAAATCATAACACCTGTGCATAAATTGAAGGAGGTGTTTGTTCTTTGGCCTATTATTGACAAAAATGTCTTTCACTTTTGGCAAATTCACCTCCATTTCTTCAGAAACTGATTTTGAAGCAAAATTGTCCCTGTGTGCAATGTAAACCATAGCAAATGATCACGAAGCTCTAAAAATGATACCATGGGTCTGAGTTGGCTCAAACCTGGAATGATGACCTCCCTTCTGAATCTTATTTTCACCCTCCATAGTTCTTGTGAATAGGATGAAACCCTAGCTAGATGGAGTAAGTAGGGAAAGTGGATTTTTGGAAAACAGGGGATAGGGGTAGGGTGACTCTAGGGGTTGAGATGAGGTGTAAGGAAGGTGAGGAGAATTCCCAAAAAAATTGAGATAGTAGGGTAATTTTTTAGCTTAAGGATGTAGGTGGAATTAGTTGAAATTGGTATGGGGAAGTGGGTCAAAATAGGAAAACACAGAGATTTTCCAGTTTTTTTGTGAAAGTGTAGTGAGGAGTTAGGGTTTTGACGAAAGAAGGGTAAAGGGGATTGTGAGTGATAGGAGGTGTTTGGGTAGGGTTTGTGAAGGGTTTATGAGAGATGAGTGAATGTTTATATGGTAGTAAAAATGGTCTCCAACATTTAAAACCAATTAAGGAAGGAGAAAACCTAGAAGGTAGGAGAGCAAAAGCCTAATGATAGCACACACTCATACAATGATGAAATGACTTGAATAATGCTTTATAATGTCAAATTATTGGTTTTTTAGGTCACTAGAGGTTTGGACAGCAGTTTTGAAGCTTGAGAAGTTGATTTAGAATCCAAATTCCAAAAGCGTAGCACACTTCCAGATGCGTAGCAGAGGTCTCTTTAAAGAAATTTTCTTGATTTTCTTCCAACCCTTGATAATTATGGAGCAAGCTGAAGGTAAGAGAGGAGCTCTACCAAACATGAAAAGACAAAATTAGTTGATTAAGCCTTCTTTTCTCTTTATAACATCTTGAAATGACTATTTTTGTCTTTTAGTGAAACCAAAAACTTTGACGAATGTTTTGCCTTTTTGAAACAATTTGACAATGAAACATGTTTTGAAATAAGACAAATTGTCTTACCTTATTTCCCTAACTATGTGAACTCCCTTTGAAAGACTGAAATGATGAAAATGAAACCTCGTTCGCCATTTTTGGTGACATATTTGGACTTTTCATTGGCACAACAAGGACACCTAGACAACAAATCTAGATGGAGATGGAGTGATTGAGCTAAGACTCTAAATGAAAATGAGTGACATGACCTCTAAGATGATGATGTCCATGGATGGAATGAGGGGAGCATCATTTCTGACCTAGACCATATGTAGTGACCAAAATTTATTTGAAAACTTGTTTGAAAAGATAAAATTTTGACCTAGGACTGCTAAAAGGTAAACTGAAAGAGCATATTTTATCACTGAACATATTGACACTAACATTGGCTCCAACTAGGGATGGCAGCTCCTTCAGGAGGTTTCAAGAACACCGTAGATCAAGTAGACTCATCCATTGAGCAATGGAGTCACTGCAGCTACAATCCTCAAACTGACTCAAATCAAACTGAAAGTTGAATTTTACATCATCAATTGCAAACTCTACTGGAAACTGACACTGAAAAAGATGCTCAGAATGTCGAGCTTATTCATCAAACCTTACCTACTCTAATTGATCCATAAATCACTTTATGAAGTGAAGTTGAAGATCCAATGTAACCAATCAAGTAAATGACTACCTGACTGATGCGTGTCTCCAAATCCACCAGGCATAAATAAATATTGAGTAAATGGAAACTCAAAATGAAATATGGGCCCAAAACCTATGTTGGTGAAAAAAACCTTTTCTGATGCTTGCAAAAGACTGCCCAAGGAGTCTTGAAAATCATGAAACATTAACTCTTATTGATCGACAAAAAGAAGGGAGATGCTTTCAGATATAATGGATGATTGTTCTTCTTCATTTGGTTGATCCTTCTTAAATAAAAATGCAGCAATGTTATCTTCCATATCATCGATATCAGAGATAAGATTTGTATGTTCTCGCAGATCTTCAATTGAGGTGGCCAAATCAGCATCAACACAAATATCTTCAAGTGGCTTTTCATGTATATCACAAAGAGAATTGTCTTGGATTTGAAAAAACTATTTATCTTGATCATTATAAGGTTGTTGAACATCTTCATCAAACTCAAGACAACAAACCTATTGTACATTGTTTTTTACCTCAACGGATAAATCATGACTCTTTAGAGTTTCTTTATAAGAAAACTCAAAATTATGATTTCTACATATTTCTTCCTGAATTAAAAAATCAGAAGAGGAAAGGGAAGAAGGGTAGTTGGAAAAAACATATTCATATATATCTTGATCACTTGAAGATTGGAAATACTTTTGCAAATTATCATCAACTTCGAAATATGGAAGATCAATATCATCCTTTGAAGAATTCTGCTCAAGTTCACTATCATCCAGGGTAGAATCCATGATCTTCTCATGGTGGTGAAAAGGGTTTTCATTCAAAGCATCCAAGATCTCATCATCCATAAAGTCTTCATTGCCATAAGCACTTTCTAGCTCTTGAATAAAATTCTCAAAGTTATCACAACAATCCTCAATCAAAATCAAAGAAGGATAGGTTTCTCTATACTTCTCAAAATATACTGAGTGAAAATATTTGAGAGAATAAATACAAGTAGGAGGCAAGCTTTCATACCAAAACTGTGTTTTTTATTCTAATGTGATCATGAACATCTTCATTAAACAATCTTCATGAAAATTAATCTTCAACTTACACACATGCATATGAAATCTTATTAAATGAAGTGTAGCATCATCACCTTTTCCATCTCTGAATTTTGGCAAGTATGTTTCCCAATCTACCTGAGGCATAGGATTTGGAAAGCCAGGGATATGGGACAGATCCATAGGAGCATACCTATCATTCCTTCTTCCAGTTGAATCCATCTTGAAAATAGTGAAGCCACTAATAGTTCTTGAAGCTACCGATTTTTGAACAGTGGAGTCACCATGAAAACTCTGAACTTTTGTATACTTTGACAATGGATTTGCCAGGTGAAAGATGCACAACGTTCTTGTGACTAACCACTATTCACCATCAGAAATCAGAGCTAATCTTTGTCATTATTTCTTGGGAAATATTTAACCTTTGCTCCCCTGAAATGGTGCCAAAAAATGTTATCACTCCCCCCAACTTCCCACAGTTGAGAGTGGCATTGAAGGAAGGTAACCACAGACTAGGCTTTAGGTCAAGTATCTAGCCCAACCAGGACCAGAGAGGGCTCTCTCAATGTCACTTTGCAGTCAATTAAATGACTGAATATTAAATTATCTTAGGCTAGGTATGTAAGCTCTGTAAATAGGCTTTTTTGTTTGATGTTGTGTGCTGGATAGGAATGACAGACAGGAGACTAGGTCTAAAGTTTAAGGTCTGAATTCAAGATCAATTTACAGAGAATATGGATGAGGCCAGGTAGGTAGCTTTAAATCATGATTATTTTTTCATTGCATATAGGATGAAATGATATAAAATATGAATGAGCACTGAGGTGAACTCATTCATTTAGAAGAACATAGACATATAATGTAAATCTTGTTAAGGCTGAGCATGAAAAGGCATGACTTTTGCTTATAGACTGACTATATAAACACATAGAAGCATGTATATCAAAGATTAAAACATATCATTCAACATGATAAGATAAACATACAGAGAAATAACAAATTCTCCAAGGAATACCACAGGATTCTCAACACAAATTCTTCAACATTGTTTTTTATTTCATTCCAAAAGGCTTTTACAATAGCTCCACTGCAAAAAATAACTATCCAACCCAAGAAAAGACTAAAGGGGTATACTTATAGAACATATGAACAATGAGACCTCATAGGGTCGAAATCCCATCGAAAATGCATCATAATTACATAATATGACTCACTTCCTAGAATCTAGGGAGGTTAGGATCCATTCCCTCAAATTCAGCTAACGACTAGGAGTGCGTGTCCCCCACATTAAATTACATGTTTCCTTATAATAAGAGGCAAAACCCAACTTGATTACTCCAATTCCAATTCAAAGGACAGCAAAACCTCAAAAATATGACTTTTTCGGGGCTTGACAAGTGTCCTGAGGAATCCTATGTAGATGTGTAGCGCCATTTTAAAGATGTGTAGCACCATTTTACATATGTGTAGCGCCATTTTACATATGCGTAGTGCCACTTTGCAGCTGATTTTGAGGGACTCTTACGACTCCAAATCCAAATATGGAAGATAGGTCAAATATCCTTATGTGTCTAGTTTCCAAAACATCTTGAATTTTGAAAAACTACCCACTGGAAGGCCTCCAAAAGTTGATTCTCCAAACCTTACTTCATATGTGTAGCGCCATGTCAAAAACAGTGGCAGAAGCATAGAAAATTGGTTTTTTTTGGCATTTTCTGCATAAATAGAGCTCTTCATTCAAAAATAGTTCCTGGTCTATGATGTACTCATAAAAATTCATCCAACCATGTAAGTCATTCATCATTTAGGTTCCCTAGGAAAAATCGTAGCGCCTTGGCACTACGCATCTGTGAAGGCAAAAATTTTAGATTTTCAAAACATTTTCTGCAAAAACTAAGGCTTAAATATGGATCCATATCTCTCAAAATATAACATTTTTTGAAAAACTGAGAGAATTTTTTGTTCTTTGGCATGTTATGAAAAAAAACCTTCTCCATTTTTCCAAATAATTTCCCATTTGCTCAAAATAGAAGTTTGAAGTTGATCACTCAAAATTTGCAGAAGCGTAGCGCACTCTGAGCAGAAGCGTAGTGCCTACTTTGAGAGGGATTTTAGAGACCTTCACAGAGTATTTGGGGCTGAAAGTGGTATTTTTTGAGATATTAGGATATCTGCTACAAAATGGAGTCATCAAGCACTGCAAACCCCTGCTCCAAACCCTTGAAAATTTGACTTGAAGACAACTTGATCAAAAGTGCATAAAATGACCTGGAGCAACTGTATTTTTGGCATTTATCTCAAATCATAAAACCTATGCATAAACTGAAGGAGTTTTTTTTTTTTTTTTGCCTGTGATTGAAAAAAACCACTTTTGCTTTTGACTAATTCATCTCCATTTCTTCAAAAACAGATTTTGAAGAAAAAACTTCCCTGTGTGCAATGTAAACCCTAGCAAATGATCACGAAGCTCTAAAAATTATGCCATGGGTCTAAGTTGGCTCAAACCTGGAATGATAACCTCCCATATGAATCTTCTTTTCACACTCCATAGTGCTTGTGAACAGGATGAAACCCTAGCTAGATGGAGTGGGTAGGGAAAGTGGATTTTGGGAAAACATGGGATAGGGATAGGATGACTCTAGTGGTTGAGATGAGGTGTAAGGAAGCTAAGGAAAATTCCCAAAAAAATTGAGATAGTAGGGTAATGTATTAGATTAAGGATGCAGGTGGAATTAGTTGAAATGGGTATGGGGAAGTGGGTCAAAATAGGAAAACACAGAGATTTTCCACTTTTGTTTTGAAAGTGTAGTGAGGAGTTAGAGTTTTGATGAAATAAGGGTAAAGGGTACTGTGAGTGATAGGAGGTGTTGGGGTAGCATTTGTGAAGTGTTTTTGAGAGATAAGTGAAGGTTTATATGGTATGAAAAAGGGTTTCCAATGGTTAAACCAAATCAAGGAAGGAGAAAACCTAGAAGGTAGGAGAGCAAAAGCCTAATGATAGCACACACTCATACAATGATGAAATTAATTGAAGAAGGATTTGGAATGTCAAATTACTGGTTTTTGAGGTCACAAGGGGCTTTCACAGCAGTTTTGAAGCTTGATAAGTTGACTTAGAAGCCAAATTCCAAAAGCGTAGCACACTTCCAGATGCATAGTAGAGATCTCTTTAGAGAAATTTACTTGATTCTCTTCCAACCCTTGAAATTATGGAGCAAGATGAAGCTAAGAGAGGAGCTCTACCAAAAATGAAAAGACAAAATGAGTTGAATAAGCCTTATTTTCTCTTTATAACATCTTGAAATGACCTTTTTTTGTCTTTTAGTGAAACCAAAAACTTTGAGGAAAGTTTTATATTTTTCAAACAATTTGACAATGAAATAAGTTTTGAAATAAGACAAATGTTCTTACTTTATTCCACTAACTATGCTAACTCCCTTTAAAATATTGATATGATGAAAATGAAGCCTTGTTCGCCCTTTTTGGTGACAAATTTGGTATTTTCAATGGCAAAAGAAGGACACCTAGATAAAAAACCTAGATGGAGATGGAGTGATTGACCTAACACTCTAAATGACAATGAGTGACATGACCTCTGAGATGATGATGCCCGTGGATGTAATGAGGGGAGCAGCATTTCTGACCCAAACCATATGTAGTGAACAAAATTTATTTGAAAACTTGTTTGAAAACACAAAAATTTGACCTAGGACTACTAAAAGGTAAATTGAAAGAGCTTATTTGATCACTGAACATATTGGCACTAACACTACAGGTGATATCTCGTCCTACGTACGGAAGTATATAGGACTCTTCTCCACGTATGGTAAGTGTTATCACTCGGATTGAACCTCAGGCTGAACAAGGCAATTCTGAGGTAACCACAAACCACGCTTAGCCAAGTAGCTAGCCCTACTAGGCAAGGAGAGGGCTATCTAAATAAATATCACAGCCAAGATGATTGAGGAAAGAAGATATTAGGCTAGGTATAGTAGCTCAGGGTTTTGATTTTGATTGTATAGGGTTTTGCTGGATCAGGAGTCGAACAGTCAAGGCAAGGGAAATTAGGTCAAAATTTGTAGGGTGTTCTATGGGGCAAGGTAGGCATAGTAATCTAGCACTTTAGGCTTTCAATGGGTGGGATGATCAAGATAGGTGAGGAGCTAGAAAGAGCATGGTGGAATCATGGGTTCTTTCTAAAATGAAGAAATTACAGACTGTGAATATTTACCCAAAATAGAGCATAACAATGATGGATTATGTTCATCTAAATTGAAAGCATTTTTACTTTGTTTACTGGAACACTCGGCTATTTTTTGTACTATCGCTGACTATACATGAAGGCAGCTTTATATTTGCAGCTACTGGATCGCATACTTGTAAAATGTAACATGTAATTTTTCTATTTAATGAAAGATTACGATAGAAATGATGGATGAAATAAACAAAACATTCCAACATGTGAGCACAAAAGGAGAAACTAAAACTAAACACCATACCAAAGGGATCCCATAAAAATAGCTGCAAATTTGATTAATTTTCCTGCTCAGAAACTGATACAAAATGTGTCTCTTCAAAAGCCAAGAATCCAATTGAGTCCAACCCTTACAATTACTGAGAAAATACATCATATAGACCTCAAACCAACTCATCCTAGCTTCAGGGGGTCGAATCCATGGGAGGAGGAGTTGTTCCAAGAAAGACTGAACTGACAACTAGAGAATAGGGTGGTCAAAGTGACTCATCCCAAATTTGAGAAAACTGATTCATTACATGTCATTGAGGCCATTTACCTAATTTATCCACCTTAGGTAAACCATAATTACATCACCAACCACTTATTACATCAGTAAAAATTCAAATTTACATGAGTAAAAATTTAATTCCTGAAAACTAAGAAAACAGACAAAATTTGTCCTATGCATAGTGCCAAGGAGGAAAAAATTGGTCTTCTTGCAAGTCACTTTTGACTGACTTCCCGCTGTCCAAATTGAGCTCTTGATAGCTCATTGGAAAGACTCTCCTCTCTACGTTCTAGAAATTCTTTTTATTTCTTCTTTGGAGTTGATTTTACCCCTCAAAACCGCATTCTCCCAAGACTGCTTCTATGCGCAGCGCCATGCTAAAAAAGAGACAGAAGCATGATTTTTTGGGCGTTTTTAGCCCTTTTGCTTGACCAGTTTTGCTCAAAATTATTAGAAAAAGTATACAGGGCATTTCCTCATCATCATGAACCCAATCATGTCTTCCTTTTGCTCATTGGATGCCCCAAAAAAGTGCGCAGCGGGCAGAATTTCCTGTGTTTTTCCAAAATTGCCAAAAAACTCTAAAATCTTCAAAATTTTCAAAATTTCTCAAAATTTGTTGGATGGGCCCACAACCACCTATCATGTTTGAGCTAAGGAGGCATCAACAAGCATATTTATTTTATCATCTCCTTTCTTTCCCTTCTGGATCTTCCTCAATTTATCTTTCATCTGTTTGACCTTGAAATTGCAAATTTTGTTCCGGGTTTGATAGTGATGGGCCATGTTCCTGAGCATCTAATTGTCTTTGTTGGCTTTCACTAGCAGCTTATCCAAGTGAATGTTGACTCTCTTAGGCCACACTTCTCTTTTTTCTTCAATTTCTTTTTCCAACTGCTGGTCAATAGTAAAATTTTGAGTTTCTTGCTCTTCTTGTTCTAAGGCTCTTTTGAGGCCTCTTGTCTTTGGCCTTTTCTGGATGTTTTCAGCCTCCTCAAGATCTTCTATGGCAGCTTGGTTAATCATGTTTTGCCTCCTCTCCTACAGAAAATTCATCTCCAAAATATTTTGTTTTTCTGTCAATTGTTTGTTCTCTTGCTCTAGGTAAGAGATGATGAATTTTTCCCTCTAAAGATTGTTTTGCAATTCTCTGATATGTGCCTCTTTTTATTTGATGCCAATGTTTGATGTGATAGTGTCATCAAACTATTCAAGGTATACTAGCTTAAAATAAGCCTCTTCCTCATGGGAATATTCATGACTGACCTCTATGACCTTCTCCTTTCCCTTTTGTGTCTGTTGTACCTGCTTTGTTGATGAAGAAGGCAAAGCCCCTTCCACGCCATGTGGAGCAAACATTTGTCTCTGTGCTGATGAAGAAGGCAAGGCCCACAACCACACCATGTGGAGCAGCACTTGCCTCTCTGCTGCAAACAATTTTCTAAGCCCTCTTTGATATGTTACACTGCATTCTTTGACTGGCTTGGGTGATTTGACTTTATGTTTCCTTGTTTTTGCAGCTGCAGGGCTAGTAGATGTATCTCTTCTCTCTTGTGGCATTGGTGGAGGAATTTGGGGATTTGTGAATATGTCATTAGAAATTAAATTATCCCAATAGATGTTGAGTAGATTGATATGATGAAGTACAAATATTTTGATGAGGGAGTGATGATGGAGGTTGTTCATTTGCTGATGATATTCTTTCCTTGACACCAAGTATGCCATCTTTTAAATGTTCCGAAACAAGAAATATGGAATGTTCAGCATCCTCATCCTAGTGAAATGCATGAGTATCCTGATATGGTATGTGTACAATCTAGAAAATCTGCCCTCACAAGTAAAATATCTCATGATAATCTTCATTACCGGTGCATACTTGCCGAGGAGGAAACTGAAGGGGAAAACCTTTCCTCTTTCATTTTTGTACCTAGTCTTGAGATATGGCTCAAAATAGTGATCATCCAGGTCTTGTGCTTTGTACCATATCTCCCCTACATTTGGAATTCCTGTAGCATTAGTAATGATGGAAGTGAAAATGGAAAAAGTTACACCTGCAAGATTTACCCTGTTATCATGGAGGTTTAGTATGAAGAGCCTAGTCAACTCAGGGTGATGCTGAACTCTTTACACCTTTTCACAAAATTCATAGCACCTGACATATCTGAAACAAGACACATCTAAAGGTGAAGCCTCTAGCTCTCTAAGGTTTGTTGGCTCTATTCTGAAGATTCTGCCTCCCTTGTGTGGCCTTCTCCGTTGTACAACCTCATCTTCCTCAAACTCATCATCACTATGCTCCTCCTCCATGTAATCTCTGTCTTCTCTCTCCGTGCTTGTTTATTTGGCACTTTGTAAACCCTAGGGAAAAGGAAAGAAAAGGGAGAGTGAGTGATAGAGTAAAGGGAATGGGAGCAGGGAAAGAAATGATGAAATGAGGGCTTTATTGGATAGGCATAGAGTCACAAAAAATAAGGGAGATGGGGAAAAGGGTTAAGAAACGTTGTGGGGTGGTGGGAAGTGAAAATATGAAGAGGGATGAAAATGAAAATTTAATTACAGGTCAAGGGTATGGTGAAATCTAGGCAAAATAGTGAAAATCCTAGAAATTGGGGTTTTAATGGAAAAGAGTAAAGGGACTTAGGGATGGGTAGTTTTAGTGTTTTTTGGGAATATGGGGTGAAAAAGTAGGGTCTAGGGATAATAATTTTGGGACAAGGGGGTTTTGGGAAATTTTGTCATGGGGATGGGGATTTTAGGAAAACTAGGGTTTGCTTGTGATTTTTTTCCCATATAAAACTTTATCCACAAGCATAAAATGTAGAAAGAAGGGTAAAAAAGGATTTACTTACTTAGTTTAGAGAAGAAGGGACAATTTGGAAGAATTTGGAAAAGTTTGGGAGGTTACTGGCCTATGCGCAGATCCTAACCTAGGAGCACAACGCCCTTCTTCTATGCTCAGCGCTGAACAAATTAACACTGCCTGAACTGTCCTATGCACTGTGCCTTTGGCCTATCCGCAGCACCAGGCAATTTCTCCAATTTCTTCTCCTTACTTGAACTTCTTCCTCCAAATCGCGATTTTTCCTCTTGGAAATGAATAAATGAGGTTTTCTTTGGGCAAATGGGCTTTTATACCTTGAATGGTTTTGAATTTTGAATGATTGGGACCCATACTTATTTTTCCTCATTAACCTTTGACAACACCTTTTGATGTTTTTTTGATGCTTTGGATGACTGACATGGCCTTTATATCTTTTCATGAAATATCTTTAGCTAGGAATAGGCAGATTTTCTTTAGAGTCTATTACATATAGTGACTTTAAAATTACATAAAATTAGAACATAAAATATCTCTGTTTTTATCTCAAAAATATCATTTTTTAGATGAAAACTTACAAAAATGAAATGTAACTTTACATGGCAAACCTGACTGAAGTAAATCATGGGTTTATTCTGGATCACCTTCACACCTTCTGCTGCCCTTTATTGCAAATGAGACAATGTAATGAGCTGACCTAATGAAACCCTAGCGACCTAATGGAAAATAAAAACAACTGTCTCAATGAGTGATTTTGACTAAAAGTGAAATGAGAGCAGATTTATTCCCAGTATGATGAAGACATGGAAGAGGGTTAACAGGCATATACTTGTGAAGGAAAATGAGACACTTTACAAGGACAACCACCAATGGAAAAATTTTATATCATGACCTAATGGAATGATTGAAAATTTATTTAGAATGGGACACCTAAGATGCATATGGAAAATGTGTTTCGATCCCTGGTGGAAGTATGCAAATACTGACACTAACAGTAAGTATATGGGGGCACTCTCATCGAACGGTTACACATTAGAAAACGCTACTATGGACTGAGATCCCGCATATTGTCGCGTATATTTTTGGAGACCCCACTAGGTAGCAAACCTGCCATAGGTAACCGAGTCGGTCTCCTTGTACACATGATACAACGAACACAACATTCGGGGAGATTGGTTGTCGTATGTCAAGTCCTTGATTCACCAAGGTGTATATTATAGTTCATAGATACTTGGTAATCCCTTTTTCCTATATTATCCCTTTTGATTTTTTTTTTTTAATTCTAAAATTTATTGTCCACGAAAACATCTTACCTGTGCATGACTCCTTAGTAGATATTAGGTTGAGACTAATAGAAACAGATCCTGAGTTTACCAATTAAGGAATCCACTCAGATGGGAATCCTGGTCCTTTTCCTTATTTTGTAAATGTTGGCGCTCCTTATATGGCAACATTGTCCCTCCTAGGATTAACCATTGGTTTGCAAGTTTGGTTATTTTCAACCCCCATGGTTCCAAATGTCCAAGTTGCTTCTCAACCAAGTTCACCTCCGCCTAAATAGTGTCAACCTAAAGTTGACCCCTCACCTTCTTCACATGTTTCTTCACCCCGTTCTTCTTCTTCACTTGGTGAAAGTCTGGATTCTAGTAATTAGGAAGCTAAGAAGAAGAAGAGGACGAAGAAGAAGAATCAAAATAAGCAAGGGGGAAACCAAGAAACCATTTCTACCTGTGCAACTGATGCTGAAAATATTCCATCCAGTCCCGCAAAGTCAAATTCCCTTGCAAGTTATGCAAGGGTGAACTCCTTCTTCGGGATTGTCCTGGCATTCCCAAGATATTATAAGTATGGTCAACCGTTTCAAATCAACCTTTGTCATCGGCCTCTGGAGATCCTGCTGGTGATAAACCCTCAACTAGTGATAGAAAAGTGCATGAGAAACAGGGTAAAGTGAAATTTCCCTATAGGTTATGTGAAGGGAATCATCCCATTCACATTTTTCCTTATATGAGTGAAGCCTCCAAAGTATTGGAGAACCTTACAGCTTCTCAGCCCCGTGTTCCTGTTGGTTATCGAAATATTTCCCCTGATCCTCCACTAGTTGGTCAAGTGATTGATCATAATTCAACTCTGGTCAATCCCACTCTCTGTGAAATTGAAACTCATGAGTCTGTTCCTGACCAACGATTGGTTGAGAAGATGGTTCACTTGATTCCACCTTCATTTGATCATATCCCTTCCGTAGAGAGTGAACCTCATACCACTCAGGTTCTTTTTGTTTCTTATGATTCCCATGAATTGGAGGGAAATACTCCCATTCCCACTGTACAGGAGGGTGATCCTCTTGTTCCCGTAACACAAGGGGGATATTCTCCCATTCCCACGACACCCCCTCCAAGTAGTTTGGTCGCTTCCTTTGATTGGAGTCGACTGACAGGATACCGTCTTCCTTATTACGTGCCCTTTTAGAGCATAGTACAAGCCTATAATGTGGTCATACCTAGCACAATAATAGATGAAGGCCCATCTGTTAGTATTCTATTCTCAACTACTTGGCAAGATTTATGTTCTCCATAGCTTGTGCTTATTACCTAGAATCTATTAGCTTTTAACAGAGGAACTAGTCAACCGTTAGGGATCCTTCAAATGTTACCTATTACTTTAGGAGGAAATATTGTCTATATAAATGTGATGGTTATCCAAGGTCCTTTGGACTTTAACTTACTCCTTGGGTGTTTTTATACTTATGTCATGGGAGCTCTTGTCTATTCTCTCTTTCGTGTGATTCGTTTCTCGCGTGAAGGAAGAATCATAACCATTGATCAGATTTCATTCATTGGTCCTAACATGACTCCTAATCAACCATCATCCCTTAATGATCCTTACATTCCCGTGGTATCTTCCCCACCACAAGTTAATTATATGGAAACTTGTTCCATGCCCGTGTATGCTAATGAGCAAGTCAATGATATAGTGCATCATGTACTAGGATCATTGGACCTTGATTTCCAAAGTGTTGTTCTCCCGTCTGATGAGAAACTCTTGGAATTCATGCCCTCATATGGGCCATGAACAAAGTGTCAGAGCATAGTTCATTTTCTTGTGTCAAGCTCCTTGAAAAATTAAACAATGTCTTCGGAGCAAAGGTCCTTTTCTTGTGTCAATATCCTTAAAAAACGAAGCAAGTTCTTTGGAGCAAAGTTCCTTTTCTTGTGTCGGGCTCGTTAAAAAATGAATCAAGGTGTCATGATGATAGTTCTTTTACTATGTCAACCTCGTTAAAAAATGAAATATTTCCCTATGAACATAGTTCTTTTATTGTGCAAGGCTCATTAAAAAATGAAACAATTCCCCTTTCAATTAGAGTCTTTGATTAGATATTGTAAATTCCCAATCGAGCCTTTCAATTGATCTCATAAATGAACCTTCATTCCATCCACCTATTAGTAAGCAATATTCTACTTAGGTGAATGGAATGAATCTTGGGGGGGGGCATGTACCTCGAATTGAGTCATTATGCTGGGGGCTTGCAAACTTATTCCAAGCATAGTTTTTTCTTTGTTTCAAGCTTGTGTAAAAATTAAACCACTCTCAAGCATAGTTTCCCATGTTTTAAGCTTGTGTAAAAATGAAACCCCATCCTACCTCTCATGTTTTCCTTTGTATCATCCTGTTTTTCCAAACGAGCCTTGGTTTTCTCATTCCATCATCACCATATGCTTGGATGATCATACACTCTCACTTGGTTGTTCTACCCTTTCCTGGGGAACCGCTACGATGAGTGATCTTATCAGCCAACCTCTTAACCTTTACATGTTTTGAGAAGTTCCATCATAACCAGAACCAGTTGTTACCCTTTATACCACTCGGTCCTCCAGGAGGATTCCTCTTTCAGGTCTTTTCAAACTCCCAAAATATGAAAATATTGTCGAGCACTTCTCCTTTCAAGCTCGTTAAATTAAATGAATTGACGTCGCCTCAGTATACGTTTATCCCTTTTTTGGGCTCAGATTGACTAATTACGAAAAAGGAATACCTTGGTCGATCATGATAAGGAGGTTATCTCGGATGTTGTTTTATACCTTTTCAAATTCGAGAGACTATTTACAAAAAGGGACCTTTTGGAGTTTATTTTTCCCGTCTCTTTTTAAAACTCCCTAAACATGAAAAAGATACCGAGTTACCCTTCTGTCAGACTCGTAAAACTTAAATGACGAAGGACTTGTCACGATGACGAGACCGAGTTACTCCTTTCTAGAACTTGTTAAGCTGAGTAGGATGGATTCATCCGAAGGGTGAACTTATACGCTAAGCATATGGTATCCTCTTCAAGCTTGCTATCAAAAATAAATATGTATTCGCTAGAAATAGTGGGGGCAAATGGAAGTAAATCATGTTTTTTTATTTTGTACCAAAGGCAACATGTCGCTCTTGAACATGACACTCATCTGCATTTCGTGTCGGGTTGGGGATATCCTTCATTCATCCTTTTCTTTCTTAGGTTTGGGAAATCCATTTAGCTCTCATTCAATCATCATTTGTTGTCACCATGACCTTTGATCCCATTTTAAGTCAAATGTTGCCAAACTCTAGAGTCGTGTCGTCGATATGTTCAAGAAAAGTCCTATTTGTAAAAGTCAAACATTGTCTACTTATTTGACCCTCTCTGTAATAATCCTAAATCCCTCCTATCATCTTGATAAATCCTTTGTTTCGTGTCGATGATGTGGGAATCATTATGGCCCTCCTTCGACGGATCATTTCCTGTTGACTTCAGCTCATTATCCAGGAAGGTGATCTAGAAACTCTTTTTCAGTACCTTGGAGCTTACATGTCTAAATGGTAAGTTCTTCATGTTCAACGACAAGTTCACGTCATTGGCCTTCGATCAAATTATTTTGCAAGTGTTCGACTTCAGCTCATTCATTCACACTTGTAGATTGTGTTTTTGTACCTTGAGGGCCATTATCATTATTGTTGGTTTCTCTCGCACATGTTAATGGTTTACCTCATCGACCAGTAATCAGGTGGTTTCTACCATTTTTTACACCTATTCACATGGTTAGATTCTTACAATGGGTAGATCGAGATAGAGACGAAGATCCTAGATAAGATCTGTTATTATCCAGGTTGTGTGCAGTTATTGAGTATTGACGATTGTACACATGATCCTTTCTATACAGATGGTTGCGACCATACCGTGGATCCATTTCCCTGATCTCTTTCAGACGGATGGTTGCATCCATGTCATGGGTTCATGCGTTATTTGATGCCTATTCAGATATATGTTATTAGGCATGTTTATATCATAGATTTCATATATTTTTTTGTGTTTTATTGGCAGTTATCCTAATGATGGTTTTCCAAATTCCTTGCCATGGTTGATAAAGCGATTCAACCATCACTTATGGTTCTCCTTGCATGCTTTAGGGGGCATCTGTTACACAATATTTTGTTGCATTCCTCTGTTCTTATCCCAAGTGTAATATTTTGTGTCTCTCATGTCACAAACATCACAAAGCAACAAGAGCTGTGTAAAATTATTCATCTAGGATAACATGCTTAAAGTATCCCTGGAGACCTAAAAAATAAATGACTTGAAGCCTTTCTACAAATTTTGTAAAAAAACCTAAATTGCAAGCCTAGTGTAGTTTTACCCTTAATAGCCTCGCACTTGTCACCATGTCCCTAACCTATGAACAATGCTTCCAGCGTGGGAATTCAGCAGTAAAGTCGTGTTGGTCCTCTTCAGGCAGGTTCTCCAAAAATGGAGTAGAAGCTTCGTCCTCTAGAAATCTCGAGAACAGAGGTTTGGTACTTGTTAGTTGAGGATATGGTCGAATACTCCCATTTTTTACCCTTGATATTATCTCCAGAGATTTTCCCCTTTGAGTTAGGGCATTTCCCCCTCATTAATGGATCCATAACCTCTCTAACTATGTTATGAAAGAGTGCCATGCTAGTGATCCTTGGTTGGTCATTGCTGGTTGTCATTCTTCTGCCTAATTGCGCCTAGATGTTTTCGATTTGACGATGAAGGAGAAGAGATTGAAGGGCTTGGCTTGAACTTGGATTTCCAATCCGAAGGATGCCTCCAACATCAAGGCATTGATTGTAAGTTTCCCTTTGTTTATTTAATAATTCAAAGTATGCTTTGATTCCCATGAATCTGTTAATATTAATTGATTTAGCGTGATACTCCTTGATATTTCATGTGGTTTTCTTTGAAATATATATATGTTATTTATCTTTCATTTGTTGTCGTATGATATTTCTTACAGGTATTCAGACGTAGAAGGCATAGCGAGCAACGAGCCTAGAAGAAAAAAGATCAACATCGTGGAAATGATTGCATAAGGAGCGAGGTAGGTCATCTCCCTCAATCGTATTATTTCAATGTTAAACTAGGAAAGCTTGTATTCTTTGTCACGATTGTTACTAGACCCACTCATTGGGATAAAGGGGTCGCTTCTTTCTGAAGAAGGGATTTTCCCGCATAAAAAGCAGCCATTGTACCTCTCAATTGAAGTGTGAATGATATATTTACTGTTGGAAGCCTCCCCATTCAAGAGGTGACTCTATGCGTAGCTCTTCCTACTTAGCAGCATTTGTAATGTTGGGACTGATTGTTATGTTCAAAGAAATAAGGATAAATATCTTGAGTTGAAGCATGCAATTTGATATTTCATGAGGCCAGTCATCTTTTGTTGAAGTGTACACCTGACGAACAATGATATTTATATATTCCCCACTCAGATTTGTTTGCTTCCTATTTTTATCATATATATACTGCTAGTGTGAATTATCTTATGATTTCTTATTGTTGCAGCAAATTTTTATCAATGGTATGTGTTTCTCTCATTTCCTAATGCAAGTTACCTCTTATGTATTTTAATTTTGTATCAACATTATTTATGTATCTTTGAGTGGTTATAAATCAATATGGTTAATTGGGAAATGTTTTATGGCATGTAATGACTGTTGTACACATTCTATGACTTAAGAAAATGAAAAACACACCTACAATACCATGCATACGAATTGTTTGTAGAAATTCTATAGTGAACCAGATTGTATAAGCTTAGAAAACATGTGGGTTCTTAAGACATTCTGAGAAGGGAACATTACAACCATTACCAGTGTGGAAAATTGTAAAATTAATAGTCATATCTTACTTAGATCCCCAACCCATGTTAAGAAATAAACCTTAAAAACATTTACTATACTTGTGCAAAGCTTTGCTTGTACAAAGCTTTCACTATGCGGAAAGCTCCGAACAAGCAATGCTTTGCACACTGTTTAAAAAATTTAAACATCGGGTGTCAATGAATGTTTAATTTTACACGTCTTCCTTTAAAAAAAAAAAAAAAAACAACAACAACTACAACGCCACGTGTTCCTAAATGCTTAATTTTACATGCTTTGAAATAAATGATTAACTAGGTAACATGTCACGAGGAGGATGGAAATTTTACATGGAAGATCTTCAAAACTTCTAGGATTCATCCTTATTCGAGCTCCCATGGCAGACCTAGCCGCTGCCTCTGCAGCATGTCTCCTATGTGCCTGAGGTCGCCTCCTGCCTTGGCCCTCTGGGCTGTTTCGAAGGGCTCCGCCTACCTGGAGCTGGGACTGCTTACGATCTTTTTACCTGGACTGCCTCCTTTTTTTTGCGCGCGGCGTTTGGAGACTGCACGAGCTTTGTGGAGCGGCGCTTTGCCGTGTGGTGTGGTTTTTTGGGCTTATTAATCGCTACCTTACCTTTTTTTATTGCTCTCTTGGCCTTCAATCTTTCTTCTGAAGCTTTGGGATGATGCATGCACTGCCTGCGCATCTTCTTTAGCCTCTGTCTGCTGTTTACCTTGCTCAAGGCCTGTCATGGCCTCTTCGGATGCTGTTTCGGAGGGTACTAACGAGTTATCTGCAGCAGATGCCTTCTCTGCCTTGGTGAAATCCTTACAGCCTCAACGACCTCGCCCAGCGCTTTCGAAGTTTGTAAAAAAGTTAGATGGACTGCAAGAGGTTGTGCTACCTCCTACTCTTCCCCGAATGGCTGCGATATCTCTTGCTGAACGGGGACTCATCGGACAATTCACTGGCTTATGGCCTTCACCGAAAACAGTCCAACGCTGGATTGAAAGGAACTGGGCAGACAAAGTTAATGGTAAAATCTCCATTTGCTTCTGCGGGAAAGGTTATTATACATTCCATTTTGAATCTAGAGCAGACAAGGACTTAATCTTCAGAAATGGTCCCTATTTCATGGACTCTCGTGGCCTATACCTGAACAAATGGACTCCAGACTTCGATCCCGAGCTGGATGTCCCTAATGCTGTCCCGGTTTGGGTCCGGCTTCCGCATCTCCCGCTTCACTGTTGGGGAGATGACTCGGTTCGAGCCATTGGCAATGCTGTCAGGAAATACATTGATCGGAGCGAGCCCAAGGATAATATACAGGCATGTGCGCGAATATGTGTTGAAGTCGACCTCGGCAAGGGTCTTCCAGAAGCAATCAGGCTAAAGGTGGATGACTGGACGCACATTCAGCAACTGGACTACGAACAAATTCCATTCAAGTGTAAGGTATGTCATTAATATGGTCATTTTGCCAATCGCTGCTCTAAACTTGTTAATGACGAACCTGCTCAGTCTGAAGAGCAATGGGAGGCAGATTAAAGAGAAGCCCTCAACGGCCGAGCGGCCGTGGCTGGTCGACCAACCCACAGGGTACCTTCCTCCTCTTCAGCTCTTGCAAGACCCCTCCACATTATGGCATCATTTCTCACCTTGACATGATTCATGATTGCTACATGGCTTTATGGGCACCCATTCCTACAGACTTGGACAAATTCACTTAAAAACAGTGGAAAATCCTTCATACGCGACTATGCCCGTGTTTTTTCGCGTGTATACGCGAGTACAGCTAGACTTTTCCGCGTATGCCATTTTAATGATTAAAAAATATATAAAAATCCCTAATTTCGCGCTGGGTTGATGGTTACTCGGGTAGTTCAACCACCCCAGCCCGTGGCCAACTGTTTCCAACTGCTGAAACTACTTGGAGGGACTATAAAAGGACCTCATATGTATGGCCTAAGGGGGAGAGAGAATTATTATTATTATACTCTGTTGGTTCCCTATCCAAGTCTGATTCCCCGTGCCTCCTGCACTTTCCCAGTTCATTTCCGGAAACCCTTGTTTCCTTGAGATACACATCCCTTTATATGTTATCTCGTATGCACTCATTTGGAAGGAGTCTTAGCGAGGCAAGGGCTGGACGGATCCGGACGACGGTCTGCGAAGGCCTTGGAAGGATCAGGTGATCTCTCCACTTACTTTTGTACGTACTATTTTTATAATACAGAAGTATCATGCTGTTCCCAAAGTAAACGTGTTAGTGTATGCTTTAATGTGTGAAGAATATTTGTTATACAAGCATTTATGATGATTTATTTAATGTTTTATATGAATCTCACTAACATATAGAGTAGAAATATACTGTACAACTTGTCCTTTGTGCTGGTTTCTTCTTGTATTTCAGGTGAAAGAGGAAGGACGGTTGCGGGGAGTTTGAACTCCACGTGGATCTACTTCAAACGTAGGACCAACGGGTAAACCTCTCGTTCTGCTCTATTTCGTTTTCATGACTGTGCATGATCGTGTGATTCTCTGTTAAATAGTACGCCCCTGCTCTGTGGAGGTTGAATCCCAACCAACCTCTAGGGTGTTAAATCTGGCTGCTCCTCGCCTACTTTTCCATCCTCTCCTACCCTAGGCTCTTCTCCCAACCCGGGCCCAACCTCCGATCCTCCTTTGACCACTTCTAACCCCTTTGATGCCCTCTCTCTCCCTGAAAATGATCCCTTGACCTCCCTTGAAAATGATCCCCCCGTCATTTTTACCCTTTCTCAATCCTCTCCCTCCCACTCCCTTGTTCCCTCTCCATCCAGATCAACCAGGAGCTCCTCGAAAGAGCATGGAATTAATCTAGAAACTCATAAAAAAGGACCCGGCAGGAAAACCAGCAAACAGCAAAGAGACGAGAATGCACAAAAAGATATTGCCATGGGAACTCAAAATCCCATAGAAACTTATATATTGGGCCAACATAACAAAGAAACCATGCATAAGGAGCAAGGGGGACGAGCATCCCTCCGAAATGCACATACTCAATGATGAAAGTTGTATCATGGAATTGTAGGGGACTGGGGCACCCCTCAAAAACTTCTGCCTTGAAAGATCTTATAAATCATGAGAAACCAGGAATATTAATGATTCAGGAAACAAAACACGGGCTGCAAGAGATGAGAGGAATTATAGATCAATTAAGACATTATGAAGGACATATTTGTGAAGCAAGAGGAGCTTCTGGCGGAATCACCACTATCTGGAACAAAAACATTTGGGCATGCACATCCAACACTATCAGACAATATTGGGTCAAAGTCATATTAGAAAGGCAAGCAGAGCACAAACAAATAGTCATCTATAATATTTATTCACCGAATCATTTCAGAGACAAAGAGCAATGTTGGGCCACTCTACAAGAAGACATCCAAGCTGAAGACAACAGCAACATCATCCTTGGGGGAGATCTCAACCTTATTTTACATTCCAATGAGAAAAGAGGAGGAATCTTTGCACTTGACCCGTTTAGATCAAAGCTGGAAGAAATCATGCAGGATTATGATTTAGTTGATATCATTCCAAAAAATCGGAGGTATACTTGGAATAATCGAAGATTGGGCAAAGACAACATAATGGAGCGGATTGATAGAATTCTGATAAACACCACTTTCCTCACTGAATTCTCCACAGCTTATGCTGAAATTCTTCCCTATTCAGCTTCCGACCACTACCCCACCAGCATTGTTCTTGAGTCACACTGCCCTTTGGGGCCGTTGCCTTTTAAATACAGTTCCCTTTGGCGCAATAACCCAATTGTGGATCAGATTGTAAAAGAAGCATGGCAGCATCACATAGAAGGATCACTAGGTTTCATATGGGAATGTAAACTGAAAAACACAAAATATGCTCTGAAGGAATGGGTGAAGCAGCACTATAAAGAACCAGAGAACGCAAAAGCAGATATAAAAAACAGACTGAAAGAAAAGCATAGGAAAATAGAGGAGAATGGGCTCTCCCAAGAGGACAAAGCACTAGAAAGTGACTTATATTATCAGCTGTACCGTGTTAATAGAGAAGAAGAGCAGAAATGGAGATTAAAATCAAGGCAGCTCTAGCTTCAAGGAGGAGATAAAAACTCTGCCTTTTTTCATAAGCAAGCAACTATCCGGAAAGTCAAAAATAATGTCACCATTATCAATGATGAGGAAGGCCTCCCTCAAAAAACCCAAGCAGCTATCAAACAAACTGCCTCAGCTTATTACCACTCTCTTTTAATAGAAATAAAGGAAACAGAGGATTACTCAAATCTCCTACAGCACATGCCCAAAGGAATCAGCGAGGAAACCAACACAGATTTGGCCAAAGAAATCACTGAAGAAGAAATACAAAGTGCCATTTGGACGCTTCAGCCAGATAAAGCCCCAGGCCCAGATGGCTTCCCAATCTGCTTCTATCGAACTTACTGGGGAACTATTAAAAAATACCTCGTCAAGATGTTAAGATGGATCCAACGCAAATGCAAAATAGGAGGATTTACCAATGCCACCCATCTTGCTCTCATTCCTAAAGAAAATCGACCCTTGTCTTTTTCTCGTTTTCGACCCATATCATTGTGTAATTCCTCTTACAAAATCTTGACAAAAATTTTGGCCACACGCCTTAAACCACTCCTCCCCTCCCTCATTTCTGAAAACCAAGGGGGTTTTTTGGCCAATAAACAAATCTCGGACTCCATCCTTCTTTTCCAAGAGGCTATACATTCCAGTCAAACAAGAAATGAGAAAGGCTTCATCTTAAAGTTAGACTTAGCCAATGCCTTTGACCGTGTCCGGCACTCCTTCCTTTTTGTCGTTCTTGAAAAAATGGGATTTGCTACACCCTTCATTAGCCTTATCAAAGCCTGCATCACATGCCCGTGGATCTCCCCTCTTATTAATGGTAGACCTGGACCATCCTTCCAATCTACTCGAGGACTCAGACAAGGCTGTCCTCTTTCACCTTATCTATTTATTCTGATGGCGGATTCCTTCAGCAAAGCTCTGGATTTCAACCATCGCATGGGCCTCATCACCGGAATTAAATTTGATAATGGAATCAAGAACATCAACCATTCTCAGTTTGCTGACGATACTCTTCTAATGGGGGGAGCTTCAAATATCATAGCCAGACGCTTCAAAGCTCTCCTAGATCAATACATGAGCTATTCCGGAGGCTTGATAAATTATCACAAGAGCTGTATTTATGGCTGGAACGCTTCGGCTCAAATTATTCATATAATTGCTAATACTTTTGGAGTTCCTTGCAAGTTGGACTGGGAACATTTTACCTATCTGGGCATGCCAGTGACTGCTGGAAACCTAAAAGCTGCTGCCTGGGAAGTCATCATCGACAAAATGAAAAGGAAGATACAGCAATGGGGCACCTCTTGGCTCAATCCAGCAGGGTGCCTCATCCTCCTTAAAGCAGGTCTCTCTACCCTGCCTTTGTTTTGCTTTACACTCATGCAAGCCCCTGCCAGTTTTCATAATAGAATGGATGCTCTTCTTCGATTTTTTCTTTGGCAAGGAGGTTGAACTGACACAAAAAAATATAATTTGGTAAGCTGGAAACAGGTTATTCAACCATATGAGAAGGGAGGTCTAGGAATCAGATCCCTTAAACTTCTAAACCTTGCCTTTGCTGGCAAGCTTGTCTGGAGATTCATTTCTGGCAAGAACGCATGGTGGAAGACAGTTCTAGAAAAAAAATACCTTGGCTTCCCAAGACATCAACTTTTGGAGCATGAACTCCCAAACAGAACGTGCTCAAAAATCTGGAGGATGTGCATGAAAGCTATCCCTTTTCTTGAACAGAACACCTCCAAAGTTCCCAAAGGCGGCAGCCACATTAGCATTGGAGATGATAAAATAATGGGGCAACAACCCATTCGTCAAAGGCCTGGAACACAGCAGATTTTAGATCTTCTTAATAGCAAAGGAATTCAAACTCTGGATCAGATCTCCCAATGGGACGCCCACTCTCATATCTGGAATGACTGGACTTTTCCTCAAATACCTACAGACATAGAAATCAGCCTTTTCACCCTGCAAGCCCATCTCCATGGTATAGCTCCTTCTAATCACCTTGCTGCTGATGATTTTCGCTGGGATGCATCAGACACCAGCTACACTATTAAAGCTGCCTACCATCAGATTTGCAGCAACTACTTTCCAATGTCTACATGGGCGCAGTGGAGACTAGTTTGGAAGGCAGAATCTCTTCCAAAAATCAAATTCTTTCTATGGACTCTCCTAAGAGGAAAAGTCCTCACCTCTGAGAACCTCAGGAAGCGAGGAATAATAGGGCCTTCTCGATGTCCAAATTGCAAATCTGACGAAGAGACAAGCCAACATCTTTTTATAGGCTGCCCTTTTGCTATAGCTTGTTGGAAGGAAGCTTTCTGAAGTCACGATCCCCCTTGGGAGCCTAGCACTAGCATATCTGAAGCTCTGTACAAATGGAAAAAAAAGCTACCCGTGGAGGAAAAAAACAAACAATATTTCACGCAGGGTGTGGAATGCCTTGCCTTGTACTCTTCTATGGAACATCTGGTTGGCAAGAAACCGCATGATTTTCAAAGGTAAGGAAACCAGCGTCAGAAAGCTTTTCAACAAAGCCTGGAGTCTCAATTTGGAAGCTCTATCTATGAACTGTCAAAGGCATTTAAACACGCTGGACCTTCATGTCGAAGAAAGAAACTACATAGGGTATCTCCTAGATAGAAACAACTTTTCTCAAAACGGAAACAATCTCAGCAGTAGAACCAACTCCAGATATAGCTGGAAAATCAGAATGAAAGAAGAGGAATTTGCACGATGGTTCAGAAATTGTAACACTCATTATCTCTTTTTCGATGGTGCCTCCAAATCCAACCCAGGAATGGCTGGGGCTGGAGGACTCATCTGCAATGGCAATGGTGATGTACTTATGGACTACGAATGGGGACTGGGCACTTTATCTAATAACAGAGCCGAAGCACTAGCACTCTACCAAGGTCTGCTCCAACTCCAGAAACTTGGCATCAACACAGCTATAATACTTGGAGATTCAGCAATAGTAATTAGTTTGATGACAAGCAACAGGAAAGCCCCCAATGTGATTCTTCAACAAGTCATTGGACGATGCCATGATATTGATCAACAGATGAACGGGAACCTCTTTTATCATGTTCTTCGAATCCTCAACAAAGAAGCTGATAAAAGGGCAAACAGAGCATGCACCCTTTCTGCTGGGAAACTCCGATGTAATGGCTCAAATCAATTTCTTTTCCTGCCATGAATTTTGTTATACATCCCAGTATGTTCTACCCTCAGCAGATCCCAGTTCTTGGATTCCATAAAACCTTGCTCAGACCCTTTGCAAAATATCAAACCGCAATCCTTCATTCCTTGGACATGATTCCTTTCGACCTAAACTCTGCTTTTTCAACCTTCACCGCATCGATTCTTGCCCAAAACAGCCAGCGCACCATATTAATTTCGTTTTCCAGGCCTCTTGTCTTTGTTTTATCTGCGCCCCTGACTATTCAGACAATTCTGCCCCTGGCTATTCAGACAACCTTCTGTCCCTGTCACGCTGTTCAGCCAAAGAATGGTACAGCACAGCAATTTAAATTGGGTAAAAACAGAAATGGGCGGCAATCTCACCATACACTCATTATTCAGCTATGAAATGCAAATTTTGTTTGTTATTATTCCAATTTGTCAGAATCTATACTACTACTCCATCGCACAATGTGAAACAATCGAGATGTAAAAGAGAAATCGGCACTAAAAATAGCGAACACTATCATGTAACTCTGGAGCATCGTCTCTGCCCCCTTTTATGAATATCAAACAGCAATCGAATTTGTAAAAAGAAAAAAAGAAATAAATGATTAACTGGTAAAAATATGATTAATTTAATGAATTTAATAAAACGTCAAAGATATATTTTCAATAATGTCATTACCAGTGTAGAAATTTGTAAAAGTAATAGTTGTCTCTTACTTTTCTCCCCAACCCACACTAAGAAATAAACATTAAAAATATTTACTAGACTTGTGCGGAGCTTTCACTGTGTGGAAAGCTCTGCACACTGCTTTACATGCAAAGCTTTGCACATTGTTTAAAAACTTTAAACAGCATGTGTTGACAATTTTTTGAGTTTACATGCCTCATTCTCGGCACACAACTTCATGTTGGAAAGATGGGCACCCACGTCGTCATGTATCACACGTCACTTTGTCACATGCTTCAACAAACTCGCCCATGTTTGTTCCACACATCGTGATGATTTTTTCTCATGTATCTTGATCATGTTCGTCACACATCTCACCTGACCCGTGTCTGTCGCGTGCATATTGTCAGCACCCTCTGCCCAACTTGGCCGTGGCGCCCGCCATGCGATCGTGTCTCCCGACGTTTCAGCTCACTCGCTTCTCGTTGACTCATGCACAAGATTTTCTTATGGGTGCCTGGGCACCTCACCTTCATGTGGCCACGCTTAATATGATCATGTTTCTGTTGTGCACTCTACATGACACCCATAGGTCCACTTCGTCCAACCAATCCACCAAACACTCAACCTATGCATCCAACATGTCGTCGCACGACTTGGCCACGCACTGCCTATAAGTCAAAGTAGTGTGCAGATCTTTCTGCATAGTGAAAGCTCTACACAAGTCTAGTAAATATTTTTAAGGTTTTATTTCTTAGCACAGGCTCGCTAGTTAATCATTTATTTCAAATATTTCAAGCACAAAGGCGAGCACCCTGGGCTCATCCACACGAAGTTGTGGCACCTATAGGCGAGAATACATGTACGAGGCAATGATATGTGGGCAATTTGGAGCATGACGAGTGCGCGTTGGGAGAGATGTGCGACGGGCACGAATCGGGCCACATGAGTGGCAGTAAGGCACGACATGCAGAATAAGAAAAAGGCACAGGCGGGGCGAGACGTGCAACAGTGGTTGCCCCACACGTCTCGCCCAAGCAAGACATGTGATGGGTAGAACGAGCATGGGTGGGTTCATTGAAGTGAGGGGTGGGGTAACATGCAATACATGGTGACATGGGCGCCCATGCCTTGGGTGCGCCCGCACATTGGCAGGGTACCTAGGTGCCCAATGGGGCGTTGCGTACAAGGCACCTGAACGAAGGGGTGTTCTTGCATGACACACGGTGGGTTGATCCCACTTATGAAGGGGTGCCCATCCAAACAAATGAACGGACAATGATGCATATATGTAAAGGATTTTCAGGACCTCAAGTTGGCACCATGCCCAAACGGGTGCCAATGACGATCCTTCATGACTAATAGACCACGCGCGCCCCAAGTCGTGTGATGTGATGGGTGTGGAGCACGAACACAATACATTGGACACATGGGTTGGGTGTTTGTTCGATTGGTTGCATGAAGTGGACTCATGAGCATTACGTAGAGTGCACAACATAAAGGAGAGTGCCTTAGGCACTCCCACACAAAGGAAATGTGCCTAGTCACCCATAGGTGGATTGCATGCACAAGTAAACGAGAAGTGAGCGAGTTGAAGCGTTGGGAAACACGACTACATGGCGGGTGCCATGGCTGAGTCGAGCGGAGGGTGTCGACGATATTCACAAGATGAGCACGAGTCCGCTGAGATGTGCGACAAGCATGATTGGGCTACGTGAGCGGTAGTCGGCACGACATGCGAAATAAGCAAGGGCGAGTTCGGTGAATTATGTGGTAGAGTGACATGTAATACACAACGACATGGGCGTCCAGGCACCCAACAAGGCATTGTGTGTCGGGCACGAGGCATGTAAACTTAAACATTCGTTAACACCTGGCATTTAAAGTTTTTAAATAGTGTGCAGAGCTTTCCACATAGTGAAAGCTTCACACAAGTCTAGTAAATATTTTTAAGGTTTATCTCTTAGTGTGGGTTGGGGAGCTAAGTAATAGATGACTATTACTTTTACAAATTTCCACAGTGATAATGGCATTATTGAAACTATAGCTTTAACGTTTTATTAAATTCATGAAATTAATCATATTTTTACCAGTTAATCGTTTATTTGAAAACATGTAAAATTAAGCATTTAAGAACACGTAGCTTCCGTTTTTTTTCTTTTCTTTTTTTAAAGGAAGGCATGTAAACTTAAACATTCATTAACACCTAGTGCTTAAAGTTTTTAAACAATGTGTAAAGCTTTGCATGTAAAGTAGTGTTTGAAGCTTTGCTACGGAGCTTTGCATGTAAAGCAGTGCGCATAGCTTTGCTTGTGTGGAGTTTTCCGCACAGTGAAAGCTCTACACAAGCAAAGCTCCGCACCAAGTCTAATAAATGTTTTTAAGGTTTATTTCTTAGCATTATTTGAGGAGCTAAGTAAGAGATGACAATTAGTTTTACTTGTTTCTCTAGTGGTAATGACATTTTTGAAACTATAGCTTTAACATTTTATTAAATTCATGAAATTATATTTTTACGAGTTAACTTAGACGACTATTACTTTTACATATTTCCACACTCGTAATGACATTATTGAAACTATAGCTTTAATGTTTTATTAAATTCATGAAATTATATTTTTACTAGTTAATCATTTATTTCAAAGCATGTTTATTTGGATTGGTAGTTGATGTTGTTTTACCTTTACTGTTAAGTGAGATTTTTTATTAAAGCTCCACACAAGTCTAATGAATGTTTTTAAGGTTTATTTCTTAGCATGGGCTGGGGATCTAAGTAAGAGACGATTATTTATTTTACGAATTTCCACACTCGTAATGGAATTATTGAAACTCTAGCTTTTACATTTTATTAAATTCATAAAACTATATTTTTACCAATTAATCATTTGTTTCAAAGCATGTAAAATTAAGCATTTAGGATGACGTTGATTTTTTTCCTTTTTTTGAAAATAAGACATGTAAACTAAAGTTTTTAAACATTGTGCAGAACTTTGTACGTAAAGCAGTGCGCAGAGCTTTCCACATAGTAAAAGCTCTGTGTGAAAGCTCTGCACAAGCAAATCTCCACACAAGTATAGTAAATATTTTTAAGGTTTATTTCTTAGCATGGGTTGGGGAGCTAAGTAAGAGACGAATATTACTTTTATAAATTTCCACACAGGTAATGACGTTATTGAAACGATAGCTTTAACGTTTTATTAAATTCACGAAATTAATCATATTTTTACCAGTTAAACATTTATTTCAAAGCATGTAAAATTAAGCATTTAAGAAGACATGGCTTTGATGTTTTTTTTTTTTTTTAAGGAAGGCATGAAAACTTAAATATTCCTTAACACACACTTTTTAAACAATGTGCACAACTTTGCTTGTGCAGAGCTTTATGCACGGTGAAAGCTCTGCACAAGCAAAACTCCACACAAGTATAATAAATGTTTTTAAGGTTTATTTCTTAGTGTGGGCTGGGAAGATATGTAAGATATGACTATTACTTTTACAAATTTCTAGAGTGGTGATTGCATTATTGAAACTATAGCTTTAATGTTTTATTAAATTCATGAAATTAATCATATTTTTACGAGTTAATCATGTATTTCAAAATATTTTTATTTAGATTGGTAGTTGATGTTGTTTTACCTAATTTTACTATTAAGTAAGATTTTTTAGTAAAGTTCCGCACAAGTAAATCTTGGCACAAGTCTAGTAAGTGCATTTAAGGTTTATTTCTCAGCATGCATCGGGGAGTTAAGTAAGAGACGTGAAGAGAACAAAGTTCCTTCTCAAACTAAATACTCCAGAAGACTTGGAATACAAATATATCCATGAGGATACAAATATTATATTAGATAGTATGATGAATGAGATGAGATGTTGAATGTTACAAATAAGGCTTGCTTATATACCTATGCAGGTGCCTCTTCACGAAAGGTCATGTCTTATCATACATGGCCTTTCAACCTAATTACTAATTAACTAATTAATCACTATTTACATTATTTTATTCATTACATTGCCTTCCCCTAAAAAAGATTTGTCCTCAAAGCTTGTCGATGAAAGGCCTCTATTTATTTTCCTGCTATGAACATCTTCTCGTCTCGGGGCAGTTATCCTTATCGATACAAGTTGATATGATCCTCTAAGTGACAAACAAAATTGTCGCACTAAGAATGGATCGGACCATCCTAAATCAATCTTCTGTGGAATCTTACGGCGACTAGCAACTTGTGACGACTTGTGATCACACTAGCGGATTGCACCGAAATTAGTATTCTTCGAAATATTCGCTTGTTGATTTTGTTCTGAATACATAGTTTGGTCGAGCTGTCTACTCCCATGATTTGGATGTTGATAGGGAACTTTTTTGGTTTGAATTCTTTGATTTTATTCTACTGAGGATGTTATTGAGTTGGTAACTTGCGGGACAGAATGGCGTACTTGCGGGAAAGGAACAGAATGGCGTTGTGGGTCAGTCGCAGCGGAGACAGGGTGACCGTTGCCTATATATATATATATATATATATATACATACATATATATATATATATATATATATATATATATATATATATATATATATATATATATATATATATATATATATATATATATATATATATATATATATATGTATGTATGTATGTATGTATGTATGTATGTATGTATGTACGTATGTATGTATGTATGTATGTATACATACATACATACATACATACATACATACATACATATATATATATATATATATAAACCTTGGAAAAAAAAAACATATATATATTGAAACAAACGAATATATATATATATATATATATATATATATATATATATATAATCTCTTACCTTCTTCTCTCTTTTTTTCAATTTTTTTTATATTGTTACTAATTCTTCTTCTTATTTTTTTTTTAAATATGGCCAAGGGCCTTTAATGAATTCAGCAGCAGCGAGGAAACTCCCAAGGTTTAGCGAAATGCTTCGACGACAACAATGTTGATGAATTTCAATGGCCACAGGCCTGGATCAAGCAGCGTAGCTCTGTGCAGCGATGAGCGGACAGAAGATCAAACTGCTCTGATACCAATTGAAGCGAAAAAAGTTCCTTCTCAAAATAAATACTCTAGAAGACTTAGACTACAAAGATATCCATGAGGATACAAATATTATATTAGATAGTATGATGAATGAGATGAGATGTTGAATGTTACAAATGAGGCCTGCTTATATACCTACGCGGGTGCCTCTTCACGAAAGGTCATGTCTTATCAGACATGGCCTTTCAACCTAATTACTAATTAACTAATTAATCAATATTTACATTATTTTATTCATTACAAGATGACTATTACTTTTACAAATTTCTACACTAGTAATCACATTATTGAAACTATAGCTTTAACATTTTATTAAATTCATGAAATTATACTTTTACGAGTTAATCATTTATTTTAAAGCATTTAAAATTAAGCATTTAGAAACATGTTGCATTGATTTTTTTTCCTTTTTTTGGAAGGAAGGCATGTAAACTAAAGTTTTGAAACAATGTGTAGAGCTTTGCATCTAAAGCAATGTGCAAAGCTTTCCATGTAAAACAATGTGTAGAGTTTTCCATGTAAAGCAGTGTGTAGAGTTTTGCATGTAAAACAATGTGCAAAGCTTTCCGCACAAGAAAATCTCTGCATAAGTCTAGTAAATGTTTTTAAGTTTTGTTTCTTAACATGGGCTAGGGAGCTAAGTAAAAGACTATTATTACTTTTACAAATTTCCACAGTGGTAATGGCATTATTTTTTTTTGTAAGTCAGGGCAGTGAATTTATATTACCAAATAAATAGAGTTCATATACAAAATGGTTGGTTTTCCATACTCGAAACCAAACCAATTACAAAAAAAGATTGCCTTGATCAATCTTCTATGCAATAACATCGACAATTTTTTTTGAATTCGACAGTACTTGACTAGACTATATACCTCACCACCTTTAATATAGCTAATTATACGTTTGTCTATTTGAGCTACTTATGGAACTATATTTAACAAACCCATCCAATACAAAAAACTACTAAACTGCCTCTCTAAATCCATAATTATAGCCCTACTATTAGCCATATACGAGAGAAAAGACAACAATGGGGTTCCCCATAACCCAACCACAAGTCTTCAGAGTCACCATTGCTACTGGGCCTACCTATGAATCATCTACAGAAGGCTTTATAGGAGCCACAAGAACGATTAACTGTTGAGCAGAGCCCTCCCGGGCCTTATACTTTCACAAGCGTGCAAGCTCCCCTTTGACAGTCCCTAACGTGATATACACATTATGGATATACTTCCAGTAAATTAGGAACATTATGCTCAGCGAGCCAATTTGATCATCCTACAACTTGTATATGTTCATCAAACCTTTCAACACTACCTCAATTCCGCTCATCCACTCTTTTATCTCCTTCACCTAGTTCAGAGTCTCTTGTTGCACCAGCTCTCGATCCACCGCAGCCTCTGCTTGGAGCTTGCCCATCAGGGTTTTAATATGCCAAGTTGTTTCCATGGCCTTGTGGTACATTGTCGAACCGGTTCACGTTTCCCCCATGTCTATAACCCAATTCACCTCCTCCTCTACTCAGTGGTCAGGTGTCACTTTTCTTAGTCGCCACACCTCGCTTTACCATTTCTCCATGATGTCTTTACCCCCTTGCGGAACAGATGTGTGATAAGCATTCATTGCCTCCCTTTCCACTATTTTAGCTTTCAAGCACTTACTGATACTCTATCCTTGAGAATTTCCTCTAGGTCTCCTATGTTGTCTACCCCCCGTATGGTTCCCTCACCCTCAATTTCAACAATTCCACTCAACCCTTCCTCTCTTATAATCCACTCCACTACCATGTAAACTACATTAAGATAATCCTCCAAAAGCTAATTTAAAGCTAGTTGGGCTTTCCATCCTGGTTCTCTAGACTTAATGACACTTTCCATCGTCATTTTCGCCCACTTTGATCCATCAGCGAAATAATTTCTCGCTCGTGTTTGTGCATGGTCATTCATTACTCCATTCATCCCTTTCCTTGGCCTATACAGGTTGATATTACCCTTTTCCTACTCCTGTACTTCGTCTCTGACACGGTCATACCAATCCTCCTCCCTTGCATCTTCTGATCATTTAAGATATGATCTGTGTGGTCAACCCCAAGGGAGGTTTTCCTGCTTACCTCAAACTTGCTTGTCATCATGTTCATGCATCAGTTCCATGTGTCTAGTCATACCTTTCAGTCAACCAGACCTTGTTGTTCCATCATCAATTCGATTACTGGATAAGTGGGCTTGTATTGGGACTCGGGTCCCTTTCCACTTTGATTTCATTATACTCGGTCGTGGGGTTGTCCCGCCTTCCCAACTCATGGTAGTCCTCCTTGAGGTGGCCGCCTTCATGGAGCTTCTCCCACTTAACATCAACCACTGTTTGATTGCCTATCACCCCTTCATTAGCCAACCTATCCGCTAGTGCATTGGATGACCTTCACACCTAGATAAACTCCACTGCAATCAGCGTTCCAAGGTGGTGATGTATTCGATATATCAGTTGCGATAGGCAGCAATTCCTATTCACCTTATCTGCATTTGTGCCACATTAAAACCTTATTGCTTCTTGTATTTCCAACACTGAGTCTCCTTCAATCATAACATTTACATTTCTTTCTTGGGCCAAGATATCTATCCCCTGCTCCAAGGACGAAAATTATGTTGCGTTGTTAGACGCCATACCCAAATTCATGTAGAAATCTCCGCAAATCGGGCCCTTCCAATCTCAGATAACCCCCCTGCCCCTGCTCTTCCCGAATTATCTTTTCATGCTCCATCAAAATTAAGTTTTAGGAAATCTTGGGGAGGAGGTAGCCATTGCGTTGGCCCTAACTGTTTTTGAAAATCTCTGGTATTTTGCCCCTGTGTATCCATATATTCCAATTCCAATAGTTTTATAACTCTGAGGTCACGAGGGGATGGTGGGTCGTCTGAAATGCTCAGCCTTATACTAATTATCGTCTCCTTCAATTCCCTTCGAAATTCCTTTCTCAGGTGATTGGGTGGGAGCTTCTTATCTGGAAATATTCTCTTGTTCTACTCCTTCCAAACCGCCCAAATGATGAAACCCAACACCAGGCACCAGGTAAGATTCATTGCCTCATTCTTTGCATATTTTGTTCACCGTTTATTTATTATCTCTTGTATGTTACTTCTAACTCAATCTATCTGCCTATAAATGTACTCCATCCAGTCCCATAATGTTGTTGTATAACTGCAAGTATTTAACAGGTGGTTTTTGTTCTCCTCGACGTTTTCGCATAGACAACACCATAAAGCTCCATTGTATCCTCTCTTTAGAATTTTATCCCAAGTTTAAAAAAAATTATGCAACACTAGCCATAGAAAGGTCTTAATTTTTGGCCAGTGTGGGGAAACCCATATTTTTCCCCAAATTGGGTCTTTCTCCTCCTCTTTCCCACCCCTTAGGTATGATTTTGCTTCCTAGAGATAAAATTCTCTTCCCCCCTTCTTCCCTCATCTTAAATGGTATTGGTCACTTAACAAAATCTTCTTGCCACCTATTTCTTCGGCAATCCTTTTCACTTCCTAAGCATTGGGATCTTGCCCCCGAAGGATATCGAGATTCCACTTCCTCCATTTGTTGTTATCCGACCCCTGATCCTAATATTGATGTACCTTCTTGAATCCTTGGTTTTCAATATATATTTTGATATCACACCATTATTCCCTATTCAATTTCGATAGTTGCTTCTAGGCGTTATCCCAAAAGAGGGTTGACCTACCATTGTTGATTCCCCAAAAGTAGTGATTTTGTATCACTTCCTTATTTTTCCAGGCCATGTTCTATATCATCGATCCTTGTCTAGCTTCTGATAAGCAAACCATGTCTTTCTCTGAGTAGTGTGGAGCATATTTTTCTCTCCACTGTAGGACCCATGGCACAAACCCTTCCTTTAGCCATCTCCACCATATTTTTGCCCCATTTTCTCTGTTTGTTATTTTTGGATCCTGTAGACCTAGAACCCCTTCAGATTTTGGTTTAAATATTGTGTTCCAAACGACCAATGCCCATTTCCTTTTTTCCTCTGCTCCCCTCCAAAAAAAAATTATTTGGATCTCCCTAATCTTTTGTATCACCCCTTTTTGGAGCTAGGAGAACGAAAATCTACCCTGGAATTGCTTGTAGGACTAATTTGGTCAGGATCAAACGCCCAACTAGGTTTAGGGCCCTTATCGTTCATCTTGACTCGATTTCCTAGATTCGATATAACCTTCTCCTAATTATATTTCTTCCATGCCTGAGTTGTTAATGGGATGCCTAAGTATTTGGAAGGAAGACCCTTTCTTTGAAATCATAGGATAGTATTGAAATTCCTTTGAATAACTATATGAGTATTAATGAATAGGATAATTGATTTTGAATGGTTAATATACATACCTGAAGCTGAATCAAAGGTGTCCAGAATTATCTTAAAGGATGGGGATTCCTTGACAGTGGGGATACCACGTAACATTGTATCATCCACAAACTGCTGATGAGTGGTTGCTTGCACTCCGTCATGAACTTGAAGACCATGGATATCCCCTTTTTTCTTAACTGTTGAGATAGCTCGAACCAGTCCCTCCATCATAATCAAGAACATAAAGGGTGACAGGGGGTCCCCCTAGCGAATTCCTCTCAAAGGGAAAAATAGTTTTACGGGGGCCACATTCACTAGAATTGAGAAGCTAGGAGAATATATCAAAGCCATCATCCAATAGATCCATTTATTGTAAAAACATAAAGCTTGGAGTAATTTTTCCATATATTCCCAACTAACTTTGTCAAACTCTTTGGAAAAATCTAATTGAATTATCATTCTTGCTTTTTTCTGGCTTTGTAGAGAGTGTACAATCTCATGAGCTAGGATCACATTGTCAAAAATTTGTTTGCCTTCCACAAACCCTAATTGTTCCTTTGATATCAAGGCAGGGAGTACTGCTTTGAGCTGATTGGTTTCCACCTTTGAGATGATTTTGTAAAGCACATTGCATAAGGCTATATGTTTGAATTTTTCGGGAGTACTTGCCTCGTCTTCTTTGGGAATCAATGTGATGAAGGCAGAATTAATAACTTTCAACAAAGTAGTTGATTTCTATGAGTCCTTGACTAATTCAAACACATCCTTTTAATTGATCTCCCAATGGACCTTAAAAAACTCTATGGTAAATCCATCTGGTCCTGGTTCTTTACCTTTTGGCATCTCACTTACTGTTAGGGACACTTCTTCCATTGTAATAAGTTTATTGAGATCCTTGGTATGCTATTTTGTTAACAATATTGGTATATTCTTTACAATCTTCTAGATGTTTAACGTCTTATCCATACATGGTTCTTCTGAAATCTATTTGAAATGTTGGACCATGACCCATTTAATGTCCTTATGGGATTCATGTGACTGTCCTCTTTCATCCTTTATCATAAGGATTCAGTTGGAGTTTTTATGCTCTATTGTTGACCGATGGAGAATTGGGTGTTCTTTTCCCCTTCCTTGGGCCATTGCACCAGTGCCTTTTATCTCCATAAAATTTCTTCTTTCATACATCACTCCTCCCAAAGCTTCAGAAGCTCTACCTCCTCTTTTTTCCTCTCATATGAATACCTTTCTTCAATCATTTTTTTCTGGAAAGTTTCCATCCTTAACTCCGAGTCTCTTTTCCCCTGAAATATATTACTGAATTGAACCTTATTCCATTGCTTTAGTCTGCCTTTAATATATTACAACCAAGCTTGAAGAACATACATCTTCGATCCACATAGTGGAAGCAGATCCTTCCACCAATTATTGATATTTTCCATAAACAAGGGATGGTTTATCCAGATGGCCTCAAATCGAAATGATCAATTTTTAGGTGTACCCAACAGACAATCATTAATACTATGGGCCAATCGTCTAAACCCCCACATAGGAGCATATTAGCCTCCACATCTAGTCCTTGCATCAAAACATCCTCTGATATTAAGAACCTATCCAATATTGATGCTACCTGATACTGACATCCTCATTTGTTGCTCCAGGTGAAGGTTTTGTTGGTTGTTTCCATATCAATTAATTTTGATTCTTCAATGAACAATATAAAGGCTTCAGATTCTCTATCCATGCATCTTTGACCTCATTTGTTGGCGAAAAATGAGGTCTTTGGGCAAGACCCAGGTTCAGGCTTGGAGCCAACAAGGTTCCATTGTAGTCTAGGACAACACTGGCATTTTCACCCTGCTCAAGAGAGCAAGGAATCTCACCTGAGGCGTGTCGTGACCTTATTGGGATTATAAACTAGACCATTAACATTGAAGAGAGATCACTAACAACAATTCATTCCTCATTTCATATAGAAGACATTCATATATATCAACTTAAAAGACAGTTATCCTTCATCCACACACATTCTAAGCATTGAATTAAAATTTTAAAATTACCACACATACAATGATAAAGTAGTATCAAATAGTCCATAGCACACAACACAACATTGCTCTGATTCCATTAACTTGGCTCAAAAAATTACAAACATACTCTGCAGGGTTCAATACATTTTAGTCCAGTACATACAGCTCTGCAGAGCTCTTCCTAGGCTCTGACCCACTATCAGCTTCTAACTATCCTCGAAGTCGTTCCTTCCTTGCTTATTTTTTCCTTCCAAATGACACTGTCAGCCTTTGCCCCTTTTCCGCTCATTTGTTCCCTTGCGCTCCACTGCCTTCCATCTCTTTTCTGTCATTGGGAGTTATACTTCTTGTTCACTGTCTTTCGCCCTTGCCATATGTGCCGCCACCTCTCTTTGCTCTGCCACCTGCCTACAGGTTTTCTGCAACTGCAACGGCTCCTTACCTATCTTGATTGCGCTCTGCCACATGTCCCTCTCGCTCTTATCCTTAAGCGACTCAAAACTGTCTTGTCCAAAAAAAGGCCCCAACAGGCGCTGACCACATGCTATTGACTCGCCCCGAGTCAGTATTTTCCTTCTGTAAAGGTCTTTGGCTATCCATCGGCTTCTGGTGTTGGCATAGTTCCCTCCGCTGTTTCCATTTCTATCTTCTCCTGTTCTAGTTGGCCCTCTTCTAACAAAGGCCCCAACTCTGAAACCTTGTTCATCGCCTCTGTCCTGAGTTGTGTGAACTTAGTGATTTCCTGTTTCCATATTTGTATTACGGGCTGTATCTCGGTGACCAATTTGTCAGCATGAGTTGTGTCCATCACTTGTGGCAAGTTGTTGAACATCTCCTGGAGCTTAGGTTCAGCCTCAGACACTAGTCTTTGTATCGTTTCTACCTTTTATTTCACAGGTTGTCGTAGGTCCCTCAGAAGTTGTTTCATTGTTGTTGATCCCTCCTCTATAGTCTGAATTTATGTCTTGAGTGCATCAGCTTGGTCATATAGCTGAGTGCGACTGAATGGATCTGTTGTTCCCCTTATCTCGAGAACAATCTTTTGTAGCTTCTTAGAAAAGGGTTAAGCCTTCATTGTCAGTGAGTTGGAGCACTCGTGGAGTTGCTCCAACAAATTGTATGCTTGTCTGAACGTTGTTCCCAATGTCTCCTTCATACCCTGCATCTGTTTCTGCCTCTCTTCTACCTTTTCTACATACACTGTGGAAGGGTCTGGTAGAGCTGGTCTTGCTGTGAGCGCTTTTTCAGCTCCTAATTTGCTCGGTCCAGGGTATTACATGTCATTTTTACCCAAATGGATCGCTCGACCATCGAGCATGATGAAATATCTGTTGGAGTTTTGTTGTCTAGAGTAGTGACTATTGGCCATATATCTTTGAAGATCTTCGTTACCTGATCCAACTTCTATTGTAGGCCATATTTCTCATGATGGGGTTGATTGCGCTCATCAATAAGCACAATAAATTGTTATTGTTGTCGCTCATATTTCTGTAGGAGGTCGTTATGTATATTCTCTGCTTGTCGTGTCGCTATCTGTATGAAATTGAAGAGTTGCCCGAGTCCCCAGTTTTGCATGTCGCCAGTGCTTGTCATCTTTGGGCATGGATTTCGCTCCCTGAGTGGTTGCCCACTGGAAATCGACTGTTCTGAGTGTCCCTAGGGAGATGTGGGTGGGTTTTGCAGTGTTGGTTGAGATTCGGGAACGTGGTGACTGGTGGATGGTGGTCTGGGTATGAGTTGCTTGTTGGGGCCCTTGTTTTGAAAATGAAATTGTTTTTGAGTTGTGAAGAACAGGTGACGAAGTGAAACCTCAGTAGATAGGGAGCTATCATGGTTGTGGAGAGCTAGAGAACAGGTGGCGCGGCAATTGCGGAAAACCAGCACAGATGGCAGGAATGAACGACAAGGACAGGCAGTGGAACTCTGAGTGATCAGGAAGAAGCGGCAAACAGCAAAGCAGGAAAAGAGGGAAAACTGATAGTCACGTTGGAAAAGGAACAAATAGGCAATCAACCAGCGTAGAAAGAGGGTTAGTCCAGTAGAGGGCTAAGGAAGAGAGCCGCAGGAGAGCTCTATTCTGTTATGTTCTGTAATTGTTGTAATTTGTCCCTCTGTAGTCAACTCTATGGAGTAATGTAGCTGTTTGTTATTGATAATGAAATACACTTCTACCTGTGTTTGATGTTCCGAGTTCCGTGTTAAGCATTTGGTTACGGTGAATGTATTTCCCACTTTTAAATTTAATTTTACATCATGAATATGCTTAATGAGTGGTATCTTGTGTAAGGTAGTAAGATCTGTTTGATGTTCCCAGTTCTTTTTGTTTTGTTCTATAGCGGTGATCGGTCGATACTTGATATGTTCCTAACCTTACTAAGGTCACGACACGCCTCAGGTGAGACTCTCTGCTCTTCGAAGTAGGGTGAAAATGCCGGTGTTGTGATAGACTACTGCGGAAACCTTATTGGCCTCTCTCTTGAACCCGGGTCTTGCTTAGAGACCTTCTTTCTCACCAACAAATGGTTCTGTTGCCAGGACCTAAAATTTCATTTAGGAGCTAGACCATGGTATTGCGGATCTTCGAGAGAGAACTACGAAGCTGGTGGGATAACCACTTAGATCAGTTCATATCGCAGCAAGCTGAGTTATGACAGCAGAGGGAAAAATATATCAAGGATCGGGTTCTATTCTCTGAATTTGCAAGCGATCTATACGAAACTTTCTGGGGAAAGTTTTCAGAGGAACTCTATAATTGATTGTGGAGACTGCAAGTCAAGACATTCTAAGGAAGGTCGCATAAGCTCTGTCGCAAGTGGTCGCATGTGGATCTGGTAGCACTCCATCGGTTAGATACCTATTTGACCCGAGCTGTAGATTTTTGGGTACAATCTACCTTGGAAGGATATATAGTGGAAATCGCGGCTGAGTGTTACCAGTCCTTCTTAAAAGCAGAGGACATATTCAGATCTGGATTGCGGGGAGAGTTGTTGAAGGAAATTCCCTTGTGGATCAAAGCTTTAATGGTAGATGAGGGATTGATGGAATTTCAAAAATCTGAGATGGAGACTTAAACCTCTAGTACTGGGGGAAGGAGCTGAGGGAGAGATGCTACAAGTAAGTTGGAAGGGAGAATAGGTATATGGATGTCGAGACCTCCAGTAGGTTGAGAGAGCGACGAGCACATCGAAGGGCGCAGATTACTGATAAGTGGCAGGAAAGGGTGATGAAGGAGTTAGAGAAGCAAGAAATTAGTCAACAGGACAAGGAGAAGGCACCGCAGATGACAAAGGAGATGGAAGGTCAGACAGGATCCCAAGGAATAGGATGGAACATCAAGGAAGTCAGGAAACTGTATAGGAGCCCAGCCTAAAGAGAAAAGGGAGAAAATTCCAATGTGTAGGATGCACGCCCCGAGGAGATGTCCGATGTGGAGTTGCATGTTACGATGGAGCAACTATTCCGAGAGGTGTCGGCACCTATAACTCAAGGTAACTCTATTCCCCAAAGTTAAAGTAGCTCTAGTCCCGACCTTCCCCTGGTAATCTATCAACCACTAGGTGAAATTTCTGTTAAGTTACGAGAGGTTAGTAAGTTGAATAATGTTCAGTCCACAACAACAATACATATTAGAAATAGTGCTAGTAATACAATTTCACAGCCAGGGAATAGAGGTTTTCTTCTAGTACCATCCATACAAGGAAATATGGTGGGATCGATTACCCAATACCCAGAGTTCTCTGGGAGGGGCAATGATGATGTGGAGCAGCACTGGTATCTCTACGAAGCCATATGGAGGGCTCAACAGACACCAGAGGCGGTTAAGTTGATCGAGTTTCAAACTAATATAAGAGAGAGAGCTCTTCATTGGTTCATTAAATCGTCTGAAGGTCATCCAAACCCAACGATAGATGATGTAAAGAAAGAATTTGTCAAATAATTTAAGTTACCTCAGACAAATCAGCAGGTTTTATCATATATGTGGGATATTAAACAGCAAGAAGGTGAAACCGCATGCGATCTAATGAGAAGGCTCAAGGATGCAATTGGAAAACTGAGTTACCCAATTGATCCGAATAATCAGAGAGATTGGTTTATCAAGGCCCTTCTTCCGTTGACGAGAACTCCCCTAACGCAACAGAAGATTGATACATTACAAGATGCATTGGAGCAAGCTATGAAGATAGAGGCTATGGGCGGGTATCCGCAGTAATTCAAAGGAGGAGCAGCAGCTCAAGACCCTTCCATATTGGGGTTACAACATCATATAGCTAGTCTAATGGAAAAGTTGAAGGACATTCATCCAATACGACCTGCAAGACCCAATGTCTGGTGCACACATTGTCTGATGGAAGGACACGTGGTCACCGAATACCCAAGGTTGCAGGGACAGAATATGGGGACTTCAACAGCAGGGACACAAGGAACTCCACTAGTAGGGGGGTTGCGCAGATAAACACTCAAGGTTTATACCCGCCGCAACCCCACTTCCCAGGGTTCCCTCCGTAACAGAATCAGACCGCAACTGAATACTGCGAAATATGCAAAAGCATTGGTCATCCACCATGCCTATGCCCAATTTTGCAGAAGTACTCCAACGTTCGAAACAATATATATTGTGAGTTTTTTGCTTCCACAACACATAATACAGAGCAGTGTAGAGCCCTAGATGCACTGGCGGAACGATTGGACGGACCATCTTATAGAGTGAATGAGGCTCCAAGGGGACGAGGGGGAGGAATGAGAGGAGGAATAGCTGGAGGAAGAGGAACTGCCATAAGTTACAATTGTGACAAATAATTCCACGTAGATAGGGAATGTCCACTTCCATGAAGACCATGGTGCTCTCAGTGCAGAGTTAATACACACGCAACTGAAGGTTGTCCAGAATTAATTAAGAGATGGGAAGAAAGAGCCAGACATAGAGGAGAAAATATGGTGAACGCAGAACCAAGAATAGTAGAGGCTCATGCTATGCAAAATGTAGCCATAGTAACACGGGGAGGAAAGAGAATAGGGGAAGATGCACAGAATATAGACTCGATAAAGCTGATAAAGCCAGTATCTCCAAAGCCATTTTTCAGGCCAGATAGATAGAAGCAATATTTTAAAGAGGCAATGGAAACATTTGCCCAACTTGGGGGAGCCAAAGGCATCAATTTACCGCAGCCGACTGTAGAAAAAGAGAAGTAGACTAATACAAGTACAATGATTGAAGAATGTTTCCGACTATTTTTGAAGATTGTAACCAATGCACCAATGCTGGAACAATTGAAGCAAAATCTGGAGATGGTGGTGCAGGAAAACGCAGAACCGGAGGAGTCAAATGACTCAACCCATAAATATATACAAATAATCAAAAGAAATGAGAGAAGAAAAGGAAAGGAATTATGCGTAAACACTCAAGCCGCAGGATTCCAAATTAAAGACACCATGCTTAACCTAGGTTCAGATGTCAACATTCTACCAAGAAAGACATGGGAAGCATTTGGGAGACCAAAGTTGACATACTCACCAATCTAGCTCCGCATGGCAAATCAATACTGCATTGTGCCCATATTCAGGTTGGAAGAATTCGAAGTCGATGTTGTGGGGGTAAAGACATACACAGACTTTGAGGTGATAGACATCATGGGGGATAAGGATCCCTATTCGGCATTACTGAGGATAGATTGGGATTTTGAGAACTATGCAGTGATCGACTTGAAAAAGGAACTGATGATATTCGAAGATGAGGAAGTCAGGGTCACTCGGGCACTTGACCCATATCAAGGACCCCGATATACAGAAACTATTAACCACGGAGAGGATGCTCAACTTCTCGATCATCTTTATCAGATGACGACAGGGAAAAGAGAAGACTACATCAACCTAACAGCGGGGGGAACTGTGAGCTAGATAAGTTTTCAGAGCTCAAACTTGGGCTCAGAAATAGCCTGGGATGATTGGCAGCACGAAGGATACGAGACCAATACAAGAAGATGTGCTAACATCCGAAGAGTCAACTGGATTGGAACTGAGGTAAGAGGATATCTGACTTTATCAAATATGAATGTTGTAAATACATTTATTGCAAGAATAAAGGATAAAGTACCAGTGTAACATAGAGTCCCGCTCATGGATTTGGCTCTACAATCCACGTTAGCAAGGTGGTGGAGCAACCATCGCAACTCTCTGTTGTGATGGGAGGATGTTGCAGCTGCGTTAAGAGCCAGATTCAAAGAAGATGAAGGACCACAATTCAATGAAAATTACCAAGGGGATTATGATCCCATTAAAGATTTACAACATTGTGAGTGCCACTGGAAGAAAGCAGGGTACCCAGAATATCTGTGGATGCACAATTTCATACATTCACTAGATTCAGTTCCACAAGCTTGGTACCTAACTGAAGAGAAGAAAAGAAGAACCAACACCTGGAAAGAAGTTGCGGGATAGGTTTACGCAATGATTTTCTTTTGAAGGAGAAATAAAACCAGTCACACATGTGCTACAGGCCATCAAAAGAGTGCTATTCTTCCCAGAGATTCAGGAAGATGAAGAACAACCGCTTTCAAAACCGAATATCAAACAGTCAGTAGCATGCAAAAAGAAAGACAGTGAAATGGATGATGATGATCTAGAAAATCTTAGACACTTATATTTTGAAGAAAAGGAAGGGGAGCGGGATATTCAAGAGGAACCTAAAACAAAGGGAATCCATCTACTACCGTTGAAGACCAAGAAGATCAACATCGGAACACCAGAAAAGCCCAAAATTGCATCAATTGGCAACTACTGGGATGCAGAAATGACTAAGGAGATATTTAATCTTCTACAGGAATATGAAGACTTATTCCCATCCTCAGTAGCGGAGATAAAAGGAATAAAAGAGACATGGGGGAAATGCATATAATCTTGAAGCCCAACGCAATACCAGTAAACACATACCTTATCGTCTGAATCCAAGAGTAAAAGAGAAAGTCAAGGCAGAGATAGATAAAATGCTGAAAGCAGGGTTGATTTTTCCGGTGGAAGAAGCAGAGTGGGTAAGTTCTATAGTCATACAAAGTAAAAAGGAAAAGTCTGAGTTTCGAGTATGTGTTGACTACAAGAGGCTCAACAACGTGTGCATACATGATCCATTCCCCACCCCGTTTAGTGATGAGGTGCTCGATAATGTGGCAGGGAATGAAGCTTATTCATTTACAGATGGATTTTCAGGATACGATCAAGTGAGGATAGTTGAAGAAGATAAGAAGAAAACAACTTTCACAAATGAATGGGGCTCATTTGCATATCATGTAATGCCCTTTGGGCTGAAAAATGCACCAGCAGTATTTTCATGGATCGTGATAGCAACATTTCGGGAATATATCCACAAATTCCTTGAGTTTTATATGGATGACTGGATAGTTTACAGCCTGTTGAAGAATCATGCAACCTTATTAAGGATAATGTTTGAAAGATGCAGACAACTCCAAATTTCACTCAAACTTAAGAAGTGCATCTTTGCAGTACCTTTTGGGACGCTGCTAGGACATGTTGTTTGTAAACAAGGTGTTTGTGTGGATCCAGCAAAAGTAGCAGTTATAATCAACATAGAGGCATCAGGAACCGTGAAACATTTGAGATCACTACTAGGCCACACCGGGTACTACAGAAGATTAAACCGCAACTATGAAAAGATAACAGCTCTAATGGAAAATATGTTGCGGAAATTGGAGCAATTCATTTGGACAAACGAGTGTACTACTGCCCTCAATACACTGAAAGAAAAATTGGCAAGTGTGCCAATATTATTTCATCCTAATTGGGACAAGAAATTCAACGTCCATATTGATGCCTCCAGCATTGCATTAGGAGCATTTCTGGCTCAACCAGGAGAAACTTCAGTTGATCACCCAGTTTACTTTGCAAGCAGGAAGTTATCAACGACTGAAAGGAACTACAAAACAACAGAACGGGGAGTTTAGCAAAGGTGTATTCCCTTAAGAAGTTTCACCATTACCTATTAGGAGGTATGTTCAAATTCTTCACGGACCATTCAGCATTGAAGTACCTAGTTAACAAACCGGTCCTTGAATGAAGGTTTTGTAGATGGCTCCTACTGTTCCAGGAGTTCACCTTTGAAGTAATAGTGAAACCAGGAAGACTAAATGTGGGTCCTGACCATCTATCAAGGCTAGAAAACGTAGACAATGGAGGTTCCCTATATGATCAGCTACTAAACGTTGATCTCTTTAGAGTAGAAGCCATCCCGGGATATTTAGATTAGATAGCAATCTATCTGGCAACAAGACAGTGCCCGACTGAATATATAGCGACTTAGAGAAGACATCTTGTTGTAAAGATAGTAGAATATCAGTTAATAGCAAGACAACTGTATAAGATGGGATTATACCAAGTCTTGTGGAGATGTGTCATGGACCATGAAAGGGAGGATATACTATGGGAATGTCATTGTGGAGTTGCGGGAGTTCATGTCGGCGCAAAAACCACCGCACGAAATATATTACAAGCAGGGTTATGGTGGCCCACAGTACACAAGGACAGTAAAACATTTGTAAACAAATGTGATGTCTGCAAAATAATGGTACGTCCATCACACAGGGATGAGCTACCACTTCAGCTTGTATGCGCACTATAGCCATTTGAGAAGTGGGTCGTTGATTTTATAGGACCAATCGCACCTGTCGCAAGACATTCACAGGCAAGGTACATAATTACCGCAACAAATTATCTTACCAGATGGGCAGAAGCGGTACCAGTGAAGGATTGCACGGCAAAAATAGCAACCAGATTCATTTTTGAAAATATCATTAGCAAATTTGGCTGCCCCAAAAGTCTAACCAGCGATCAAGGTACACACTTCATCAATGAAACAATCAAATCTTTGTTAGAAAATTTTATGGTACAACATCATAAGAGCAGTCTGTACCATCCTCGGGAAAATGGAACAGTTGAAGCATTTAATAAGATTCTAGAAAAGGGATTAAAAAATATTTGCAATGCTAATCAAGATGACTGGGATGAGCACATGCCAGCAACATTATGGGCATACAGAACAACTGTGAAAATACTGAACAAACAACCTCCTTTCCAGCTAGTGTTCGGGAGGGAAGTGGTGGTACCTGCAGAATTTATCATACCGAGCCTGCTAATCTCTTCAACACTACATTTAACAGAGGAAGACTCATTGAAGGAGCGCCTACATGAGCTACAAGAACTTGAAGAGGACAGGTTTCTGGCGGAATTTCATTAGACAGTCCAAAAAGAGAGACAGAAAGCTTGGCATGACCATCATATCAAATATAAAACGTTTATAGTTGGAGGAAAAGTTTTATTGTATGAAAGCAAGTTCCAAAAGTTCCCAAGTAAGCTCAGAATGCATTGGATGGGACCATACCATGTAATTGAAATTCGAGATTCGGGAGCAGTTCGGTTAGCACAACTAGATGGCCAAGTGTTACCAGGATGGGTGAATGGCGCATGCCTGAAGCCTTATCACGAGTAAGTTTCATCATTTCCTTCTCAAATAAATCTTGCAACCAAGAGGAGTCAGTAGGGTAGGATAGAGATAGATAGAATCAATAACTCTCTCGCACCCAAGAAGAGAATAGATAGGAATCACAATAAAGCAAAAAATGCAATAACAAGAGGAAGCTCACTGTTGTGATGTGGAGACCGCATTGCAACCGATTGTGGTCGGAGGGAGTGTAGTGTCCAACGGGTCATCCATGTCAGAAAGCCAAACTTGTCAAACATCATTCCATCATAATGACCCATCATACTGATGTCATTTCGTAGGATTACTCGGATTTGAGAACTAACTGCCATAATTAGTAACATCCATACCGTAATGAATTTTCCATATTAGGTCGTAATCATTACCCATCACGTCTACCCAAATCCCGAAGTCACAGTTATCCATGTCAAAACACACCTCATCTCGGTAACTAATCACACGATTATAGCCGCGGGGGAGGCAGAAAAATTAATTAGTTATGGGGTCTTATCAACCTCATTCGTGCCGGTTACATTACTTACCCCGCATGAAAGAAGAAAGCATGAGAATTTTGGAGAATTCTGAGTTAGAACGAGAAACAACAACAGGTGTAAGCGAAATCTCATCAGAAGAAGCCCAAAGAGAGAATCCAATAGCAGGAATTTACAGAGAAAGAGCAGGGGTATCACTTCAAGTGTACAAAATAAGATCAAATATGACCAAGGTAGCACCAACAGTCATCGAGCCTGAGCTCGACGAGAGAATTCATAAAATGCAATCGCTAGTGGGAAAATATGACAATGCGTCATTGATCGAACATATTTCACGAATTCATACCAATTTCCGGTGATGAAGAGGCAGGTTTACATAGAGAATTATGCTACTGAAGGAGGAGAGGAAGCAGCAAGATTGAATCCAGAGTTTAGAGGTATCCAGCAGTCGACAATACTGAACCTCAGGAAGATCTCAGTGTTCGGAACCACAGGAGCAGAAATGCAGTGTATGAAATTCCTGTTGAGCAGACTCTAGAATGGGTCACTATGGCTAGGGAGGGAGATACCGATACATGAAGAATATATTCACAGGCTAACGGGATTATCAATAGAAGGAAGGGATGTCTCCACGACATTCCATAATGTCTCAAAGAGAGCAAAGAAGGTGAGAGATTTTGATTACTATAAGAAATATGATACTAAAAGAGGAGGGAAGGGAGCCAAGATAGACCGCATAAACAACCCAGCATTTAAATTTGTCTGTTACCTTATTGCAGGCAAGACCATGAGGCACTACACGAAGGGAAAATGTACCCTCGACACCATTTCAGCTGTGAAACACTGCCTCCAGGGAACCCAGCTGAATTGATGTACGTTTCTGTTGAATGAACTATTTGAAGCCTGCGAAGATAACTACAAAAGAGCCATTGGGTTCATTTACGACTACCTCATCATGGCGTTTTCAATGTGGAAATGGACTCACCCGGGGGTGAGACAGCTCACGGAAATCACAAGTGGTCAGCAGATGGTGATGAATTTTACGCCCTGGAAAATCTCAGGAGAAGGAGGTAAATGAAGAGGCATTCACATTCTGGTACAAGAAAATGGTGGATATAGTGGCGAGGCAGAAAAGGGTTCTGAGGAGTTTACTAGAAAGATATTCTTCTCAGATATGGTTCATGGTCACTCACAAGCATACATACATCAGGCCCACCTGCGTGGATGAAACACCGTTTAAAATGAGACTGTTAAAGTTTCAAGTTGACAAAAAGGCATTCCACACCGAAGTCTGCTCCTGGTCGATGGTGGGAATGGAGATCAGAAGTGGATTCCACCACTATTCGTTCGAGGGCATGCTGCCAAGGGCACTACCAGGGGAGACACCAGATGAGACACTGAGCAGAGTGTCTCGGCTGCAGCTAACACCCATACTAGAGGAGCTGGACACAATGGTAAAGGGCTTCAATCGGGTAATGCAAACTCTCACCAGTGTTTCTCCTGTGTTTCCTACTTTTTCAAAGTTTCAAGCCTCAAGTTCTACGTCACCTTCCCTGGTTGCACCTATAATCACTTCCTTGCCATCCACCATGTTTAATTCACCCCCAGCAACCACAGCAGTTCCAATCTGAAAGAGTAAGGCACCTAAACCACCCATAGCTACCCCTAAGGCCAAGAAGGAAATATTCATGGTACCTAGGAAAATAGTTGATCTCACTGAGGAAGATCAAACGCAACCTATGGATACGGGAGCACCAATTCAAGACGAGCCAGAGGTGGCCACCCAGGTCACCTCCGAGATCCCAGTGTTCAACCCATTCTCAGTTTTGAATGTTCAAACTCCATCTCCACCCCACACTCATACCTCTTCACCTCGCACTCACCATTCATTGCCTCACATGTCATTCACTTCCAAAGATTGTTCCACCCGCACTCCATCCACATCAGGAACAATTTCAGACCCAGTCAAGACAATAAGCAAGACAAATGGAGACAACGAGGTAGAAGTTAACTCGGGTACGGCTATGGTACCCGAGGTTAACCAACCTCTGGTGGGACAGGCCACTTTCTTGGACCTATTAGTTTGCGGGGGGATCTTTACTACAGATACAACGCCCTCTCCCAAGGAGCTGAACCCTTTTCAGCAGGAAAATTTGATACTACAGCAGATTCATCCAACCACAAGCATGAATTACCTAGGGAGTCAGTTGTCGTAACAGAACCAACCCACATTACCACATGAGCACTCAGCCAGATCAATAGCCAGCGGTCAACCACTCAGAGAGAGACCGCCAAACAATGATATGTCTGGGGCTGAGAGTATGCAGACCTGGAGCACATAACAACTGTACAATTTCATCCAGCGTGCGGCACAACAGGTAGAAGGACTGCACAATTACCTCCAGCAAAGGTTCGAACAACAACAACTGCAGATCAATGCACTTACTGAAGAGTGCAATCAGTTAAAGGGAGAAAAGGAAATTTTGCAGGAGCAACTGGAGAAGGTAACAGATTTTTTCAAGGATCTGTGGCCAACAGTAATGGCTCAAGATGATAAGACACCGGGAGACATATCGGCTTGCACCATAGTCAAATGGTCTATCCACGTGAAGATAACTTATGCAAATCTCAGCAAGGAAAATCAAGAACTATGGGAAGCGCTCACGACAAGACCGGCGTTACCAGATCCTACTGTCATATATGCCAAGAAGGTCACAGAAAAGCAGAAACAAGCAACCGAAATGTAGGAAACCCTGGGGACCACGGTGAAAGAGGCTTACAACCTTCTAAGGCATTTGCATGAGTGTTCAACCTCGTTAACTATGAAGGCCCAACCTATCTCGGCACAACTGCAGTAGGTTTCAAGAGAAATAAAGGAGGCCACAGATCTCGTAGGCATAACCTAGTTATTCAATCAAGCCGAGGCACTGGAGACCACAATACAGAAGATCGAAGAGCATTCTGATGCCACAAATCAGGTCCTTAGAGAACTAAGACAACCAGTCAAGCATATTGCAGAAGCAATACAACAAATGGCCGTTGAGGCCGAAATCAAAATTAAAGAAGTATTCAGAAAACTGCCGACCGTTGCAGGAGAAACTGAGGTTGAACGAGTTGCCACAGAAACCGACCAGCTCATTAAGGAATGGAAACAGGCAGTTAACGACTTTTCCAAACTCAAATATTCAGCATTGGAAAAGTTTCCCAAGTTGGGGCCCTTGTTTGGATAGAGAGAGGAAACGGAGAAGACAGGGCCAACCACAGAGGCAGACAAACCAATGGAGACCGAGGCAGCAGAAAAGGATTGACTCGGGACGAGTCAATAACATGTGATTGGGGCCTGTTGGGGCCCTTGTTTTGAAAATGAAATGGTTTTTGAGTTGTAGAGAACAGGTGGTGGAGCGCAACCACGGTAGATAGGGAGTTGTCACGGTTGTGGAGATCGAAGAACAAGTGGCGTGGCAGTTGCGGAAAACCAGCACAGATGGCAGGAATGAATGAAAAGGACAGGCAGTGGAACTCCCAGTGATCAAGAAGAAGCAGAAAATAGAAAAGCAGGAAAAGAAGGAAAACTAACAGTCACATTGGCAAAGGAACAAATAGGAAATCAGCCAGCGTAGACAGAGGGTTAGTCTAGTAGAGGGCTGAGGAAGAGAGCCGCAGGAGAGCTCTGTTCTGTTCTATTTTGTTTTGTTCTGTAATTGTTGTAATATATCCCTCTGTAATCAACTCTGCAAAGTAATGTAGTTGTCTGTTATTGATAATGAAATGTACTTCTACCTGTGTTTGATGTTCTGAGTTCCATGTTAAGCATTTGGTTACGGTGAATGTATTGCCCGCTTTTAAATTTTAATTTTGCATCCTGAATATGGTTAATGAGTGGTATCTTGTGTAAGGTAGGAAGATCTGTTTGTTGTTCCCAGTTCTTTCTGTTTTTTTCTATAGCTGTGATCGATTAATACTTGATATGTTCCTAACCTTACTAAGGTCACTACACACCTCGGGTGAGACTCTCTGCTCTTCGAAGTAGGGTGAAAATGTCGTCGTTGTGCTAGACTACTACAGAAACCTTGTTGGCCTTTCTCCTGAACCTAGGTCTTGCTCAGAGACCTTCTTTCTCGCCAACACTGCTGTAACAATAATGTGGATTTTTGGAATGGGTTCAGTGAGGTTTCAATGGGTGAAGTATCATAAATGGGCGACTCTGCATGGATTAATAGTTCTAAAAATGTGTTGTGTCCTACTGTGGTTGGGTTAACCTCAGTTACTCCAGCTGTACCTGAGTTAACTTCTACCTCAGTGTCAATAGCCATTAAAATTCCTTGTGGCATTGGGTCAGAGATGGTCACAGAAGTGGACGGAGTGTGGGTTGAGTGATCCTTGGATGTGAATGATGTATTCGGTGATGTATTTTGTTGTGTTGGGTGGCGATGAAACTTGTACATTAAGAAATGAAGATGGTTAAATTCTACAGAGGCGGTATGAGTGCCTACCTCTGGCTCCTCTTGAATTAGAATTATAGTTACTACTGGTTGTGCTTGGTCTTCTTCTGTGAGATCAACCACTTGCTCAGATCTCACGATCCAGTCACTTTTCCCCTTTGGCTTGTTCTTACGGAGCAGAATGATGGTTGGTTGTGAGTGGGAGTGGAATGCGGTGGATGGTAATGCGATTAGGATAGGGGTTGTTGTTGATGGAGATCCAATATTAAATGCTTGAAACTCAGAAAAAGAGGGAAATATAGTAGCTTTCTCGCTGAGAGTGCCCATTACCTTGTTAAAATCTTCTACTTTGGTATCCAGCTAATCTATCAGCGGCTGCAGTTGCAATTGTGAGACCCTCTAAGCTATCTCGGCCGGGGTCTCTCCCGGAAGTGGGTTGGGAAGCATAGCATCAAATGAATAAACCGGGTCCCCGCTCCTGATTTCCATTGCTATTCCTGGGCATGAAGAAAATTCTGCATGAAATGCCTCGTTCGTTATGTGAAACTTGGGCGTATTTTATGAAAGGTATCACCATCGACACAGTCTGGACGAATATAGGTTTGATTGTGAGACACCCCAAACCAAATCCGAGGGAAGTATCTATCGAACAAGCTCTTGGGGACCCTTTCCTGACTTTTAACCATGTTTATCATTTGTTGATACTAGGCTACGAAGGCTTCTTCATTTATCTCTTTGGTACTTGGGTCACCTGATACTTTCCATGGTGTGTACCTTAGCGCCATTGGTTGGTCGTCGGTAATCTCCGCGAGCGGCGACCCTCCTGGTGGACTCCACATCCACATCGCCAGAGCCATGATTAAATAATCATATATGAACCCTGTGGCCCACTTGAAGTTATCCTCACAAGCCTAAAAAATCTCCTATAGCAAGAACGCACACCAATTCAATTGTGCCCCTTGTATGCAATGTTCCGCAACCGATATTGTATCAAGGGTGCATCCCCCCTTGGTATAGTGCCTCATAGTTTTCCCAGTAATCAAGTAGCAAGAAAATTTCACTGCTGGGGCATTGATAAGATCAATTTTGGCTTCCTTTCCTCCTCTCCTTGTCTCGTACTTCCTGTATTAGTCACAATCCCCCACCTTCTTAGCTCTTTTAGATGTGCTTTGGAAGGCGAATGATACATCCATTCTTGTTTTTGATAGGCCTGCAAGTCTGTGTATATCCTCCACGTGAATTGGGATCTCCCTCCCAAGCCACAGTGACCAGTTTTGGATTCTGTTGATGAGGAATTTGGTACATTGCATTTCAATTCCCGTTGTCCCAAACATTGGTAGGATTTTGAGATGCAGAATTGTCGATCTCTGGATACCTTTAAAGTCTGGATGCACCCTCGCTACTTCGATATATACTTGCCTCTTCAGTGCTTGGAATTGGAATGAATATGTGAAGTTGGTATCTATTAGTGTGGCACTATCATATTTTCCAACCAGTGACTCTAACCTTTGAATTCTTTCGTCGAGCTTTGGCTCGTCCACTAAAGTAGTCACCTTCATCATTTTCTTTCTTCTGCAGTATACTCGAACTGTTGTTGGTCTATTGTTCTGAACTTCTGCTGTTGAAATCGGGCTAACCGTTATAGTAGTTTCTTGCTTTGGTAATTCAGAATTCTCTGACACTTTGTTGTTTCCCTCCTCCATGCAGATTAAGTAGGATTACTCGCACGAATGATGTTGATGCGACGCAAAACTAATTAATTTTTATTGTCTTCCCCTGCGGCTATAATCATGTGATTAGTTACGGGGTGAGGTGGACTCTGATGGTGGCTTCAGAATTTGGGTAGACGTGATGGCCAATAATTATAGCTTGATGTGGAAACTTTATTACGATATGGGGGTTACTAATTATGGAATTATTTCTCAAATTTGGATGATCTTACGGACTGACAACACTATAATGGATCATTATGAGTGAATGATGGTTGACACACTTGGGCTCTATAACACTGTAGACTCCCCCTTGACCACAATTGGTTGCGATATGGTCTCCATATCGCAACAGGGTGATGTTTTTGTTTGCGCGATGTGTGGGTTTGGTATTAAGGATTCCTACTCTATTTGGCTGAAATGATTATTGTAGGAACAAAACATGAACTAATCTATGACTCATCTTGGTTGCAAGAGAGTTATTGACTCTAATCTACTAACTTCTCTCGGGTGCGAGAGTTATTAGAAATAAAAGGTTTTTTTGCTTACTCATGATAGGGTTTCAGGCGTGCGTCGTTAACCAATCCTTGAAGTATCTCTCCATATAGTTGCACTAGCTTGATCGCTCCTGAGTCTCTGATCTCTATGACATAATACAGCCCCATCCAGTGCATCCTGAGCTTCCCTGGGAACTTCTGGAATTTTCTTTCATAGAGCAGTACTTTACCACTAATCATAACTTTTTTGTGCTTGATGTGGCGGTCATGTCAGGCCTTCTGTCTTTGTTTCTTTACTATTTGATGGAAATCTGCCAAAAACCTATCTTCTTCGAGTTCCTTCAATTCATGAAGCCGTGCAGAGATGGATTCTTCCTCAGTCATTTGTGTTGTTGAGGCATTTAAGAGGCTTTGTATGACAAACTCGGCTGGTATTACTGCCTCTTTCTCGTACACCAATTATAATGGAGTTTGATTATGCAGCCTCTTTATGGTTGTCCTGTACGCCCACAACGTGGCTGGTATCCTTTCATCCCAGTCGTCGTGGTTAGCATTGCATATCTTCGTTAGCCCTTTCTCCAAGATTTTGTTGAAAGCCTCAACGGTTTTGTTCGCCTGTGGGTGATACAGGTTGCTCTTGTGGTGTTATACCATGAAATTGTCCAATAGTGATTTGATGGTAGCATTAATAAAATGTGTGCCTTGATCACTCGTTAGGCTCCTTGGATATCTGAACCTGCTAATGATTTTTTCAAAAATAAATCTGGCTACTGCATCTGTTGTGCAGTCCTTTACTGGTGTTGCCTCTACCCATCTTGTGAGGTAGTCAGTTGCGGTGATTATATACCTTGCTTTTGAGTGTCGCGCGATTGGTGCAATCGCTCCTATGAAGTCGACTGCCCACTTTTCAAATGCTTGCATAGCCCTTACAGGTTGTAGGGGTAGCTCATCACGATGTGATGGTCGCCCTACTCTTTGAAAGACATCGCATTTCTTCACATATTCTTTGTTGTCTTTATGCATGGTCGGCCACCATAATCTTGCTTGTAGTATTTTCCTTGCGGTAGGTATTGCACCGACATGGCCTCCCACAACTCCACTGTGACATTCCCACAGGATGTCTGCTCTTTCGTGATCTAATACACACCTTCGCAGGACATGATCCAGGCCCATTTTGTATAATTGTTCAGCTATGAGTTGGTATTCAATTGCTTTAACTACTAAGTGTCTTCTTTGTGTTGTTGTGTATTCCACTAGACATTGTCCTATGGCTAAGTATGTTGCTATATGTTCCAGATAATCTAGAATGGCTTCTACTCGGAAAAGATCAGCATTTGGCAACTGATCATCAAGTGGTCACCCATTTTCTCCGTTTTCCAATCTTGACAAATGGTCAGGACCAACATTTAGCCTTCCCGACTTTACTATGACTTCGGAAGTGAATTCTTGGAATAATAGAAGCCACCTGCAGATTCTTCCCTCCAGGACAGGTTTGTTTACCAGGTATTTCAGTGCTGAGTGATCTGTGAAGAATTTGAATGTCCCTCCCAATAAGTAGTGGCAAAATTTCTGTAAAGAGTATACCATTGCAATATCTTCCCTCTCTGTTGTTGTGTCGTTCCTTTCTGCCGTTCATAACTTTTTTCTTTCGAAGTACACCGGGTGGTCTATGGAAGTTTCCCTTGGCTGAGCTAGTACCACTCCCAAAGCAATATTTGAAGAGTCAATGTGGACATGGAACTGTTTATCCCAGTTTGGATGGGCCAAAATGGGTGCACTTGCTAGTTTCTCTTTCAATGTGTCCAGTGCCTTAGTGCATTCATCATTCCATATGAATTGTTCCATTTTCCGCAACAGCATTTATAGTGACACTTCGATTTTTGCATAGTTGCAGATGAAACTCCTGCAGTATCCTATGTGTCCAAGTAGTGATCTCAATTGTTTCACATTTTCCGGGGCATCAATGTTCACAATTACCACCACCTTCACGAGGTCCACAGATACCCCTTGCTTACAGAAAAAATGTTCCAATAATGTTCCAAATGGTACTGCAAAGATGCACTTTTTGAGGTTCAAAGAAGTTTGAAGTTGTCTGCACATGTCAAACATTATCCTTAATAGAGTTGCATGGTTTTTCAGTAAACTGTACACCGTCCAATTGTCCATGTGCACTTCTAGAAACTTATGACTATAATCTCTGAAGGCTGCTATTACTATGCGTGAAAATACAGCTGGTGCATTCTTTAACCCAAAAGGCATGACATGATAGGCATATGATCCCCATTCTGTTGTGAAGGTAATTTTTCTTTTATCTTCTTCTGTTATTCGTACCTGATGATACCCCGAGAAGCCATCTATGAATGAGTAGGATTCGTTTCCCGCCATGTTGTCTAGAACTTCGTCGCTAAATGGTGTTGGGAAAGGGTCATGAATACATGCATTATTTATACTTTTGTGGTTTACACATACTCTAATTTATGATTTTTCCTTTTTACTTTGTATCACTATTAGGTTGACCCACTCTGCTTCTTCAACTGGAAAGATCAAGCCTGCATTCAACATTTTGTCTATCTATGCTTTAACTTTTTCTTTTACTCTCGAATTCAGGCGGTAAGGTCTATGTTTTACTGACCTAACATCAGGTTTCAGTGTTATGCACATCTCCCCCAAATCTCCTTTAATCCCTTTGAGTTCTTCCACTAAAGATGGGAATAGGTCTTCATATTCTTGTAGCAGGCCAAAAATTTATTTTGTGGTTTCTGTATCCCAATAGTCTCTGATGGATGCAATCTTGGGCTTTTCTTCAATTCCAATGTTCTGCTTCTTTCTCTTCAGGGGTAACAGGTGTAATCCTTCAGTAGTTGGTTCCTCTTGTATTTCTCGTTCTCCTTCCTTTTCTTCAAAGGATAGATGTCGAAGATTTTCTAAATCATCGTCGTCTATCTCCCGATCTATTCTTTTGCATGCTACTGATTCTCTAACTCTTCGATCTGACATGGACATTTCCCCAATTTCCTCAAGCTCTGGAAAAAACAATATCCTTTTAATTTCTTGTAACGTATCTGTAGCTTGGTCTGTATCTCCCTCGAAAGAAAATTGTTGAGTAAATATTTCCGCAATTGTTTCCCAGGTGTCTGTTTCTCTCTGCTTCTCCTCTGTCAGGTACCAAGCTTGCCGAATGGTGTCCAGCAAATGTACGAAGTTGTGTACCCATAAATATTTTGGATACTCTTCTTCCTTCCACTTACATTCATAGTTTTTAACTTGTACCAAGGGTCTGAGTCTCCTCTGTACTTTTTCTCCAGTTGCAGCCCTGAAGCCGCCTGAAATCTTGTTCTTAATGCTTTGGCTACGTCTTCCCACCGAGAAAGAAATTTGCGATGGGTTGCCCACCATATTGCTAAAGCGGATTGTAGTGCTACGTCCATGAGAGGGATTCTATGCTCTATTGGCACCTTGTCTTCCACTTTAGTAATAATTGTATTTACAACTTGCATATTTGAAAGAGTTAGGTATTCTCTTACCTCTGTGTCAATCCAATTAACTCCTCAAATGTTGGCATATCTTCTGGTGTTGATTTTGTATCCTCCCTGCTGCCAGTCATCCCAGGTCACTTCTAATCCCACGTCAGAACTCTAAACACTCCTCTAGCTTATTGTTCCTCCTGTTGTAGGATTAATGTAATCTTCTCTTTTTCCTGTTGTCATTTGGTAGAGTTGATCTAGAATTTCTGTGTCTTCTCTATTATCGACGATTTATGTTTATTGGGGTCCTTGATATGGATCTAATGGTTGTACCACTCTGACCTCACCATCTTCGAATATCATCAACTCCTTCTTCAAAATGATAACTGCATAATTTTCAAAGGCCCAATCTATCCCCAGCAAGGCAGGATAGGGATCCTTGTCACCCATGATATCTATTACTTTAAAGTCCGTATAGGTTTTTACTCCCACAACATCAACCTCAACTTCTTTCAGCCTCCCTATTGGTACGATGCAATATTGATTTGCCATTCTTAGCTATATTGGTGAATATGACAACTTTGGTTTTCCCAGTGCTTCCCATGTATTTCTAGGCAGAATGTTGACATCTGATCCGAGATCTAACATTGTGTCCCTTATTTGGAATCTCGCAACTTGAGAATTTATATGGAACTCTTTTCTAGTTCTTCTCTTATTTCGTTTTACTCTCCTTATATACTTTTCAGCTCTATTGCCTGAGTCCTCCTGTCTTGCTCCTCCTTGAACAACCATCTCTATATTTTGCTTCAGTTGCTCCAGCATTTGTCCATTGTTCACAATTTTCAAGAATAGTCGGAACCATTCTTCTATAGGCGTCCCTGTAGTGGCCATCTTCTCCCCTCCATTCGATGGTTGTAGTATCTCCGTACTCTTATGGCTCCCCAACTTTGAGAATGTCTCTAGTGCTTCTTTAAAGTATTGCTTCTGTCACTGGGCTAAAAATCTTCTTTGGGGATGCAGGTTTGACTAAATTTATCGGGCTCGTTTCTTGTGCATCCTCCCCTGTTTTCTTCCCTCCTCAGGCTACTATAGCTACACTTTGCAGAGGTTGAGGCTCTACTATCCTTGGCTCTGGATTAACCAGGTTAGCTTCTCGTTGCCTGGTTCTTTCTTCCCACCTCTTGATCAGCTATGGGCAGTGTTCAGTAGCATGCGCATTCACTCTACATTGGGAGCACCATGGTCGCCTTGGTAGCGGGCATTCTCTCGCTACATGACCTTAGTGATCACAGTTATAACACCTTATCGGTCCTCTTCCTCCAGTTCTGCTACCTCTTATTCCTCCTCCTCCTCCTCCTCTTGGAGTTTCATTTACTCTATAGTACGATCTATCCAATAGATCTATCAATGCATCCAGGGCTCTGCATTGCTCTGTATGATGATTTGTTGAGGCACAAAGCTCACAATAAACGTTGTTTGGAACATTTGAATATTTTTGCAGAATTGGACATAACCGTGGAGGGTGGCCAATACCTTTGCATATTTCGCAGCACTCTGCTGCTGTTTGATTTTGCTGATTAGGAAAAAATGGGAAATGGATTTGTGTTTGGTATAACCCTTGAGTGTTTATCTGCGCAACTCCATCGACTGGCGGGGCCCCCTATGTTCCAGCCGCCAAAGTCCCAACATTGGCTCCCTGAAACCTCAGACATTCCGTAACTACATGTCCTTCCATTAAGCAATGTGTACACCATACATTGGGTCTTGTGTGTCGCACTGGTTGAATATATTTTAGTTTCTCTGTCAAACTGGCTATTTGATGTTGTAGTCCCAGTATGGATGGATCTTGCACCGCTGCTCCCCCTCTGAATTCTTGCGGGTATCCAGCCATTTCTTCTATCTTCATTGCTTTCTCTAGTGCATCTTGAAGGGTATCAATTTTATGTTGGGTCAAAGGTGTCCTTATCGACGGTAGGAGTGATTTACTGAACCAGTCCACTAGTGGTTTGGATCAATAGGGTAGCTTAGCTTTCCAATTGCACCTTTAAACCTTCTCATCAAATCCCAGACTGTTTCTCCTTCCCTATGTTTAATTTCCCATAGTTCAGAGAATCCTTGCTGATTCGTCTGAGGTAGCTTGAATTCTTAGACAAATTCCCTCTTAACATCCTCTATTACTGGGTTCTGGTGTACCTCTGGCCATTTAATGAACCAACGTAAAGATATTTCTCTTACTGTAGTTTGAAATTCAATTAATTTGACTGCATCTGGTGTTTGTCGAGCTCCCAAAATTGCTTCACACAAATACCAATGTTGTTCTACGTCATCATTACCTTTTCCGGAAAATTTCGGGTATCGGGTAAATGATCCTACCATCTTTGCTTGTGTTGGTGGTACTAATATGAAACCTCTACTTCCTGGCTAAGAGATTCCGCTGCTAGCACTATTGCTAGCAGTTATCTATACTGTGTACTGAGTACTACTCAACTTGCTAAACTCCCGTAACTTTATCAAGAACTTATCAGGTGGATGGTAGAGTACCAGGGGAAGGTTAGGACTAATGCTACTTGAAACTTAGGGAATAGGATTACCTTGATTTATGGTTGTCGGCCTCTGTTGGAATAGTTTCTCCATCGCAACATGCAACTCCGAATCAGACTCTTCCTCGGGGCGTGCATCCTCCTCCTCCTCGCCAGACTTCTTTCCCTTCTCTCTTTAGGCTGGGCTCCTATAAATTTGCCTAACTTTCGTGATGGACCCTTCCATTCCTTTGGGTCCCACTTGACCTTCTCTTTCTTTTGTCATCCACGACACCTCTTCCTTGCTCTGTCGATTCTTTTCTTGTTTTTCAAACTCTCGTATCGTCCTTTCCCACCACTTTTCAGCGATTTGTGCCCTCCGATGTGCTCTTCGTTCTCTCAACCTATTGGCGGTTTCAACCTCCATACTCCATATCCTTATTCCCCCTCTTTCCCTGTTCATAGCATCTTTCCCTCCACTCCTTCCCCCAGTACTGGAGGTTTAAGTCTCCATCTCGGGGCTTTGGAACAACATTAGGCCCTCGTCCACCATTAAAGCCTTAATGCACAATGGGACTTCCTTCAACAAATTTCCCCGCAACCCTGGTTTAAATATATCTTCGGCTTTTGTGAAATATTGATAGCACTCGGCCACAAACTCTTCAATGTACCCCTCCAATGTAGTTTGTACCCAAAAATCTACTGCTCAGGTTAGATATGTATCTAACTGATGTACTGTTGTTAAATTTTTATGCGTCCAACTATGACGGGCTCGACGCAATCCTCCAGGAGGTGACTTGATCTAGAGTCTTCACAACCAGTTATGGAGCTCTTTAGGAAATTTTCCCCAGAAAATTTCATACAAGTCGCTCGTCGAGTCAAAAAACAGGACTTAATCCTTGACTTTCTTTTTCCTCTATTGTCGAAGCTCCGCTTGTTGTGATATAAACTGATCTACATGATTATCCCACCAGCTACGCAGTTCTCTCTTATAGATCCTCGATACCATGATCTATCTTCTAGATAAATTTTCAGGTCCTAGAAATGGAACCATTTGTTGGAAAAAAAAGGAGGTCTCTAGGAAAGACCCATGTTCAGGCTTGGAGCCAATAAGGTTCCGATGTAGTCTAGGACAATGCCGACATTTTCACCCTGCTCAAGAGAGCAAGGAGTCTCACCTGAGGCGTGTCGTGACCTTACTGGGATTAGAAACTAGACCATTAACATCAAAGAGAGATCAATAACAACAATTCATTCCTCATTTCATATAAAAGACATTCATATATATCAACTTAAAAGAAAGTTATCATTCATCCATACACATTCTGAACATTGAATTAAAATTTTAAAATAAGCACACATACAATGATCAACAAGTATCAACTAGTCCATAGCACACAACACAAAATTGGTCTGATTCCATTAACTTGGCTCAAAACATTATAAACATACTCTCAAACTTCAATACATTTCAGTCCAATACATACAGCTCTGCAGAGCTCTTCCTAGGCTCTGACCCACTATCATCCTCTAACTATCCTCGGAGTCATTCCTTCCTTGCTTATCTGTTCCTGCGAACTGACATTGTCAGTCTTTGCCCCTTTTCTGCTCATTTGTTCCCTTGCGCTTTGTTGCCTTCTGTATCTTTTCCGTCACTGGGAGTTCTACTGCTTGTTCATTGTCTTTCGTCATTGCCATCTGTGTCGCCATCTGTCTGTGCTCCGTCGCCTGCCTACAGGTTCGCAACTGCAACGGCTCCTTTCCTATCTTGATTGCGTTCCGCCACCTATCCCTTTCGCTCCTATCCTTCCACAACTCAAAATTGTCTTTTCCAAAACAAAGGCCCCAACAGCAACCAATATTGAAGAACATATATCTTCAATCCACATAGTGGAAGTAGATCCTTCCACTAATTATTGATATTTTCCATAAACAAGGGATGGTTTATCCAGATGGCCTCAAATTGAAACGATCAATTTTTAGGTGTACCCAATAGAGCAATCGTTAATATTATGGGCCAATGGTATGAACCCCCACGGAGGAGCATATTAGCCTCCACATCTAGTCCTTGCATCAAAATATCCTTTGATATTAAGAACCTATCCACTATTGATGCTACATGATACTGATCTCCTTGTTTGTTGCTCCAGGTAAAGGTCTTTTTGGTTGTTTCCATATCAATTAATTTTGATTCTTCAATGAACAATATAAAGGCTTTAGAGTCTCTATCCATGCATCTTTGACCTCATTCATTTTTCGAGAGGTTCATTATCATGTTAAATTCTCCTCCTAAGATCTAGGGAAGATGTCAGGTTTTGTTTTTAAATTCCTTCAGCTCCTCTACAAATCAGATCTTATCTCCCACCCTTTGGAGTATGTATACATTTGTGACTACTATTGTTCCCGAAACCCCTATAACTTGCATTTCCAATAATAGATAGGATTTGGTAGCCTCTGCATTTACCAAATTTAGGGCTTGGGGTTCCACCATGTTATCAATCCCCCTGCCATGCCATGCACACCTATCTCTAAGAAAGTGTTTCCTCTACCTAATTTCCTACTTACTTCCATAATCTTTTATTGATCAAACTTAGTTTCTTGCATAAACACAATGTCTAGGTGTTTCATTTTAACTTTTTTTCTTTAGTAGTCTTTGCTTTCTTAGACTGTTTATACCCCTTGCATTCCAGGTTAGAATCTTCATATTTAATACGTATATTGGGTTGCGAGCTCAAGGCTCACATCTTACCTAAGTTAATTAAAATTTCTCTTGAAGCGCCACGCTATTCGATTTCCTTCCTATTGTATGTTGTACTAATCATGACACTGTTGCCGGGAGCGAGCTTGATGCCTTCACCCCCATTTCTCCAATGTCTGCATTTGTTATTTTTTGTCCCCTTAGTCTAGCTTCTTCTCACATCAATAATAAGTACTAGATCAGGTCCATCTACTCAACCAGGATTGCCTCCTTGAACCTATCCTCTGATATTCTGAACCTATCCAATCTTGATCCTCTGTGCCAACCTCACAAGGGGTCATCTATGCATCTCCCTTGAATTTTTCGGTTAGATCTTATGATTTTCCTTTCCCTAGCGAGAATTATTTCTATTGTGACATTTATTCCTCTTTGTATTCTTCTTGCTCTTCATTGTTCTTGTTCATCTGGGCCTCGTGATGCTCCTCTTCCATGACTTCAAAACTATTCTTCATGACTATACTACCTCCTTGGGTTCTCTGCTATTGTTTCCGTTTTGAGTGCCCCTTAGGGTTCGGTCGCACAAAACCTTTTGCATCCTTTTGTTCTTATTCTTTCATTCAAAGGGCACTATTTGATTAGGTGCCCATGTTTGTGGCAATGTTTGCACCTAAACGATATGTTTTTGTAATCTACCGACTATATCCACTTCTCATATCGAAATTCCAATATAATTTCTTTAAGGAGCGCTCCTGATACATCCATTTCCACGCAGATCTTTGCAAGGGATGTGTAACGTCCCTGCAACATTACATCCGCTACCTCAATGAATTTACAACCAATAGTCTAGGGGTAAGGATTACAACCTTACCCATAATGGAACTCTATTGAAAGTCTCATTTTCCGGGGAAAATTTCCCTACCCACAACCTCATATACAAGTCGGCTGATGCGAAATTTTTTTAAGCCCCGTCAAAGACTCAGTCCTGATCTTCCACATTCTCAAACACTACACTGAAAAAAACATTTTGAACCCAAATGTAATTCAATTTCTCCACGTAGTTTCCAATGTTTTTTAATCAAATAACAAAGAGCCTTTTTCGTAGGCCACAAACCCATAAACTTGAAAATTAGGGCATATGACCTCATATTCTCTTAGAAAGCCTAGGTCTCGAGGTCAGTAATCACCGTCATTGGGATTATTGCCATTTTGGGCTTGCATGGGCCATTCATTATTGCCCCTATTAATTTCTGTTGTTGCTTTGCTGATCCGAACTTATGCATGAATGCAATATAATACATATATAAACATGAACACAAAATTGCAGCATAAATAAAACTTCATTTCATTAATATAAAGGAATTGATATGCTTACATGCATAATGGAAATAAACTGGCTCAAGCGATGGTAGCTTATCTATTAGAAGAGATGTGGCGGCTACATGCCTCTGAACTGTGTTACAATGAGGCTCAGTGCCATTTATATCATTGAGAAACAATGAGAAACCCTAAATATCCAAAACCTAACCCTAGGACATGAAGTGCCAAAAGCTTGTGGGCCCCATTAGGGTAAGTTGGAACGTCAACTTCCGGGGGTCGTAACTTTGGCTTACGATCTCTATTTGTCTATCATAATACCTCATTTCAAAGATATTGAAGAGGAGGCTGAAAACAAATCATTAAATCCAGGTGTGAATTTTTTGAACTCTCTGTTTTTCCTAAAAACTTCTTTTAGTCCCTCAAAACGACTCCAGAAGTTTAGGACTCAAAAAACTACCAAAAATAATAAATTTTGAAAAAGCAATGGTGGGGGTCCAAGTGGAATAAGAGGGTGGCCACCAATATCCATATGTATCATCTGCCTTGGAATCAATATCCTCTTTGTCCTCTTCTCGTCTTTGATGCTTCTCGCTTGGAGAACCTTCACCTACCACACCTACTCCACCTGCCCCACCTTCACCTTCTGTTGCATATCTGAACCCCGCCTTAAATCCTTTTCCTTTGCCAGTAACCATATTGTGATAGGGGGGAGCTCTGCTCCCTCCTCCTCTGAGCACCATTCGTATCAAATCTTACACCTTCATGCCCGAAACCCTACTCCTGGTTCGTTGTCTCTCATTGGAGTTCTATATACTGTTAGAAAGGTATTGGAATAAGGTCAGTGGTAATGGCATTATTGAAACTATATCTTTAATGTTTTATTAAATTAATGAAATTAATCATATTTTTACTAGTTAATCATTTATTTCAAAGCATGTTTATTTGGATCGGTAGTTGATGTTGTTTTACCTATTTTTACTATTAAGTTAAACCCTTTATTAAAGCTCTACACAAACAAAGCTCAACAAAAGTCTAGTAAATGTTTTAAGGTTTATTTCTTAGCACATGGGGAGCTAAGTAAGAGACTACTATTACTTTTACAATTTTCCACACTCGCAATGACATTATTGAAACTATAACATTAATGTTTTATTAAATTTGCGAAATTGTATTTTTACTAGTTAATCATTTATTTCAAAGCATGTAAAATGAAGCATTTAGGAACACATGGCGTTGAATTTTTTTTTTTAAAGGAAGGCATGTAAATAAAGATTTTAAACAATGTGCAGAGCTTTGCATGTAAAACAATTTACGGAGCTTTCCATACAGTGAAAACTCTCGCAAGCACAAGTCTAGTAAATATTTTAAAGGTTTATTTCTTAGGGAGCTATGTAAGAGATGACTATTACTTTTACAAATTTCCACACTGGTAATTTCATTATTGAAACTGTAGCTTTAACACTTTCTTAAATTCATGAAACTAATCATATTTTTATCAGTTAATTATTTATTTCGAAGCATGTAAAAATAAAGATTTAGGAACACATGGTGTTGATTTTTTATTTTTATTTTTTTCTATTTTTTTGAAAGGAAGGCATGTAAACTTAAACATTCATTAACGCCTAGTGTTTAAAGTTTTTAAACAATGTGCAAAACTTTGCATGTAAAGCAGTGTTTGGAGCTTTGCTTGTGCACAGATTTTTGCACAGTGAAAACTCCACACAAGCAAAGATTCACACAAGTCAAGTAAATGTTTATAAGGTTTATTTCTTAGCATGGGTTGTGGAGCTCAGTAAGCGATGTCACACAATGAAACCACTTTCTTCCGCACTTCCACATAATTAATTTTTTAGATCAATTTTACATATTCTAGTTGTTGTTTTTACTCGATCGTGATGAGTAGGTGTGTCAATTAAACTACCCATTGAAGTTTATGCTAAAAGCTTTCGCTGTGCCTAGAGATTTTTGCATAGATCTTTCATTCTGGAGAGAGCTTTATGTAGGGAGATTTTTGCTTTCATTGTACATAGTTTTCTCTATGCTCCATATAATATTTAATCAATTAATTAGTGATAAAGGTAGAAACTATGCTACATTGCATATATTAATCTTGTTAATATAAATGATTAATTATTTGAAGAAATAATATGAATAATGTTACCTATTAATATAAATGGTTAATTAGTTGAAGAGTTAATGTAGTTAGGGGTTCTTTTTTATAAGAATGGTATTAATTCACATCTTCTGAAAATTACTAAGTGAATGTGATTTTTTTTATTAATATAAATAAATAATTAATTAAGTTTAAAAAAAAAATGTATAAATAAAATACATTTTAATTAATCAATTTAATATATATATATATTTTTCACAATGTGTCAATATTTTTCGAGAAAGAATTAAATTCTCATAAAAGAGAGAACAAAATGTACTCGCAACAAAATTAATATAAATATTTTCAAAAAAAAAAATCCTTCCATATAACTCGTAAATAATAAAATTTAAAGCCATTAAGAAGATATATTTACTTGTTGCTCGATTGACTTTATAAGGCTCCCATTTTTTAAAAATGTTATTTTATTCTAATTTTAATTATTTTGAAAATGTTATTCAGAATAAATTATAATTTTTTTAAATATATATATTGTTATGAATTTCATATATTATTTTAAGTATATATTTTTTGTTTATAAGTTTTTTTTGGAAAATCACATTATTAGTATCATTTAAAGAGCCAAAGCGTTTCTACAATGAGTAGTTTGAAACGCATCGGCCCTTTAAATGATAATGTAATTTTATGCAAGATTTTTATAAACAATTATGGATCACATAAATTTTCACTCTCAAATATACATTCTTTATTAGTTTAATATATTTTTTATAAAATATTTCAATTTTAAATTTAAATAGAGAAAATAATAATAATTTCTCAAAATATTAAAATAATCTCAATTAACATGAATAATATTTTCTATTGACCTAACCAATTAATTACGCCATAAGGTGTTCTTCTTTGAAAAAACAACTCCCCCAGCTGCCACGGTGTATATATCTGTACCATCAGATCAAATGTTAGATAATTGAAATGTTTTAGGCCATTCATCCACTCCCTCCTTCATTTAAGCTAACTACCTAACTAACTCTCTAACCTTTACGAATCTCTCTTCCCCTAAATATGATATACATAAATTGGTTTAAAGTGTTTATTTGTTCAAGGCAATATAATATGTTAAGCTCTTAGAACATAATTAGCACGTTATTGTACCTTATTCTCATAATCACTGTACCTTATTCTCATAATCTTTAACAACCGAACATTCAATAGCGAAGTGATTTACTAGTGAAAGGAAAAAATTTAATCGAGTCGACACATTTTTGTACCTTATTTGATCGATTTTCAGAAATCGAGTCGGCATGTTACTGTACCTTATTCTCATAATCTTTAACAACCAAAGAAGCGATTTACTGGTGAGAGGCAAAAAAATTGTGGCGATCGATTTTCAAAATCGAGTCGGCTTCGATGTTAACCCTGGAACCACCAAAGACTCTGTAATTTATAATCAAAATGTTAGCACTCGGGTGTTGAATAAATGCTTCCTATGATATGCCATAGTGGTAAGACTAAATGGATTCGTTGCCAGGTTTTACCTGGGTAGGATTATTGTGTACATTTTTACATTCGTGTTGATTTGAGCTTTAATGGTGTTTTTCTGGTAGTGACTCTTTGGGCTAGGGTTTTGGAGTTTGGCCTTAATTTATGTGGAAGAATTTTAGGGTGGAAGCAAATTAGTATCTCTGGCACTAAAAAACCATTGTTAGGAGTGCTTGGAACCTTCAAATGTTGCATTGTCAAGTGGAAGCTCTGGAAACTGGTTTTTGAGAGGAAAGGTTGTAGGCATGGTTACCTCTGGTAATCGATCAGAGATGGTTGATTCTATGTTCGGTCTTATTTCAACATTGCCAAGTTAGTGGCTTCTAAACCCTTCTCTATTTTTATTTAATGATTGAAAGAAATTATGATTTTTAAGATAAAGACTTAATTTATTAATTGTTTCAATGGCATCTAGTAGTTATTAGGTCTGTAACTTCAACAAGTTTATTCCATGCGTGTAGTGCGAATGCAACGCAATCAGTATTTCAAATGTTGAGGTCAATACTGCCATGTTAATGGGATAATATTTAGACTTATGCTATGAAATTATTATGTTTTATCAAATGTTGATGGGAATATTTCGTTTGAATTCGAAATCAAATTTGATAACTTCAGGTGACCACTGATCTATGGAGCCTGAAAAAAAAGACCTACAAATTAGCAAGGACACCAAAAATTTCTATGTCAGTGCCTTTGCATCTAATCCCTGAAGACGATTTTTTGTTTTGGCAGTAGTGGTGCGAAATTCTGATGTAGTATTGAATGTTAGATGAAATTAAGTCGAACTAAAAGATCATTCTTTAATTCAATAAGAACCCTGTCCATGTATGCAGAAATAGATTACTTGTCATTATCTGTAAGGTTCCGCGAGGGTGGAAGAAGAGAAAGACGAGAGGAATATTAAAATAAGATATCAAAACCACTTTACCATTAAAAAAATTCATTATGTTAATAATTAATATTTTTTCCATGATATTGCGGTTTTCATATCTCATTTCTCTCTTCCTTCTCTTCTTCTAACCTAGCCTGAGCTTCTCCTAAATAATCTCTTAGAGAATTCCTTTTTCTGCAACTTCATTATGTTCCTCCAGGTTCCTCCCTGAAGCGTTCACTCTTTATCAGTGGTTGTACATTATGTCCCAAAAATATCAGAGTTTTCTTTTATGTTTTTTAATTAAAATTTTAGAATTTATAAATTATATGGTTGATTTGTCCAAAATAACACTCTTCGAGTCAATTTGATTATGGCTGACTATTTTAATCGGGCTGGTGAATTATTCCTACCAGGATACGATAAAACTACTTCAGGAGCAGCTGATTTGATACCATGAAAGTGTTGAAAAATTGTGAATGCTTCTAGTTTAACGAATGTTCTTTAATTGTGTTAATGCCTGTAGTTTAACGCCCGTAGTTTAAGGAATGTTCTTTTTGTATTCAAAATAATGGTTTATACATGGGTTGTGCGGTAAGCATACTTTTTGAGATTTTCAATAAGTGCTTATAAACAATCGGGTTTTCTTTGTACTCTTTTGAATGGATGCTCTTTGGCTACGCTAAGTTGTTTCGTTATAATTCATGGTTTTATATAAATATTATATTTATTTATTTAGGTTTTTATTGTGTTTATTTATTTATTTATTTTTGGCCATATAAAAAATGGTGTAAATGCTTTAGGATTGGTTCAATCTCATCCACTGCTTGGTTGATTTCATAATATTAACGTAAAATAGAATGGCATAAGAGCAACATATTTCTCTTCCTTGCAATAGTTAAAGAAGTGTAATAATCTTAGTTGAGCATAGTTTCTGTTTGGCTATGTAGTTTTATTAATGAAGAATGGAATCTTGAACAAGTATACTTTACATTTAAAAATTTATGATTTATTCATATTGTTGCATTTATGAAATTAGTATTATGAGTTCACTCCGATGTATAAATTTTATGGCTACTTTTATAGGTCAATTAAATGAAAAAAATTCTATTAGTATTTTTTTTTTTATAAATTTCGTTATAGTTTTGTCTTAAAATTATCTTTCCTTTCATATTTTATATTTATTTATTATTTATTATTTAAATAGTATTTATTAAATATTTTTGGTTAATTTTTTATAATAACTTTTTAAGTATGTATTTAGAGAAAATTTATGAATATCTAGCTAGTAAAAAAATGGAGTAAAGGATTCTATAAATACTAAACAAAAGTTTCAACTTATTTCTAGTCAAAAAAATTTAAAGGATTCTAATACTTTAAATAATAATAATGGTTAAATTGACCTAATAATTAAGAATATGTGCTTCCTCATAAGAGGTCATAGGATATAGAGATCCATAGTTGTTCCACTCTGAAAAGAATTTCATACACCAATTTAATATCTAATTTGGGCAGTGACCTTAATTATTATTATTAATATACAAAGCATGGATGTTAAGGAAACTCATAAATGTATAACCAATAAAAAGACCATGGAAATAACACATTTGAAATTTCATACTCAACCATAAAATAAATCCATTTTTAAATCAAATTAATAAACCATCCATTCTATAAAAATAGAAAGCTATAGCCAACATCACAAAAAAAAAACCTACCTTAATCAACTAAAATAACTACTTCACCCAAACAAACAAGAAAAATCATTTGTATTATGACAAGTAAAAACCGTTTTCTATAAACTTACACTAAAACAAATAACATAAAAACTCTCAAAATAAAACCTAAAATAATTATTTTAGGCAAACAAATAAGAAAAATCAGTTTTGTTATAATTTATGAAAATTAAAAAGTAAAAAGTAAGTTTATAAATAAGTCCTTCAAGTAAGTAAGTTTTTCAAGACAGTTTGTGTTTTATGTGGCATATTTTTGTTTTATATAGGGTATCAATTCTTTGAGTATGGACATGAGTCATGAGTGTGACTATGAACCTCAATCATGGGTCTAAACCTTTAAAATTCAAGCTTCAATGTTTAAGGCTTAATATACTCATTGCATAACTCGGAGTCAGAAGGAGACGAACTTTTTTAAAACAACTAGAAAATAGAAAAAACAAAGAATTCGTCACTTTTAATAATCATGCAGTTTCTTTTTCTTCCCTTTCTTTCTATGTACTTTTTCTCAGTTACCACCCGAATATTCCATCAGAATGATTGCCAGATCCAAACCCAACTTTGCTTAGGCTTGGCCTTTGTTTGAATTTGAATTTCCCGATTCATGAGCTATTTTAGTTCCCGGAGCCCCATTTTCTTGTCTTACCATTTGTGTTGAAGGAATTCCTTCTTGAGTCCTCTCCCCATCACGGTCAATTTGTTATGATTGGTAAGTACTTTCCATGATCTGATTATCCTCAGTATCTTGAGAAGAGATATCTTTCTCAACTTCCTACTATGATTCTGCAAAATCAGTGTGCTTCTAACCTTTCTTTTTTCGAGCTTCTTTCTTTTTCTTTTTCGGGTGTTTTTTGGCCTGTGGATATGAGTACTGTAGGTGTTGAGATTGCAAAAAGATGATGAGCTTAGTGGAAAGGAGTCGCCTTCACTAAGTGGGCCCGCAGGGTATTTTTGGCGCAAAGTCTATTTTTAGACTATGTCTATTTTTAGACATATGGATCATGTTCTATGAGTTGCAGGATGCTATTTGTGGATGGTTGGTCAAGTCGGGAAAACTAGATGGAATTCTATTTTTAGACATACTGGGCGGAATCTATTTTTAGATTTATAGTCTAAAAATAGATATGTCGAATATTATTATCTCTTAATAATATTTGGACTCTAAACATGATCTTATCCTCTTGGAGCACTTCAATTGAGTGCACAGAAGTGGCACATGCAGCTGACAGAAGGAATTACGCTATTCCTAGGGTTTAGTGGAGCTATTGCATGCTGACTTCAGTTAGAACTCATGTGACAGAGTTTGGTGGAGTTGATTGAGGAAGTTAGTGGAGTTGTATTCAGTTTAACTGAGTTAAACATAGTTGAGCTAGTCGTATCTAGTCTAACTGATTAATACACTAGTGAGAGTGGTGTGAATTAATTATTAATTGATTCACTAATTATTAACTCATAAATCAACTAAAGAACACATCAGTTACCTTAAGTGCACAGACAGTTTCAGTGGAGACCAGTGGAGAGGTAGGTGAAAGAGCAGTGTGACTATCAGTTGTGACTATACTGGTGCATGAGATTTGCACACACATTGATGGAGATGCCAATGAGGATTGCGCAGTGCATACTAGTGGGATTCGAACTTGGATCAAGCAAGTATTCATCTTGGATTGCGCAGTAGAGGCAGGCTAACAGGTGGAGCAGATTGGAGCATGTGTTTTGTATGATCTGAGCCTGTGTAGTGTGTAACAATTGGAGATTGTACTGAGAGCTTGTGAGGAGTTTGTACAATGATTGTTACATGATCTCTATCATTATAATATACAGATAGTTGGGGGTTTTCAGCTTTAAGCTTTCCCATTACATATTGTGTTTATATGTGTGATTGTTTATGGTTTTAATGTGCGCATGCGATTGTTTATATTTCCGCAATTAATGATCAATGGTAGAAGAGGTTATGTATTATGCATGAAGCTCAAATAGTGTGTGATCAGGATAATCTCGGTGAATAATTGAACAGTTATTCAAATTTCTACATGGTATCAGAGCGATATTGATCATTGGAGCAATTGCAAAACATTAGAGCGGTTGAGTTTTGTGCTGGTGGAATTCGAATTTGCAGCAGTGTTTTCTTGGTGTCGAAGTTGAGATGTCTTTCAATGGATTGCGATTGGAGTATGCCCTTGAAGGAAGCTCGAATTATATTGCATGGAAGGACAGGATGGAGGCGATGTTAGATGACAATGGGTTGAAGGAGTTCATAGATGCTGAAGTCCCAAAGCCTACTTCTAGTGATGCTGTCGTACTTGACGCATGGCAAAAGAAGACAGCAAAGTGTCGAAGGATTCTGTTGGAGGACGTGAAGGATCACATAGTGTCCAGCCTGCATGGTAAGGCTTCTCCATTCTTGATGTGGAAAGCCTTGACAGATTTATTCCAAAGCAAGAGTGACCAGAGGAAGTTGGCACTCAAGGATAAACTCAGAAACATAAAGATGGAGAAAGGCAACAGTATGCCCAAGTACCTCACGAAGTTCATCCAATGCAGGGATGAGCTGGGAAGTGTGGGTGTTACTGTTGATGACGAGGACTTGGTGAGCTTGGCTCTCCTTAGGCTTCCGAAGAGTTGGCATTCCTATCAGGACTCTGCCAATGGTCGGGAGAAATTGCCAGGATGGGAGCGACTTTGGTCGGATCTTGTGCTTGAGGAGATAAGGCGAAGTACCAGGGACGGATCTTCATCAAAGAACTCTGATGAAGAAAATTGCGCTTTGGCTGCCAAAGCAAAGAAGGGGAAGAGAAAGAAAGCTTCTCAATCCGGTGCGAAAGGCAAGAAGCAGGACATGTCCAAGGTGAAGTGTTTTCACTATCACCAACATGGACATTACGCCACTACTTGTCCACAGAAGAAGAAAAATAAGCAGGTTGCTGGATCTGCAGTTGGAGAGGCCTTAGCCTCGCAATTTGAGATGGATTTTTCACTAATCGCATGCTTGGTCTCAAGTGTGATGGGTTCAATGTGGTTTCTTGACAGTGATGCATCTTTTCATATGATCAGAGATAAATATTTGTTTACTGATCTGGATGAGAAAGATCTTGGAGTGCACATCGAGATGGGCGATGATGGTAGATACAGTGCGACCGGTATCGGTACCATTTCCTTTGAGAGGGAGTCTGGTAAACCCTTCGTATTGAAGGAAGTGATGCATGTTCCATGATTGAAGAAGAATCTTATCTCTGTGGCGATGTTAGAAGACAAGGGATATGATGTTGTCTTTAGCGAGGGAAAGGCTTTCCTGCGCAGTAAGACAACTGGTGAGACCTGAAGGATAGGGGTTCGAGTTAAGAACCTTTATCAATTGCAGGTAGATGGTTGTGCAGCAATGGCAGGCAAGGCAGAAGGAGTGGTGAGCCAGGATGATGGCGAGTTGTGGCACCGGAGATTGGGCCACCTTCACCATGGAGCTTTGAAGATACTGCAGCAGATTTCTACTGGGCTTCCTAAGGGCACTCTTGCGCAGTCAGATCAGTGCAAGGGGTGTGCCTTGGGAAAATTTGTGAAAGCCACCTTTCACGAGAAGGATAGTCGCGCCACGACGATCCTTGAGAGAATTCACACAGACGTGTGTGGACCTTTCTCAGTAGCTTCGACAGCAAAGCACAGGTATTATGTGATATTTGTTGATGATTTTTCTCGTAAGTGCTGGATCTTATTCATGCAGAAGAAGAGCGAGACATACTCAAAGTTCTGTGAGTTCAAGGCACTGGTTGAGAAAGAATTGGGGAAGCAGGTGAAGGCTCTTAGGAGCGACAATGGTGGTGAATTCATCTCTGGCAAATTCAAGGACTTTTGCAGCGCAGAAGGAATTCGAAGAGAGCTCATAGCACCTCATAACCCACAGCAAAATGGGGTTGCTGAGCAGAAGAAAAGAACGATTGTGGGTGTTGCACGAGCGATGTTACATGATCAGGGCCTTCTCATACACTTGTGGGCTGAGGCATGCAATACTGCAGTATATGTGCAGAACCGTTGTCCTCGCAAGATACTTGGCATGAGTACACCCGAGAAGGCATTTTCTAGTAAGAGGCCCGATATTTCCCATTTGAGGATTTTTGGTTAACCTGTTTACATTCATGTGACGAAGGATGCCAGGAAGAAGCTGGAGCTGACCGCAGAGGTTGGGATATATGTGGGGTACACTGATACGCCCCACAACTATCGTGTGTATTTGCCAGACAGTCGCAAGACTGTTGTGCGATGGGATATCAAATTTCATGAGGAGAAAGCCATGAAGTGTTCGTTTGAGAGGAAGCCACACTTGCATGCAATTGAGGAGCTATTAGTTCCTAAGGATGAGTCTCAGGATGTGGATCAGCCACAAGATGAGGTTCATGGAGTGGAAGAGACCACTCATGCAGCGCCAACCATCAGAGGGTGGAAGCACACTACAGAAGCTGAGCGACTGGCTAAAGATGCAGAGAAGGTTGTAGGAGCACCTACATCACAGCGAAGACAGAGACAGTCACCTGATCGGTACATTGGATACATGGCTCTCATGAGTCAATGTATCGTGACAGAGCCATCCTCTTTTGAGGAAAATGTGGAGGATCCCGCATGGGTAGATGCCATGGTGGAAGAGTATTATCCAATTGTCAGAAACAGTGCATGGGAGATTATCCCAAGGCCAGAAGGGAAATCAGTGGTGGGTTCGAGATGGATCTACAAAGTGAAGCAGGCAGCTGACGGGAGTGTGGAGAGATACAAGGCAAGATTTGTTGCCCGAGGCTTCTCACAGATTGAGGGGATCGATTATGAGGAGACCTTTGCACCTGTCGCAAGGTATTCTTCCATACGAACGATTCTTGCTCTCTCAGTGCAGATGGGGTGGCACTTTCATTAGATGGATGTGAAGACTGCGTTCCTCAACGGGGTGATTGAGGAGGAGGTGTACATAGAGTAGCCCGAAGGTTTCGAGACCTTCAGCAGTGAGTCGCATGTGTGCAGGCTCAAGAGAGCGCTGTATGGGTTGAAACAAGCACCTCCTGCTTGGTACACACGGATTGACAGTTATTTCACCGAACTTGGATTCTCCAAGAGTGAGGCGGATCCGAACCTATACCAGATTGTGGTGGAGGGTAATTTGCTGATCATTGTACTTTATGTAGATGATTTGATTTTGACAGGTGATGAGTTGTTGATACTCTCATGCAAGGAGGATCTTGCAAAAGAGTTTGAGATGAAGGACTTGGGCCTCCTTCATTATTTCCTGGGATTGGAAATTTGGCAGTGCAGTGGTGGACTGTTTGTTTCTCAGGGTAAGTATGCCCGGGAGATACTGGAGAAGTTCAACATGCATGGCTGCAAGCCTGTTGATACTCCTCTTCTTGGTGGTTGGAGGAAGGAGGATGCTACTTTGGCGGAGGTAGTGGATGCCACTGTTTATCGACAGTTGGTGGGGTCGCTTATGTATCTGGTCAATACACGACCCGACATATGCTATGTTGTTAACCATCTTTCACAAGCTATGGTTAAGCCTACCAAGCTCTTTTGGAAGGCAGGCAAGCATGTATTGAGATATCTCAGAGGCACATCGAGATATGGATTATGGTACAGACAGTCGGATGAGGTGAAGCTGTGTGGCTTCACGGATGCAGACAAGGAGACCTCTCACCCGATTAAAGAGCAATATCCGGGAGGGATTTTCAGTATCGGGTCGACAGCAGTTTCTTGGTACAGCAGGAAGCAGAGATCCGTGGCACTCAGTTCAGCAGAGGCCGAGTATATGGCAGCGAGTTTGGCCGCATGCGAGGCTATATGGATGAGGAAGATCCTGGTCGGGTTGTTCGGTTCACACTTAGATCCTACTGTGATATATTGTGATAATCAGAGTTGCATTAAACTCTCGGTTAATCCAGTATTTCATGATAGATCTAAAAATATTGACATCTGATACCATCATATCGCAGATTGTGTGCAGCGAAGATCATGTTACTTTCATACATTCCCACGAGGATCAGGATGGCCGATATTCGACGAAGGCACTCACTCAGAGAAAATTTAATACCACAGTAGGCATGATAGGGGTAAGTGTATAATCGCTATCTTGTTGAGAGGGAGTGTTGAGATTGCAACAAGATGATGAGCTTAGTGAAAAGAGTCTCCTTCACTAAGTGGACCTGCAGGCTATTTTTGGGCGCAAAGTCTATTTTTAGACTATGTCTATTTTTAGACATGTCGATCATATTCTATGAGTTGCAGGATGCTATTTGTGGATGGTTGGTCAAGTTGGAAAAATAGATGGACTTCTATTTTTAGACATATTGGGTGGAGTCTATTTTTAGATCGCTAGTCTAAAATTAGATATGTCGAATATTATTAGCTCTTAATAATATTTGGACTCTAAACATTATCTTATTCTCTTGGAGCACTTCAGTTAAGTGCACAGATGTATCTCATGCAAGGATGATCTTGCAAAAGATTTTGAGATGAAGGACTTGGGCCTCCTTCATTATTTCCTGGGATTGGAAATTTGGCAGCGCAGTGATGGACTGTTTGTTTCTCAGGGCAAGTATGCCCGGGAGATACTGGAGAAGTTCAACATGCATGGCTGCAAGCCTGTTGATACTCCTCTTCCTTGTGGATGGAGGAAGGAGGATGCTACTTCGGCGGAGGTAGTGGATGCCACTGTTTATCGACAGTTGGTGGGGTCGCTTATGTATTTGGCCAATACACGACTCGACATATGCTATGCTGTTAACCAGCTTTCACAAGCTATGGTTAAGCCTACCAAGCTCTTCTGGAAGGTAGGCAAGCATGTATTGAGATATGTCAGAGGCACATCGAGATATGGATTATGGTAAAGACAGTCGGATGAGGTGAAGCTGTGTGGCTTCATGGATGCAGATTGGGCAGGGAGCCCAACAGACAGAAAGAGCACATCTGGAGAGATTTTCAGTATCGGGTTGACAGCAGTTTCTTGGTACAGCAGGAAGCAGAGATCCGTGGCACTCAATTCAGCAGAGGCAGAGTATATGGCAGTGAGTTTGGCTGCATGCGAGGCTATATGGATGAGGAAGATCCTGGTCGAGTTGTTCGGTTCACACTTGGATCCTACTGTGATTTATTGTGATAATCAGAGTTGCATTAAACTCTCGGTTAATCCAGTATTTCATGATAGATCTAAACACATTGACATCCGATATCATCATATCAGAGATTGTGTGCAGCGGAAGATCATGTTACTTTCATACATTCCCACGGAGGATCAGGATGCTGATATCTTGACGAAGGCGCTCACCAGGAGCAAATTCGAATACCACAGGGGCAGGATAGGGGTTGCATATAATCCTTATCTTGTTGAGAGGGAGTGTTGAGATTGCAACAAGATGATGAGCTTAGTGGAAAGAAGTCGCCTTCACTAAGTGGGCCTGCAGGCTATTTTTGGCGCAAAGTCTATTTTTAGACATATGGATCATGTTCTATGAGTTGCAGGATGTTATTTGTGGATGGTTGGTCATGTCGGAAAAAATAGATGGACTTCTATTTTTAGACATATTGGGCGGAATCTATTTTTAGATTGCTAGTCTAAAAATAGATATGTCGAATATTATTAGCTCTTAATAATATTTGGACTATAAACATTATCTTATTCTCTTGGAGCACTTCAGTTAAGTGCACAGATGTGGCACAGGAGATGACAGAAAGAATTACGCTATTCCTGAGGGTTAAGCGGGGCTATTGCATGAAGACTGCAATTAGAACTCATGTGAGAGAGTTTGGTGGAGTTGATTGAAGAAGTTAGTGGAGTTGTATTCAATTTAACTGAGTTAAACATAGTTGAGCTAATTGTATCTAGTCTAACTGATTGATACACTAGTGAGAGTGGTGTGAATTAATTATTAATTAATTCACTAATTAATAACTCATTAATCAACTAAAGAATACATCAGTTAACTTCAGTGCATGGACAGTTTCAGTGGAGACCAGTGGAGAGATAGGTGAAAGAGCAGTGTGACTATCAGTTGTGACTATACCGGTGCAAGAGTTTGCACCACACATTGATGGAGAGGCCAATGAATATTGCGCAGTGCATACCAGGTGGATTCGAACTCAATCAGAACCAATATTCATCAGGGATTGCGCAGTAGAGGCAGGCTAACAGGTGGCAGAGATTGGAGCATGTGTTTTGCTAGATCTGAGCTTGTTTAGTGTGTAGCGATTGGAGATTGTACTGAGAGCTTGTGAGGAGCTTTGTGCAATGATTGTTACATGATCTCTATAACATATAATATACAGATAGTTGGGGGTTTTCTGCTTTAAGCTTTCCCATGAAATACTGTGTTCATATGTGTGATTGTTTATGGTTTTAATGTGCGCATGCGATTGTTTTTATTTCCGCAATTAATGATCAATGGTAGAAGAGATTCTGTATTGTGCATGAAGTTAAAATAGTGTGTGATCAGGAGAATCTCAGTGAATAATATATCAGTTATTCAAATTTCTACATTCCTATGGATACATTTAACAGTGCTAAATGTAATGCTTACCTATAAAATATTTAAGTTGATGTCATACAAATTTACAATATGTAATAAAAAAATACCCTTTGGATGGAGGTCTCTGAACTCATTATACCCTTCTTCACATGTGCAAGGAATAATTTATAAATGACATGCTTGACAGAGACTTTAGACCAATTTCCACAGCCATCATTGATGCAAGAATCAAGCGTTCCTTGCTTCACTATGTCTATATGATTAGGTTTCTTCTCACTTTTCAGGTCATCTTGAAAATCATCCTTTTGCATTACCTCTTCACTTTCTAATACAGAGGCAGAAAATTGCATAAAAGAAAGCAGACAACTGGAGGCACTATGCCTGAGTGACAGGTCTTCTGATGACATGTCATACACACAATGTGAGAGAATAAGCAAGGTATATGGCTCGCCTATCTGGGAGAATAATTGAGGAGATATTTGCTCATAAGCAGCAAGCCTCTTATCATAATCAGATTCTCCAACTGTTGATAATGATATTGCATTTAAATCACCTACCAGTTTTGCTTGCAAGGAAGCAGCAAGAATTTAGGTCAACAATTAATAACATACTTTGCCAACTTGACCAATGAATAACAAAACAGAGTCGCCGTAAAGTTTAAACTAACATCATGGGACATCAAACAATATCAAACTTTGGTTCAACAAAACCATACAAGAATGGCTATCTTACAGGCAAAGCCAAGGAAGGATCAACTTTTGAAAGCCCTTTCAGGATATCACAAATAGCACTCGAATATCCGATGTAGATGAAGTTAGCAATGAACTGAACATAGTTAGCATTTTAAGAACACTTCTGTCACCCAGAGATGGAGAAACCTCTTTCAGAACACACAGAATCTCCATGAAATGCTCTGCAAATCACATTAACTACAATATGTTAATAAACGTCAATTATGGCACATTAATAAACATCAAATCTGAAATATAGCTACAATTTCTATAAATTATTTTTTCCCATGCCATTTACTCACCATTCTTGCTGACTTTTTTGATATCAAGGAATGGTAACAAACAATCAACAAATTGATTCACTACTTCTGAACGTGTTGCATATTTTCCCAGCAATTTAAAAATTCTTAGCTCATGCTTCCCAGGACCTGTGATACGTTTCCTGATAATGAAAAACCAGAAGGTCAATTGACAATCTATATGCAATCTGACAGCAGACTGTTTCCTAGTACATGCTATTTATGTGTCAAATAAAACTTCAGTGATAACAAAATGAGAGATCAGAGGGGATGGTTTTCTAATATTCTGGAAGCAAATTAAAGCCAGATCAGAATTTAAAGCAAGATGTCACAAAATGAAGAAGAAGGCATGGGAAGAAGGGAAGGAAGGAAGACAAAGCAACAGAGAGGAAAAGCAGTAGACAAAAAACCCTACAGAAAAGTTGTAGATGATGGGCTTTATCAGATAGATGTTAGAACTAGCAACAGGCAGGCATCTATGGGCACTGTAATCAGAAACAAGTAAGTGAAGAACTTCACAGAATAGGAAGTCTTTCCTCATGTCACTTAACTCTTTTGGGATACAAGAAACAACTTTGACAAGTTTCTTCATCTCAAGACAGCTCTAACCACTTATAAGGAGATACCAGAATGCTTCAAAATCTAGATACAGGAAGTGAGTCCTAGGATGCATGTTGTATGCCAAGCCTTTGACATATTCAAAATATTGTACAATAAGAAGTGAATCTATTTTGTATACTAGCATATTCACCCAGTATAGCTCTGAATTTAGGTTACTAATTAAGTGACTTATGTCACATGTCATAAACAGAGTTTGTTAGATTAGGTTAGAGCTTAATTAATAAAGTGGTTCTATGTGATTTAGTATGTGAAATTGCCTCCCTTATATGTATTGACATCCTAACAATACTGTAGATGGACCATGCATACCATTCTGTCTTTTAATATATTGTCGTTTGCATCATTTGTCCACATTCATCTCTGTAGAACTCATGCGTTAGTAGAGCCATGGTCAAGAGAAGAAGCCAAGGAAGAAACGGGTGAAGGGCCTAGGGACTCCTACAGAATAGAGATTGACTAATGGACCGCACAAACAAGTCAAGCATGGGACAAAGTAAGGTTCATTTACTCACGAAATGAGAAATCAAGATGGCTACAATAGGATCAAATGGACAGTCTATACCGACCATCATGAGGCATCGTGGCTGTGGTCGTCCAGCACCAACGAAATTGATCTATTCGAATCAATGGGTTTCAAATCGAAACTCAAGGCCCACCCATTCGTTTGATATGGAACTCGAGGGCACATTTCACAGGAAATGAGAGATGAATGTTCGGGAATAGACATTGGTTTAAAAAATTGTAAAGTTACAAATCTTAACGCTTTAGGCTCAATTTGCACAATTCCAGGAAATTAGAACAGCACGTGCCAAAACACGCTCCCACTTGTTGAACCATGATGCCCTCATGTTTCCTAGAGACTCCCTAGACATTCCATAGACACTTCCTAGATGCTCCCTAAGGGTAATGTTAAATTCTCAATGGACTTCATACGGAGAAAATAGAATTTTCATATCCCATTAAGAATTCAATAGACTTAATAGATTTCAAGATTTTGAGATCAACGGGATTGAAGAATTACATTAGAATCTACCACGTATGAGGGTATGTGATTGACATTTAATCAAGAGCACCAACCCCTATATGTACCTCAGTGATGGTGGTGCTGATTGTTGAAACCCTTTGTCATGGCCTTCGCAAAATGTACCCTTCACTCAAATCAAAATCTCTGATCAAGCATGTTAAGCTTTTCCTACCATATTTTAAGGCTTGGATTAAGAAATTTGATCAAAATTAGGAAGTCTTGATTGATGTCCTTGTTTTTTTTAGACATGAAACAACAACCTCCCCGGGTATATGTAGCAGCCCATAAGCCACATATACCAAAAACGCATGACTTTCGCAAGGACCAAGGCATCCAGCATTGGGGGCGTCTATCCCTCTAACTTGGTCATGACGGGCAATAGACAACCCTACCACCCTGCCGGTTTTGAACCTGTGACCTCCCAAGAGAAATCACAAGTTCTTAACCATTGATCCCACTCAGGTTGTCTCTGATTGATGTCCTTGTTATCGCTCAATCTAGCAGGGGTCCTAGGAGGGGTTTCAAAGAGGCAACTACTAGACCAAGTGGCAACAATGGGACAAAGACCCAATGACACCTCAGTCAATGTCCCCTGCTCTTTACAGAATTTCACCAATGGGTGGTGTCCTGGTATGTGGGAATCACTATGAATGGTGTATCAGTAATGGAAATATAGTGATTTCAAGAGCCCATTCATAACAGAGACTTAGATGATAGAATTTACTTGCTCAAGAAGCAAGGTTTATGGCTCTCCAAGAAAGGCTTAGCCTAAACCTAGGGATTTCAGGGATATTTCTTAATAAGGAATGTCCTAGACCTAAGGTCCTTAAGGAAAAAGGGTTTCTAAGATGATCTTTGTGAGATAAAGAGTGATAATAGGTGTGAGACCGCAATGAAGCCCAAGGGGACCCAAGCAAGGTCAATGGTTTAGGTGAAACTTCAACAAAAGATCTTGGCCCCGCAAGGGAGAAGAAAAGGTCAAAGGAATTGGATTCGACTTCAATTTTTCGAGGAATCCACTAACCATAAAAGCATAGGGTCAAGAACGGAGTTGGAGCTAAGGTTTGGAATAACTCCAAATCTAGCCATGGAAAAACCCTAGCGCAGTTGTAGCCCAACTCACTCTTGAAATGGATGGCTACAATGGATTTTGCTTGACGCCCTAGGTGACCTCTAGGGTTAAGACTTAGAAAGGAGAAAAGAGGTGAAAAAGATATCCGTTAAGGTGATCACCAAGGATAAGATCAGTGCCCAGCCTATTGGGAGAATGGAGTCAATGTGCTTTCAACTTTTTGGAGTTTTTTCACCCAATCAAAGAGTCTCATAGAAACTTCGCATGGTCGTAGAGGCAACTAGTAGATTACCAAAGGAATTTATACTTCTTGTTGCAGCAATTTGATGACTTCTCAAGGAAATTATGGATATAATTCACCTTTAGGAACATTCATTCACTATACTCAATCATGTAACATATGCAATACCCTCACAAGACCAAAATTTGACTAATTTGCATTAAATTAAGGAAGAATTTCAAATTTCATGAGAAAAAATTCCATACATTATACATGATTACAAGACAGAAAAATAAACCATGAAAAAGCAATTACAAGTATAGCGAGTATATCCAATCATCAAAGAGAGACAAAATCAAAGCTCCAAGATCAAGAGAGAGATATTCAAACATCAAAATGCATCAATGATCGTCCAATTCGTCCATCAATAGCTATATCGAAATTCTCAATAAGAGAGAGATACAAATCCAAGTGATGATGATTAAGAGAGAATGTATCTATTCTATTTATACAATCCTCTAAGGGATTAGAATGGCCTATTTTAGCCTAATAATGCCCCTAAAGTAAAATAATGTGCAAAATAGCAATACTTTTGGTGACAAGCCCACCAAATAGCTCCATAATATGAAAAATAAGCCTCCCAAGAGGGTCGAAATGGTAATACAATAATTAGAAGGGCCATTGAAAGGCCTAGTGGTGTCCAATATGTGCCAAAATGAGTGGAAAGGATCCAAATATAGTGATAAAGGGGCTGGCCCCTTGATTTCCAAGCAAATGGCTTGTAGTGCTCCCAAGTGGCTATGGGGGCACAAGAACATCCTCATGGGTCTCCAAGTAGATCACTCGAGCCTATATCCCATCTGTAAGGGTTATAACAATGATGCAAGCCCTCCTTTGTATCCCTTGGTGAGACACAACCCCCATCTGGGCCCTGGATCAACTACCAAGTGTGTGGTGCAAGTGTGTAGCCAGCTGGGCAAGGTCGTCCAAGTGCATCATCATCATCATCAAATAGGTGGAACATGAGCGAGCAATGGATGGTACTAAAGAACCCCATTGTGTGGCTATTTTCTCTCTGCTATAGTGGAGGCCCATGGCTCTCAACGCGCACCCTACAAATGCCAAAATGACCCTCTGGAGAGCTTGGACCACTTATAGGGAGACCAAACCCCAAGATGGATACCCACCTGCAATCCTGTAAAAGATCCAATGTGACTCCTCACCTTCTAGTACAACAAATTATCAGTGTAACTGAGTAAATGAGCTTACAAACCATGGAACAAAGTGGACACTTCATAGTGGCATGCCCTTCCAAAATGGGCTTTAGAGTGTACAGGTGTCTCCAAGTTCAAGAAGGAGGTTAACCAAGGACCCTATTAGGTGGTTTCAACCTCTAAGGGAGTGACAGGTCCATGGCACATCCATCAAGTGGGAGGTGTCATGTGATAAAATGATGAAACAGAGTGGGGCATTAAGGGAAGGCTCCAAGTCGCATGCCATAGTACAAAGGTAGGTAAGATAAGGGAAGCCCGCACTTAGGTGTATGAATGTAGGAGGGAGCAATCGTGACACATGATTTACCCCAACCTTTGTTTTTCAATCCTTCTTCATATGCCTTTTTCCCTTTATTCATTTTTCTTTTAAAATTGTTCGGGGCTCTAGGGTATGAGAGCATGATGCAAATGATATAACAAAGAATACCCCTTAAGGTTGCGCAATTCGTTGCCCACCAAGGGTTGGGACAATCATGGGTTCCTTAATGATGCAAGGGACCAATATAGGGAGCCCTAGGAACCAAGGTGATGGCCATAATGATGGGGGTATAGCTCATGTTTGGTTTTTACCACGTGCTAAATTTGTATATCTTGACCATCATTTACATTTTGTGGTACATTTCTTGTTGAGTGGCCAAATTATGCTTTTTATTTTCTGTTTAGCTGCATCAACCTCTGAGGCATCATTCCAAGGTCGACCCAAAGAGAGGACAAGGGTAGGGGGATTCTAAATCCTTGTGGACCCAAAGAACAAATGTGGACCCATATGGGAAATGTGTGAAACGGTTATAATGAGCAAAAGGGAGTGATGTATATGGTGTCGGGAAGAGAGACCACGCAACCAAAATTGGGATTTCTCATGTAATGCCACTCCTAAAACTAGTAGCCAATAAAGGAGATCCCACAAGACTAGGATACAAGGTTAACCACCAATTTGGACAAGAGGACAAGAGCACAAACCAAGCCCACTCTTTCTGTCGAATACCCCCACCGATACATGCCCAGAAGTTTCCATGATAAGTAAGCAAATATACCCAACTATATAATGAAAATCCATACCTCAGGGGTCGGAAGGCCCACCTTTAAAAATATGATCATAGCAGATGGGTGAGGGTCCATAGTGACTAGTTCAAGTGACGGAGATGGTGGTACAACGAGCTATCTGGTGGTTGTAAGGGGCTGTTGGTTGCCGGTTGAGGACCATCTAGGAAAAAAAATTCTCCTATGGGTGTCACCCATAGGTGGTGGGTAATGGTCCCTATAGAATCAAGGTAGAGGCAAAGGCTAGACAAGAGGAGAAGAATCGAGGATGACATTAGTCATGAGGATCCTGTTATAAGTGATGGTAGTACTTTGTTTGTCACAAAGTGTTGGACCATGCATGACAATGTTGCCCCACAACTATAGTATTTGACAAAAAGAGTACTTTCACAATTGGTGAATACTTCCTCTATAGAGAGGTGTTTAGAAACTATCTCACTTTATTCTTTTGGACCTATTGGCCTTCATATTTTGGTCTGTAGATGGTCTATTTTGTAAACATAATTATTTGGTCAATGTTATTGTTGATACTTATTAGATAACCTATTGCAGTCCATAAATTACTGGCCTACTTTCTATTATATGACTTAAACAATATGCTCGTTTGTAATTGATAGAATCTAAATTGTAGATGGTCAATCCTCAAATATTTAATAAAAATGTACTATCGATGCCATTTCTATCTTGATTTATGTACAAATATTCATGCTTTCATATATTTTGCAACTAATTTGTCTATACATAATGATGCAACTGCATGTCAAGGTCGTTATATTGTATTAGCAAAGGTTAGGCTAGTAGCCATGAATATTGAAGCCTTTTCCCTCGAATACACACACTTGTGATTTCCCTGTTGTATCCAATTCCTTGATTTTCAAAAGTTTGGGGGATTTGTATCTAAATCCGCATCTATATCCAAATCTTGGTAACTTAGGTTGGGGGTAGATCTGGACCACCCATTGAGTGATTGTCTTCAATAGGTAAGCCATTGTTGAGGGTTGGGAGATCACATCTACCTTCACATCTACCTATTGCCAAGGTAACTAGTCTAATAACAAGATTGAGATTTCACGGGAGGAGGGATGGTCTTGTTACCACTCAATGTAGCAGGGGTCCTAGGAGCGGTACCTCGTGGACAAATTCTAGACCAAATAACAACTGGACCACCCATTGAGTGATTTTCTTGAATAGGTAAGCCATTGTAAAGGGTTAGGAGATTGCAGCTACCTATTGCCAAGGTAACTAGTCTAACAACGAGATTGAGATTTCACGGGAGGAGGGATGGTCCTATTACCACTCAATGTAGCAGGGGTCCTAGGAGCGGTACCTCGTGGACAAATTCTAGACCAAATAACAACAATGAGACAAAGACCCACTGTCACCTCAGTCAGTGTCTATTAAATTTGGTAACTAGGGCCAAACTCCATGTTGCACTGCTCATATGATGGAGATGATATTTTTGTTGGATTCCACTTTCGGAGAGGTGCAAGATTGATCTAAAGATCATCTTGTTTGACAGAGTAGAAGCTGTGATTGAACTAGTTTTCCACACATGTGCAATTTGCCAAGGTTGGCCAGAATTGTAATGTAGGCTCACAAGCCCCAAAAGATGTGTCACACAGCCTCATTGATGGATATTAAAAGGAGAGACTCAAACCTCATTTCGACATCAACTCATCTCACACATTCTCTCCATCTAATTGGTTCATACAGCCTGAGGAGACATTCTCTCCCCTCCGCACGTGTGAAAGGGTTGCTGATGTTTTCAGATTGTTCAAGGGTTTTCTGTGCAGCGTTGACTTTGGGTTAACCTTGACCTTTTTAATTCGCTTTTGGGTCATATTGCATTTTTGGGAGGTCGAATTTGGTGGTACAGAAATTGAGAAAATCCGAGTTGATTTGATTGTTGCGTTAACCACACCATTGACAGCAGATTTGTTTTAGTTTGACTAGGTTTGACTGAAGGATTGCGGATTGTTTTGGGCTGACTTTCATTGTTTGAAGAGGCTGAGTTTAACTGGCTTTGATCAACCTCCATTGGGAGACTTTTTGTTGGTTTGACCAACATTTACTTTGCTGGCTAGGCCATCATGTTGACTGCTGAAAATTGTAATCTCTCTCTCTCTCTACTGAATTTGAAGAATAATAAGAAGATTTGATCAAAGGGTTTTCCCCGCATTGTGGTTTTTCCCTGGCATCTGCAAAATTATTGTGTCCTCTTCTCTTGGCTTTTCTTCTAGTTATTTATTCATGTTCTATCAGCATATATTGTCAATGTTAATGTGATTGGATAACAGGAAATTGAATTGGGCTAATAAGAAAGATTGAAGTAAATTTCTCTAAGCATAGAACGTACCATGGTTAACTAAAATTAACATGGTATTAGAGCTGAGGTGAATACAAAGCCCAAACAAGAGTGAGAAGAGCAATCACTGAAATTTGAATAGACAAGGACCAGGGTCAATGGCTTCCTCATCATACTTCAAATCTGATGACAAGCTCAATGACAAGTCTGATTATCATGCTTGGAAGATGTCCTTGGATCTGACATTAGAGGAACAAGATGTTGTGGATTATGTGCAGGGAAAGATCACTCAACCTCCATAAAATGCATCGACTGCCACTAAAACAAAGTACAAGAAAGGTGACAAGTCCGATTATCATGCTTGAAAGATGTCATTGGATCTGACGTTAGAGGAACAAGATGTTGTGGATTTTGTGCAGGGAAAGATCACTCAACCTCCATAAAATGCATCGACTGCCACTAAAACAAAGTACAAGAAAGGGGAAAACAAGGCGAAGAAGATCATCAGAGATTCTATTCACAAGCACTTGGTTACTTATATCTCTGAGTTGGGCACATCTAAGGAGATGTATGCTAAGTTGGTCGGCATGTTCAGGGCTAGCAATGCTAATCAAATTCTCTTTTTTGAAGAACATCAAGATGGACAAGGGAGAGTCCATCCCATCCTATTTCATGAGGCTCACCGAAATCAAGAACGATCTCTTAGCTATTGGAGAGGTCATAGCTGATCGAGAGCTCACTCCCATTGCTCTTGGAGGACTTCCCCGACCATGGTATGTATTTGATACCACTATTCTCAATAATAAATAATTCCCAATTTTGATGAATTTTTGACAAGATGCACTCTAGAGGAGACAAGGATGATGGAGAGAGACCAGCCCTCAAATGGGAATGGAAGTGAACCTACTGCCCTCACCGCTCATGCAAAGAAGAGGAATAATGTTTGTCCGAGAAATCAAAATCATGGAAGAGCGGGTCCCAAAGGAAGGAAAGGTAGATGTTACAATTGTAACAAGTTTGGTCACTATGTTAGGGAGTGTCCCAATAAAAGGGACTCTTCAAGGGGAATGGAAATCAAAGGAACAACAGTGTCAACAAAAAAGGAAAGAGAAAGACTCCATCTGATCGAAATGGAAATGGAAATGGTCAACATTTCAAGAGGTCAAGGAACTCTGGGTATGATGAATCTAATGTTGTTGATAATAAGAAAAATGAATATATTCTTATATCTGCCCTCTCTGTTGCATCTCCTCCCAACACCCTTGATAACTAGTTGATTGATAGTGGTGCCTCAAGGCACTTCACTAGATATAAAGAGGCCATCTCTGATTTGATTGAAAAGGATACAAATTTGGAAATTATCCTTGGAGACAATGCCGCCTATCCCATGAAAGGGATAGCGATTGTGACCCTTCATCTAAAACAAGGTCAAGTCCTCTGTTTGCAAGATGCGTTGTATGTACCTCATTTGAAGAAGAATCTAGTGTTTTTCTCGGCAACGAAAGACAAAGGATTCAAGGTGGCATTCAACGATGGAAAGGTACGCATTTGGAAGAGGAATTTCAAAGAAGTATTCACTCTTGGTTTCAGGGTTGATACACTCTATCAGGTTGGAGGAAGTCCGTTGGGAGCCATGACATGTAACACAACTCTTCAATCTGAGCTATGGCATCAGAGGTTTGCACACCTTCATTATAAATCCCTTCTCGAACCAAGGAAGGTGGTCACAGATATGCCTGATTTCAAAGATGATCATGAAGGTGTATGTCAGGGTTGTGTCGAAGGGAAGCATACAAGGGGCCCATTCCCCTCAAGTGTAACAGACTTTGTTGAAATTTGGTACCGGAGGACAGGTGGTTCCCTAAGGCTTTGATCTTTGGCCTAGGGAAAAGTGTCCAAAAGAATTTAATTTTTCTCCTAAAGTGACTTTATAATTTTTATAAAGTCAAATCTAATTTAAATGTGACTTTATGTGATAAAGTTACTAAAGTCTAATTTTGTAATATCCCGAAAGGGAAATAGACAGCAATACAAGCATACGACAATATAGGAAATGCCGAAAATAGAACATAAAGCAAATACACATAAAAATGCCGGAAATGCTAAGCCATTTTATTAATCTGAGAATATAATGAGATACAATGGATAATCAGAATAAATGCACCTATCCTTGCTCAAGGCAAGTGAAGAACCCTCTCAGAAAAACAGGAAATGGCTGCTACAAGAAACTACATCCCAGTTGCTGGAAGAAACTGCCGTAAACTGCTGCTGCTGGAATGAACTGAGGCTAGGGGCTGATCCCCTTGCCGGAATGAGCTAAAAATCGTCAGACCACCTGAACTCACCATCCCGGACAAAACCCAGAAACCATATACAAAACGGACCACCTCCGAAAATCATCCCCAGAAACCCTCCTCCTAGAAAAACGCTGTCCCTCCAAGAACTGCGCAGACACCAACTGAAATAGACTAAAATGGGGCCACAAATCCTCAGGAAACTCGCCAAATGATAAACGCTGAACCTCCACACCGGAATAGGCCTGAATCTCCTGCAGAAATCTCTACCACTGAACAGCTCCAACTCAAACTGCGTCCTCCCTCCAAGGACTACGCAGTCACCCAATGAAGCTCAGCTCCTCAGCAAAACTCCCAAAAAAACACCTGCAAATCTCCTGCTAAAGACTGAAGAAAAACCTTGCCCGAGCAGGCACTCGAAGTCCCCCAGGGCCAAGGGTGAGATCTCCGACCGGAGACACTCAGTCGCACTAAACAGTGCTGCAGACAAACTAAACAGCCAGCGTGCTCAAGTAGACAGAAGTCTAGCTCAATATCATCAACAATATCAATAATCCCCAAATGAGATAGCTCTCCCTCCTTTTATAACGCTGGCCCTCCTCAAAACCCTACGTGGTCCCTCTCTCTCCCACGTCCTCCTCATGGGCCTGCGCAGAAGCTTCTAGAGGCTACGTGAGCCTCCTCTCATACGTGGTGTGGACCCCCAAGGCTCCCCCTTAAGTTATAACGTTGCATCTACTAGGGAAACACTTTATTTTATTTAAGTGAGTTAGCCCCCTTTTTCTCACTTTTATTTATTAATTAACTATAGGCGGCAAAACTATACAAAAATCAAATATTCCAATTAGCGGTGCTAATTAGGAATATTACAGTCTCCCCTGGCAAAATGTTGCTTGTCCTCAAGCAACTGAAGTGATGGATGCTGTAAAAACTGCTCGCTCTCCCAAGTGGCATCCTCATCCGGCAAAAATTGCTTGTCATCAAGCAACGCTTGAACAAGCCTACTCTCTAGCTGATGCTCCCCACCGATACTGCAAAATGTGCCTGGGTCCCACTGAAACTTCTCTATCTCCTGCATCACCCTGATACGAAGGGATATCTCAATGCCAGGATCCCAAACTGGCCTCTCACAGTACCAGTCAACCAATAATCCCCCTGGATCCCATCGCCACCATGGCCAATAATCGCCCAAGTCCCACAGCTCGGACCGTGCACTACCTCTGGCTATGACTAATGCTCTTAGAGGTGAAGACCACCAATAAGCATCAATGCTCCTGGGCTCCTGTTGCGTTGTACCTGTAGCTACATATGCTACCCCTCCAACTGCATACCAACTCATCACCTCTCTCCAATCCACGTCATGACTCAATCCCATGCTGATCTTGCTCTCCTGAAATTGGGAAGGAGTCCTGAAGTAACGACAACTGGTGCCCTCCTGCCGACTGGGATCTGTAACATCTACTATGTCCAAGGGCCCCTGCTCGACTGTGCTCCCTACAAAGAATACCGTACCATCTAGAGGGTACCAACTCATGATCTCCCGCCAGTCCATCCTGGAAGAAGAATCCGATGTAGCAATAACAACGGCATATGGAACACGCCTGAAGTGTTGCCGCCAACCCGTAATCAACCCCCACTGCTCTGCCCTGTCTGTCAATGAGAGCTGCCTGTAGAAGGAAACCCCTCTCTCTATAATGGGCCAAAGTGGGCAAGATATGCTGCAAGCTCCATCGATGTACTCCTGGAGAGTACTACTCACTGAAAGTACTGTAGCTCGACCGACTGTATGTACATCTATCTGTACCTCATCAATGTGTCGGCCAAAAGATGAATGCTCCACCATATCCAACAGCTCCTGCTGTCTAATAGCCCCCCGCATAACAATCCCATCACCCTCCAACATCTCTAGAGGATATGGATCTGCAACTGCTGTCACTGTATTCAGTGTCAATGCATCTGACTGCTCCTCCTCAATGGCTGACCCCGCGGTTAGCCGCATATCCATCACCGACTCAATGTGAGCCTCCATCTGGCTCTCCCTCAAGGGACCATCATGCATGATGTGCATAGCATCCTCCTCTAATGACTCAGGCTCCATCACATATAGCTCCGACTGGATCGTCACAAGTGTCTCATCGCCTAAGGCATCTCCCATAGAGTCCCCTGACTGCTCACCCTGTATACTGGAATGCAGCTCTGGTCTACTGTCTCCATCTCTGTGTGACTGCTCTCGCTCCCCAGAAGCGACCTCAACTGATCCTATGGACTCATATGAAGAAGAGTCCTCACTCTGGCATACAGGAGAAAGGCCCTCCTGTTCTAACTCCACCACCTCATCTGCAGTGAATATGCCATCCACCCTCTTGATGAAGTGTCGATACAATGTCTGGAGTCTAGACGCAGGCTGGAATGCTATCTCTACGGAACCCAGTATCCTCTGCTCATGCATGATCTCAACATGCACTGAGGGAAGAATGATGCATGTCTCCCCCATGACCCGCTCCCCAAGCGTAGGCTCAGCAATGACTAATGTGCCACCACTGCAAAGGATTATCTCATCCCCTAAACTGTGGTTGTCAACTAGCGTACTGACCCAGTGCCACTGCTGAGAAGTCTCTCGCCTAGTGTGCTGAGGGCCATCCAAATACCTTGGGTGTGCCTCACGGACCTTTCTGCTCATGCCCAAAGTGCCAAAGGACAACAACAAAATCAGTTGTGCCCATGAGTGATGTAGAAGAGTGTCGGATGTGTGAGTCCCCACAGATACCATCAAGTATACCAGTCGGAAAAGTGTCCAAAAGAATTTAATTTTTCTCCTAAAGTGACTTTATAATTTTTATAAAGTCAAATCTAATTTAAAAGTGACTTTATGTGATAAAGTTACTATAGTCTAATTTAAAAGTGACTTTAAGTGATAAAGTTACTAAAGTCTAATTTTAAAGTGACTTTAATAAAGTCAATGTAAAATTAGAAAGGAAAAGTGACTTTGGAAATAAATGACTAAGTGGGTCTTTATTAAAGTGGGGTGAATTAAAAAATAGAAATTGAGATTTAAATGAGCATTTAATCTCAGCCCTAGATCTCAATCTATTTTAGCCATTGGATTTAGGGATTCCCCAAAATTCACTTAGGGTTAGGTTAAAGGAGGAAAAGGAGGAAAAGGTCATTCATTCTTTCATGAGCAGATTGAAAGAAGGAGAGCAAGAGAGCAAGGGAAATTTCTGAGCAGTGAGGAGAGGGAGGCAGCAGCTTGGCACACATTCCAAGGCAGTATTTCAGCAAGTCCGTACAGCAGAGTTTGCACACAATTCAAGGCAGATTTGGCACGATTTCCAAGGCAAAATCCGTACAGCAGCTTGTGGCACGTTTTCCTAGGCAGCCGTACCATTTTCTGGGCACAGATTTCGAGGGAGAAGTTGTTGTTTTTGCTGCACGCTTTTCTAGGCAGGCCGTACAGCCTGTAGCTGATTGCTGCCACAAAAATCGAGGCAGATTTCCGTACAGCAGCATTTAATATAGCTGCACGCATTCCAAGGAGTCCGTACAGCAGCATTTATTGCTGTTTTGCACAGAAAAATAGGAGGCCATACAGCAGAAATTAATGTTGTAATTTCTGGGCACGTTTTTCAAGGAAATACGCACAACATTTAGTGCTGGTTCAGTTTTACTGTTTGCACATTTTCTGAGGCGGTGGTTAAGCACGGAAAACGAGATAAGTTGTAAAAGTTTACTAGCTGATTTTTCTGAATATTTCTCTCACTGTAAAAAGCATTTTTCAAAAATAAGAAGGAGCTCTCAAACTGGTTTTCTCCAAGAGTTGTAGGGGGTTTTTCCAGGGTCATGTTGACGAAAAAGGACGAAATATTCAAATAGTTTCGCAGCTTCAAGGCCTTGTTTGAAAATAAAACAGGGAAGAAGATCAAAATTTTGAGGGCCGATAATGGAACCGAATATGGGTCGAATGAATTCAATGACTATTGCATGAAAGTTGGCATTAAGAGGGAGACAACTATTGTGAATACTCCCGAACAAAATGGTGTTGCCGAAAGGAAGAATAGAACCATTCTGGAAGCTGCCCACGCCATTCTTTATGACCAAGATCCTCCGAAGTTCCTATGGGGAGAAGTTGGCAACACCATTGTGTATGTTCAAAATAGATGCCCACATTCTGCATTAGACTCCAAAACTCCCGAAGAAGTCTTCTTTGGTAAGAAACCTCATGTTTCTCATTTTAGAGTTTTTGGGAGTCCCGTATATTTTCATGTGTCAAAAGAAAAGAGAAGCAAATTGGATGATTCTGGATGAGCCTACATTACAAATCTCGCCGACCTTGACAATTTGCACGTGTGGAAAATAAAATCAAAACATAAGTTTTACTCATCCAAACAAGATGATCTTTAGATCAATCTTTCACCTCTTCGAAAGAAGAATCCAACAAAAATATCATCATCATCATATGAGCAATTGCAACATGGAGTTTGACCTAGTTGCCCAAAACTAACATATCTTCTTCATTATTTCTTCTACAGCAGAGCAGAGCCAGTAATGTACAGAGACAACGGGATGACAAGATGATATATGATAGTACATGATGTTATTGGATGACAGGATTGCATAGGTTGATAGATGGATGGACAGGTGGAGTTCTCCCAGTTGAGAGGGAGTGTTAAATTTGGCAACTAGGGCCAAACTCCATGTTGCACTGCTCATATGATGGAGATGATATTTTGTTGGCTTCCTCTTTCGGAGAGGTGCAAGATTGATCTAAAGATCATCTTGTTTGCATGAGTAGAAGTTGGATTTTGAATTTATTTTCCACACATGCAATTTGTCAAGGTCGGCCAGAATTGTCATGTAGGCTCACAAGCCCCAAAAGATGTGTCACACACCCCCATTGATGGATATAAAAAGGAGAGACTCAAACCTCATATGGACATCAACTCATCTCACACATTCTCTCTCCATCTGATTTATTCGTATAGCCTTAGGAGACATTCTCTCTCCTCTGCACGTGTGAAAGGGTTGTTGAAGCTTTTGGACTGTTCAAGGGTTTTTTGTGCAATGTTGGCCAGCGTTGACTTTGGATCAACCTTGACTTTTTGACTTCGATCTTTGGGTCAGAGTGCATTTTTGCGAGGCCAAATTTGGTGGCACAAAAAGCGAGAAAATCCAAGCTGATTTCACTACTGCGTTGCCCATAGCATTGACCACAGATTTGTTGAAGTTTGACCGCAGTGTTGACTAAGTTTGACTGAAGGATTGCAGATTGTTTTGGGCTGAATTTGATTGTTTAAAGAGGTCGAGTTTGACTGGCTTTGACTTAGCTCCATTGGGAGACTTTTTGGTGGTTTGACCAATGTTGACTTTGCTTTTGCTGGCGAGCGCATCTTGTTGACTGCTGAAAAGTGTACTTTCTCTCTCTGTTGAATTTGAAGAATACAAAAGAAGATTTGATCAAAGGGTTTTCCCCGCATTAGGGTTTTTCCTTGACATTTGCCAAATTATTGTGTCCTCTTGTCTTGGCTTGTTTTCCTCGTCTTCGCTTGTTTTCTGGTTATTTATTTATGTTCTATCAGCATTTACTGTCAATGTTAATGTGATTGCATAACAGGAAATTGAATTGGGCTAATAAGAAAGATTGAAGAAAATTGCTCTAAGCCTAGAACATACTATGGTTAACAAAAATTAGCAGTGTCCCCTGCTCTTTACGATCTTTCACCGATGGAAGGAATCTTGCTATGATGAATGATAGGAACAATGGCAAGTTATGATGGCTCTCCAAGAAAGGCCTATGAGGAGACATAGATCTAGGGCTACTAATATTCAAGGATGATAAGAATTCCTAAGGTCAAGGCTCCTAAGATGACTAGGACCTCTCAAGAAGCTTTGAATGATGCTTATGTGCCTTTAAATAAATTATCGCTATCCTTGACAAGGCCAGAATGGGACCACGCGAGACCTAGGGTTTATGACCAATCGTGGGAGGAGACCCTCCAAAGAGCACAATAGGCCTACGTAGTGAAGAGGAAGGTCAAGAGAGATGAGAATTTCTTTGAATTTTGATGGAAAAATGACCTTCAAAGGTCACTAGCCCAAAATGTTCAATCAACTCCAAAGTTTGAGCTAGCGTTTGAGTTTTCTCTCAAACTAGTCGTGGGAATTGCCTTAAAATTTGAGGGTCACTAGAGAGGACAACAATGCAGTAGTCTATCCAAACAGTTTTTCAATGCCACCCCTCTAATCCAATTCGTATAAGGCCCTAGCTAATCATCTAGGGTTACGAAAAAAAATTAGGACAAAAAGAGAAAGGTAAAGAGGGTGATCACCAATTTCACTTGAATTGCTGCCTTATTCTCGAGCTATGAAGTGTATGTGATTCTTGGCCAAAATCGTCTACAAGGAAGCTACAAAAGGATGCCCTAGCAAGCACTCTCTAGCATTTACCCACCCAAGATTCCTGGACTTTCATGGAAAGAAAACAAGTTCTACTCCACTAGGAACATTCATCTACTTGTTATCAATGAGTAACATGTACAAATGCAATCTAACAATCCTTTACAATGATATTCAATAATTAGGTCACAAAAAGAAAATTCTAGTTACAAAATTTCCGCACATTAGACATCTTTTATGTAAAGGAAATCTTCAAAAATATTTACTTACAACATAACAATAGATATATCCAATCCAAGATCAAGAAGATGGCTCCAAGAGAAAACAAAATTTCAGCTCCAAAAATATCGAAATGCATCAAGAGATCTCTATTAGACAACCAAAAGAAAAAGTGTGAAAATCTCTTCAAGAGAGCTAATCCAAGTCAAGTGATGATTATCAATACAAATGAGGTTTTCCTTTATTTATATGAGCCTTTACGGGTTTGATTTAGCCTAATGAGACCCCAAATTTACTTTAATGTGCAAAATAACAAAAAATTTGGTGATAAGCCCACCAAATAGCTCCAAAGTGAATGATAAGCCATCCAAAGAGGGCCAAACTAGTGCATAATGCAGTAAGAAGGGCCTTTGGAAGGCCAAAATGGGTCCTAAGTGCCATGATGAAGAGGAGGGCTCCAAAAATGATGATCAAGGGGATATAACTAATACATTCATTATATTATGGTGAGCTAGGGAGTTACTCCATACTTCAATAGTTCACTCATTACTCTACACAGAGTTTCTTTTCATAATTGATTAGTGTATGTACTAGTGTCGTACACGTGATACATGCATATGTAGCTATCATCAGTTTGTTGTATTATGCTATGGTGAATTTTTCTTGCTGTGTATTTCTATTGTGATATATTAAACAATAAATTTAAATAACAAATTATCACACATAAACTCAGAAACAATTACCAAAAACACTTTGTTTAACCTGCAAGACATGGAGAATACTTTACACACTTAATTAAATGGAAATGGATACTTTGCACAGCATTTACAAATAGTTCCATTTTCAGATCATCTGGGAGGTCTGCTCTGCCCAAGATACTTTGGACAAAGGTTTCCCATTCATCCGTGATTGCATTGAGGGCAATCCTTACCATCACATCGTCTTCCACCTTAGCACCAGTTGCAATCAACTGATCTCTGATCGACTACAGTCTGAAGAGGAAATGCTCCATGTCTTCTCCCTTGGCCATCATGAATGACCTCATTTGTGTCTCCAACAGCATCTTCCTTTGGACAGATTTTCCCTCATATAGGGAGATCAAGGCCTTCCGCATCTCATTAGTTGTCTTCTTCTCAGCTAAGTGTGGTACAATATCGTCCTTGATTCCATCCATAATCAGTCACTTGGCATGCCCAGCAGCCTCCTTATGCTTCCGAAGGAGATCCGGATCTGTCGGTGTGGCCAGAGTTTGCTCTGCATGGTCTCTAAGATTGTATGCCTCAAGGACTATCAGGATCCTTGCCTTCCAAACTGATAATTTTGAGAGGCCGTCCAGCTTGTCCTGATCACGCAGTCCATGAGGAGCCATCTGCTCAGAATGTGTCGGAACTTCCTTTTCTCTTTGCTAGAGAAATGGATCTAAGGCCCTTGGTAAAACAGGCACCTTCTGCTCTCTCTGACAACTGATTTTCCTCCTTGGAAATCTGCCAAATCAACCATGATTCATCTCTCTTTGATCCTATGATCAAAATTCAAGTTTATTTGGCTAGAAACTCTCTGAGAAGCTGATCTCCTCCCGCTCTTTGTCACTTGTGCTTAGGCTAAAAATCTGAAAACTTCAAAACTTTAACCCCACCAGCAACTTTTAAATTTTCGCAGCTAATCTTCAATCTTTTATGGATCTGACAAATTCAGATCTGCATCACACTGGCTGGCTTCAGACCAATCCAGCGTTGTTTCTAAGCTGCCTCGGCGCAATAATTGCGTGGGCTTGATAGGAGACAGCGTTAGACTGCGTCACCCTTCCCTCTGTGTGAATCTGCCTCTGAAAACTGTGCCAACCCTTCAAATCTGCCTTTTCGTTGCTTTTCCAGATGCTTTCTGCAACTAGAACCTTCAGACTCTTGTTGGTGACCCCTCTAGATCTGCAATTGCTTCAATACCATGTGGAAATTTATGAATCTTTACACTTTATGCAGAAATTATTTACTGTTGATCTGGATATGCTCCTCCCACTTAGACAAGTTATTAACTGAATAAATTCAAGTTAATCGAAGCAAAACACATAACAGATCTCCACCAATCCAAATCTAGAACAAGTTCCTACACACATAGACAAAGTGCAATAGTTATTTTTGGACAAATAGTCCCCAGAAAAACCCAATGCGGGAAAACCGGTCTTCTGGCTGCTGGAGGGTTTTATTATTAAGATTTTTTTGAATACAAGCCCGGGTTCCAGATCTGGAAAAACCGACAGAGAAATAATAGATTTACAGTTTACTAGCTGATCTAGGGCCAAAATAATGACTGATTCACACCCTCAAATGGGATTTACGAAACTCAGCCAAAATTAGGGCCTAGAAACCCCAGCGCTGCCCCTAAAGCCCCTATGATCCTCAGTGTTGCTTCGGAAAGGGTTGCGTTACCCTAGACTGGGTGATGCAATCCCTACGCTGCCCCTTAGGGTCTCTGTGTAACCCCTGAGGGTTTCCTACAACAAATTACGTTGTCCTTGAGGGACTGCACAGCACTTGCGTAGCATAGTTGCTGCTCTTCCTGCTGCTGCTCCCCTGCTTCTCTGCGCTGCCTCTCTGAGTTGATCTCTACCTCTTGCTGATTCTAAACCCTGGGATTAGATCATCCCCTTGGTCTAAATTCCCCTCTCTGCAGCTGAAACACTTCTGAGAATTCTTAGCAAACCCACCCTAGAATCTCAACTTAGCTTCAGTGCTCTGCCTCTGTTTGTCTTTACAAATGATCCCAAGCCTTTCCTTTATACTTTTCTCGTTGGGAAACCAATGGCCATGATCAGATCTTGAATCAATGGCTAGGATTAAAAAAAATCTTGATTTGTTTGACTTAAGACAATTTCATCACATGTTTAATTAAATTCACTTTAATTATTTAAGTTCCCCAAGTTTCAACTTAGGAAATACATTAAAATAATTAATTAATTTAATATCTCCTAAGCCAGATGAAATATCTCAAATCAATTTCTGGGTCTTGTAAATCAAGTGTACACTAGTCCCTTCACAAAATTTGGGAGCTAGAGCACAACTGATGCTACCCCAAATACACAAAATCTCAACACATATAGGGTTTCCTTATTCACTTAGCTTAGGATTACGTGTGTGGACGTAGTCCATGATTTATGGTGGCCAATCTCACATATTCTATATAAATGGACAAGAAAGCCTTTGTCATTATTTACAACTAATGTATTAATTCTTCAATTTTCGTAGATGTTTTCAAGAAGACATGTAGGGAGCACAACCTAAGGTTTGTGATGCAAAACATAGAGGAGACATGAAGATGGATATTAGTGCTTGAAGATGTTCTTGGATTCCTTGCTTGTGTGATGTAAGAAGAAGTCAACGCTTTTGCTTACCCTAAACAAGAATATGGACGTTGAGCATGTGGTAGACTTGGATATGGTATTTTTCTTATTGCATGAATTACTCACACTTCGTATTGTCTTATAAAGGCCTGTTCTGAGCAAGGGGAAGTAATACCTGCTTTGGAAAATATTTTTTCAAAAGTACCTGATAGAGGCTTGGATATGGTACTTTTCTTATTGCATGAATTACTCACACTTTGTATTGTCTTATAAAGGCCTGTTCTGAGGCAAGGGGAAGTAACACCTGATTTGGAAAATATTTTTTCAAAAGTACCTGATAGAGGCTACGCATGATTGCAAGGATAGATCACAGGTAAAAGAAGATGGTATCAAACTAATTATTATGAGATGATCCACAGTGCAATGTTGGTTATAGATTCACAATATTATAAGAAAATGTGCTCCACATTCCATCAAAGAAAATATGGTTTCCTGACATTATTACTTTTAGAGAATAGAGAAAGTCACTAAACTTGAGCAGCTGGACCCCATAGCTGTTGTTTCTCACCCGTATACCAAGAAAGACTGAATACCAGCGTCCTTTGCAATGGTCGTTGACTTACACATCTTATCAAAACTTTCAAAATTGTTCCTACCATGGCTCGAACTTGATTGTCACTATCATTAACCAGGTGAGTCACCAAAGGTAGGAAAATTGTCTCTTCTTGCTCATCTACCACATTCCTTGGAAATTTCAGAATAATCACATGCAACATCTCCAGTACAGCTTCCCTGCCACTTGTATGTTCATAGCTGCAACAAACATAGTTAGAAGAAGAAACTTTATATTCAGCACACATAACAATAAACTGGATGATTGGTAGTAAATTAATGACTCCTTACCTAAGGTTTGCAACTAAGAAATCCAAGAGTTGTTGCAGTCACTTGGCACCAAGAGGGTAGTGAAGAAGAAACTATAAAAGAAGCTGACTACACTGCTGGCGAATCAGAAGAGCTTGCCTAGTTACCATCAAGCGTGCCACTCTAGTGACCAAATCATACAGATCTGGAACCAGTAGCTTCCGCCTAACAATTGCCTTCAAAAGTGATAGTGCAATGGTAGTTGACATACTCTCTAAATCGATAAATAGTGGGCATTGGAGAAGCATCTTTAATTGATCATTTGAGATAGTTGTATTTGCATGTCTCAAAAGCATAACAAGTAAATTAACAGAAGACTGCATTAAGGGGCTGTCACTCTTTCCTGATGTCAGGACCATATTAAAAAATGAGGAGGTAATATTGCTACTATGAATATCAATAGATGGAAGGGGAAGTCTCAATAGACAAGCCAGACATTTCACAGAATGTGATATAACTCCTTCATACTTAGATTTCAGACAGTGCCCCAGTAGTTCTATAAAAGGGTCTAACATCGCTATTAAATATTGATCACTCTTATCTACTTTGAGTTTTTTCAGATGGTTCTCAAAAAGTCTCAATACAAACACTCAAATTAGATACCTATTCGGTGTATCTAGCTTATCATCTACAGGTCCCTCCATTGAATTTTTTTATGAGTCCGATGATGTTGAAGATGCTAGGCCAGGTTTAATAAACAAAGCAGTCTTCCTACCCATCTTTTCTTCCTCAATACCTTCATCAATAGATCCATATACAAAAACAAAAAAATCTATCTGACTTACTGATGCATTAGCCTGAAGACCGGTTGCTAAATAGCATAGCATGGACTCAATCTTAATTTTTTTTTGGTGTAAGTGGTCTATGAAGATTGCGTCTAATAGGTACCAGCAATGTACTAGCATGTGTATAGAAAGTAATACTGCGAGCAATTAACTGCAAACTTTCAAAAGATTTGGTACTCCTTGTCTCCTTCATTTTAAAGGATATTTTTTCAACTTCCTTTTCTTCAGCAACCTCTCCCATAATATCATTTTCTGCAACTTCTAGAAGCTGTTGCACACAATAATCAATATCTCCAATGTCCATGTAAGATGAAACTTTCAATAGGATGAAATTGACTGTATAGCCTAAAACATGCAATTCATATCCCCTTGTTAATGTTGTCTGTAGTGTTTTTACAATGAACTGCAAATACTGCGGTCCTAATTCCTTGGCACATGCAGCTAAGCAAGCCCTGGCCTCATCTCTTACAGAATGAGGGTGACTCTTCAGCAGATTTGCAATATTCTGTATAATACGAGGAAGCTCTGATTCCACTGTTTCCAAAGGCATAAGTTTCAATAACTTCAGTGCAACACGACAAACTGAAATATTAACCACATTTGAGTGAGATATCATCAACTTATTTATCTCAGGTAGAACACACTTTTGCAAATGTTCTTGTATTTTAGGGGAGATAATATTTTTGTTATCACCATTCCTCCTCAATCCCATATTTGGATTATCAACTGTTGTTTCACCAATCTCTATTTGAATATCATGTTTTTCTGGTTCTACAGTCGAGGATATTCCATCAATAAAATGAAACTTATCTAGTATAGAGCAAATCAGACGTACAAGTATATTGCTATTATCTTCCTTGGAAGCCATCATTCGAAATGCTCTCATCAATAAACTGAAGTAAGAGTCCCATCTTATGTGACCAGCAATACAAGCAAGGATTTCTAAGCAGGAATTCACAACATTTCCCTCCCTGTCACCTTTGGCGTCAAACAACAAACTGAAAAAGAGTGGCACAAATATTTGCATGAGATTTCCCTGCATAACATTCCATATACACAAGAAATGTCAATACATTGCAGCAAGGTATGGTTAGAAAAGGATAGAGCAAAGACTAACAATTTGTCACTCCAATGTCACCCACAAATATAAACATATAAATGCATACAAACTCAAACATTATATCTTACCTCAGATAGATTTCCAGCATCCAGGATATTCCTAAACCGTGTCATTGCTCTTGATCGCCTATGCTTCTGCATAAGTAAACAAACTCCAGTCAACATCTAGACTAATTTCAGCACAAGGAAGGAAATTGGAAGAACTGGATAGGAAAGGCATGCTATCAAACCTGAATGTGAAGAATGTTATTGAAGAAGTCCACTTCTACATCTGTGTTGGAAAGAGGCTTGCATTCATTCAAAGTTGCAATACCAGAAAGGCTAAGTACCATTGAACGCAGTAAAGCCACCCATTCCTTGTTGAGATTGCAACAAGATGATGAACTTAGTGGAAAGAAGTCGTCTTCACTGAGTGGGCCCACTGGCTATTTTTGGCGCAAAGTCTATTTTTAGACTTAAGATGGCCTTTGTGAGATAAAGAGTGATAATAGGTGTGAGACCGCAATGAAGCCCAAGGGGACCCAAGCAAGGTCAAGGGTTTAGGGTGAAACTTCAAACAAAATATCTTGGCCCAGCAAGGGAGAAGAAAAGGGTCAAAGGAATTGGATCTGACTTCAATTTTTAGTGCAATGACCCTTGAGGAATTCACTAACCAAGGAAGCATAGGGTCAAGAACGGAGTTGGAGCTAAGGTTTGGAATAATTCCAAATCTAGCCATGGAAAAACCTTAGCGCAGTTGTAGCCCAACTCACTCTTGAAATGGATGGCTACAATGGATTTCTCTTGACGCCCTAGGTGACCTCTAGGGTTAAGACTTAGAAAGGAGAAAAGAGGTGAAAAAGATATCCATTAAGGTGAACACCAAGGATAAGATCAGTGCCCATCCTATTGGGAGAATGGAGTCAATGTGCTTTCAACTTTTTGGAGTTTTTTTACCCAATCAAAGAGCCTCATAGCAACTTCGCATGGTCGTAGAGGCAGCTAGTAGATTACCAAAGGAATTTATACTTCTTGTTGCAGCAATTTGATGACTTCTCAAGGCAATTATGGATATAATTCACCTTTAGGAACATTCATTCACTATACTCAATCATGTAACATATGCAATACCCTCACAAGACCAAAATTTGACTAATTTGCATTAAATTAAGGAAGAATTTCAAATTTCATGACCAAAAATTCCATACATTATACATGATTACAAGAGAGAAAAATAGACCATGAAAAAGCAATTACAAGTATAGCGAGTATATCCAATCATCAAAGAGAGACAAAATCAAAGCTCTAAGATCAAGAGAGAGATATTCAAACATCAAAATGCATCAATGATCGTCCAATTCGTCCATCAATAGCTATATCGAAATTCTCAAGAAGAGAGAGATACAAATCCAAGTGATGATGATTAAGAGAGAATGTATCTATTCTATTTATACAATCCTCTAAGGAATTAGAATGGCCTATTTTAGCCTAATAATGCCCCTAAAGTAAAATAATGTGCAAAATAGCAATACTTTTGGTGACAAGCCCACCAAATAGCTCCATAATATGAAAAATAAGCCTCCCAAGAGGGTCGAAATGGTAATACAATAATTAGAAGGGCCATTGAAAGGCCTAGTGGTGTCCAATATGTGCCAAAATGAGTGGAGAGGATCCAAATATAGTGATAAAGGGGTTGGCCCCTTGATTTCCAAGCAAATGACTTGTAGTGCTCCCAAGTGGCTATGGGGGCACAAGAACATCCTCACGGGTCTCCAAGTAGATCAATCGAGCCTATATCCCATCTGTAAGGGTTATAACAATGATGCAAGCCCTCCCTTTGTATCCCATGGTGAGACACAACCCCCATCTGGGCCCTGGATCAACTACCAAGTGTGTGGTGCAAGTGTGTAGCCAGCTGGGCAAGGTCGTCCAAGTGCATCATCATCATCATCAAATAGGTGGAACATGAGCGAGCAATGGATGGTACTAAAGAACCCCATGGTGTGGCTATTTTCTCTCTGCTATAGTGGAGGCCCATGGCTCTCAACGCGCACCCTACAAATGCCAAAATGACCCTTTGGAGAGCTTGGACCCCTTATAGGGAGACCAAACCCCAAGATGGATACCCACCTGCAATCCTGTATAAGATCCAATGCGACTCCTCACCTTCCAGTACAACATATTATCAGTGTCACTGAGTAAATGAGCTTACAAACCATGGAACAAAGTGGACACTTCATAGTGGCATGCCCTTCCAAAATGGGCTTTAGAGTGTACAGGTGTCTCCAAGTTCAAGAAGGAGGTTAACCAAGGACCCTATTAGGTGGTTTCAACCTCTAAGAGAGTGACAGGTCCATGGCACATCCATCAAGTGGCAGGTGTCATGTGATAAAATGATGAAACAGAGTGGGGCATTAAGGGAAGGCTCCAAGTCGCATGACATAAGACAAAGGTAGGTAAGATAAGGGAAGCCTGCACTTAGGTGTATGAATGCAGGAGGGAGCAATCATGACACATGATTTACCCCAACCTTTGTTTTTCAATCCTTCTTCATATGCCTTTTTCCCTTTATTCATTTTTCTTTTAAAATTGTTCGGGGCTCTATGGTATGAGAGCATGATGCAAATGATATAATAGTGAATACCCCTTAAGGTTGTGAAATTCATCGCCCACCAAGGGTTGGGACAATCATGGGTTCCTTAATGATGCAAGGGACCAATATAGGGAACCCTAGGAACCAAGGTGATGGCCATAATGATTTGGGTATAGCTCATGTTTGGTTTTTACCACATGCTAAATTTGTATATCCTGACCATGATTTACATTTTGTGGTACATTTTTTGTTGAGTGGCCAAATTATGCTTTTTATTTTCTGTTTAGCTGCATCAACCTCTGAGGCATCATTCCAAGCTCGACCCAAAGTATGGACAAGGGTAGGGGGATTCTAACTCCTTGTGGACCCAAAGAACAAATGTGGACCCATATGGGAAATGTGTGAAACGGTTATAATGAGCAAAGGGGAGTGATGTATATGGTGTCGCAAAGAGAGACCACGCAACCAAAATCGAGATTTCTCATGTAATCCCACTCCTAAAACTAGTAGCCAATAAAGGAGATCCCACAAGACTAGGATACAACGTTAACCACAAATTTGGACAAGAGGACAAGAGCACAAACCAAGCCCACTCTTTCCGCCGAATACCCCCACCGATACATGCCCAGAAGTGTCCATGATAAGTAAGCAAATATACCCAACTATATAATGAAAAGCCATACCTCAGGGGTCGGAAGGCCCACCTTTAAACATATGATCATAGCAGATGGGTGAGGGTCCATAGTGACTAGTTCAAGTGGCGGAGATGGTGGTACAACGAGCTATCTGGTGGTTGTAAGGGGCTGTTGGTTGTCGGTTGAGGACCATCTAGGAAAAAAGATTCTCTTATGGGTGTCACCCATAGGTGGTGGGTAATGGTCCCTATAGAATCAAGGTAGAGGCAAAGGCTAGACAAGAGGAGAAGAATCGAGGATGAAATTAGTCATGAGGATCCTGTTATAAGTGATGGTAGTACTTTGTTTGTCACAAAGTGTTGGACCATGCATGACAATGTTGCCCCACAACTATAGTATTTGACAAAAAGAGTGCTTTCACAATTGGTGAACACTTCCTCTATAGAGAGGTGTTTAGAAACTATCTCACTTTATTCTTTTGGACCTATTGGCCTTCATATTTTGGTCTGTAGATGGCCTATTTTGTAAACATAATTATTTGGTCAATGTTATTGTTGATACTTATTAGATAACCTATTGCAGTCCATAAATTACTGGCCTACTTTCTATTATATGACTTAAACAATATGCTCGTTTGTAATTGATAGAATCTAAATTGTAGATGGTCAATCCTCAAATATTTAATAAAAAAGTACTATCGATGCCATTTCTATCTTGATTTATGTACAAATATTCATGCTTTCATATATTTAGCAACTAATTTGTCTATACATAATGATGCAACTGCATGTCAAGGTCGTTAGATTGTATTAGCAAAGGTTAGGCTAGTAGCCATGAATATTGAAACCTTTTCCCTCGAATACACATACTTGTGATTTCCCTGTTGTATCCAATTCCTTGATTTTCAAAAGTTTGGGGGATTCGTATCTAAATCCGCATCTATATCCAAATCTTAGTAACTTAGGTTGGGGGTAGATCTGGACCACCCATTGAGTGATTGTCTTGAATAGGTAAGCCATTCTTGAGGGTTGGGAGATCACATCTACCTATTGCCAAGGTAACTAGTCTAACAACAAGATTGAGATTTCACGGTAGGAGGGATGGTCCTGTTACCACTCAATGTAGTAGGGGTCCTAGGAGCGGTACCTCATGGACAAATTCTAGACCAAATAACAACTGGACCACCCATTGAGTGATTGTCTTGAATAGGTAAGCCATTGTTTAGGGTTGGGAGATTGCAGCTACCTATTGCCAAGGTAACTAGTCTAACAACGAGATTGAGATTTCACGGGAGGAGGGATGGTCCTATTACCACTCAATGTAGCTGGGGTCCTAGCAGCGGTACCTCGTGGACAAATTCTAGACCAAATAACAACAACGGGACAAAGACCCACTGTCACCTCAGTTAGTGTCTATTAAATTTGGTAACTAGGGCCAAACTCCATGTTGCACTGCTCATATGATGGAGATGATATTTTTGTTGGATTCCACTTTCGAAGAGGTGCAAGATTGATCTAAAGATCATCTTGTTTGGATGAGTAGAAGTTGCATTTTGAATTTATTTTCCACACATGTGCAATTTGCCAAGGTTGGCCAGAATTGTAATGTAGGCTCACAAGCCCCAAAAGATGTGTCACACAGCCTCATTGAGGGATATTAAAAGGAGAGACTCAAACTCATTTTCGACATCAACTCATCCACACATTCTCTCCATCTAATTGGTTCGTACAGCCTGAGGAGACATTCTCTCCCCTCCGCACGTGTGAAAGGGTTGCTGATGTTTTCGGATTGTTCAAGGGTTTTCTGTGCAGCGTTGACTTTGGGTTAACCTTGACCTTTTTAATTCGATTTTTGGGTCATATTGCATTTTTGGGAGGTCGAATTTGGTGGTACAGAAATCGAGAAAATCCGAGTTGATTTGATTGTTGCGTTAACCACACCATTGACAGCAGATTTGTTTTAGTTTGACTAG